>ML790866.1:0-36655 GCA_009831015.1 Picea engelmannii | reverse complement strand
TTCATTTAACTATTTGATAAGCAACCTCTCCATTGAGCTGTTGTAGTATCCCATCGATCCATTTGTTAAAAAGTATTGAATCTTGTAAGTTACCAGGCATACTTAGATTACAGCCCTAAGTAGTTCCCTGGAAGGATAACAGGTTCAACATCCCACAAATACAAAGATGGAGCACGGATGACACTAGCGAGGATCAAACGTCGTTTAAATGGTATGTCATTTGTTGCTCTCTGAACTAGTTTACATTACAATGAAACATAAGGAGTAGTTTGTATTATGCCATGTTTTGTTCTATATTCTTGTTGAAGTTAGAGAGATTAGTTTGTGTCCGCACTTACCAATTTTTCCGATAAAGAAATTGGTGACTCCACTGGGGAACGTCCTCTTTTGGTTTTTTCTTCCTTTTTTCTTTTAGCTTGCCTTCTTTTGGTCAATTTCATTCTCTAAGTCTTTGGGTGATCCAGATTGACTCCCTGGTTCTAAAATTTGATTGAGAAACTCTATCCTCTTTTCAATTTTTCCTTATTTTCAGTCATCGTCGCACCCTTCTTGTGAAAACTAGAGTGACGATGTTGTACTATGTTTTTCCTTTTTCCTACAATGATCCTTGATCACCACACTGTGCTCTTCTACAGCCTACAATGATTCCTGTAGAAATTGTTTGGAGTGACAGTCCAATTTTTCTCCTTGCCCAGACTTGTCATTGTTTCTTGGGGTGAACTTTTGGTCTTGTTGAGTGATTATTTGCAGCTTGGTTTGCATATTTAGCCTGAATTTGATCATTTCTCAAGTATTGAGAGTATTTTTCATAAGCTTCAAATTTTATATTCCACTTCTTATTGCAAGGGTATAATATCAAGGATTCATCCATGAGTGCTTGCTAGATAAGTTGTTATTGGTATTTTGAGTTTTGGATTGTTGATTGATTGGAAAATGATTTTTGATTGCATTAGAAAAAAAAATTCTTACTTTTCATTTTTGGTTGCATTATGAGTTTAGTTTGGGAAATAGTGTTGTGAGTGCATTCATCTTCTTGGACAACTCTTTATTTTTGAATTAGATATCTTCTTTTATTTGAAAATAAAAGGATTGAAGCTTGTTCTTCTATTAGTAGTCTTTAAAAGAAAAAAATTCATTCAAATATTTGGAAAAAGAGAAAATTGGAAAATTTAGTAGCCTTGATTGTTTGGCATCAATATCATTCAAAGATTGAAGAAATTGTGTTTTGTAACTTGTATTCTAGAAAAATAAATCCTTCTCCCTTATGTAATTATATTTCATAGAATGAAAAGATTGCATCTCATCTCTCTTTGCATATTTTTGGGTCAAGTTCAAATACTTCATCAGTTTCATCTTCATTTCTCTTTTTGAGTAAGCAACAACCATTAAAATTCAAAGTAATTTTAAAACCTATCTAGCAACTTTTATTTTCTAGAACTGTTATACACCAACATTAGCTAGGGTCAATGCTTTGGAATAGGTTGTGAGGCACACTCTCCAAAGCATCAAAACACACATTATTATCTTGTGATGGGGAGAGTTAAATCCACTTGCTACATTTTGTCCTGGGAATCCCTTCTAACACAAGGTTCAATCATGAGGTCGTATTAGGGACGACAGTGTTACTCACCCTTCTTTGTTGGTCTTAGTGTAGAGAATGTGTGTATTATTCGGGGTTACTTGAGAAGAAAATCATGTGTGGACCTTCTCGAGGCAATTTCGGGCTTAGATACTCTGTCCTTGCACATGGATCGGACTGTCGATTGCTTCCCCAGGCATCATTTTCATAATTGGTAACCTTAGTGGCCTATCTCTTTAGATTCTTTACATGAGGTTACTTTGGATGGGAAAGTATTCACAGTACCTGGAATCGATGTTGTCCAAATTCACTTGGGATCCTTGGAGGGTATACCCATGATTATGTGTGGGAGCTTACACCGGGGTGTAAGTATGTTAAGAAGGTCGTCAGCATAGATTTTCCACCCACTTTATCCCAACCCCTTCTTGTCTTGATCTCGCAACTTTGGATTTCATCACCAACTAGTGATTTCAAAATAAGAAGGTTTGTTTGCGTGCTTGATATCTAAATTTTATTAGTGGAGTGTTGTTTGTTTCTCTAGTTGGCTTTATATTTCTTTCATTATTTATTCGATGCGGCCAACATTGTCCCTCGTCGTTCATGTAGGATGCAAGGTACCTCTGGAAGAGCTAGAAGAATATGCTCCTTTGCTTCCTTATTCACCATAGGGTCCTTCTCCTAAAGGAGCAATCAATAATGTGTCCTCTGAGATCGGAAGTTCTACTCCATTGGTAGAATCAATACTTCATGTAAATCCGTTATTGAGTGTTATACAAGATCCACTTTTTCTCTGAATCAACTCTTCAGTAGACGTTGTTGTTGAATACTATACTAGAATACCTACTGAACCTTATGCAGAGTCCGGTGTGGATGATCCACCCTTTCAGGGTGAATCATTTAGAACTCTGGTTCATACTGCTAGAATTTTTAATCCTAGCTCGGTCCTTGTTCGTTCTTTTTGGAGGACCTCCTCAGGAAACAATATTTTTGACAAACTAGGAATAAGTCCAAATCAACCTATGTCGTCACATACACATGTGACTTCCACTGCTTATACAATACCTTTAGATCATTTTACTGGCATGACAAGTAATGTTGTTATGGTTTCAAACTCGTTGTTGGTTGGCACTCATACAATCCTTCCCCTCTAGCTCACTAGCTCTACTACAGTCCCACAAGTCACAAATGTTTCTGTTGGAAGTACGGTCATAAATCAAGCTCCTATTGGAATGCCACTTCCACCTAGATCAAGTCCATAACTTCCACTTGGGTATAACGCAGCTAGCATTTTTTTTCCCACACCTACCCAGGTTCTATCTGAAGGGCCTAACATTCCTCCTCCAACTAGAGGATCTAATCATCTTGGCCCAAGTAGCTCCAATCATATTGGAGGTACAAGTCATTCTACCACTTCTGGTTTTCAAATTCCTATTAGAGGTCAACCTCAAGTTGGGGTACAACCCCAAGTTGGGGGTCATAACCTAGTTTATGTATAGTATATACCTAGATTACAAAATCAACCTTGGAATTTTCCTTTCCAAGGCAATCAAAAAACTCCTGGGGGGAAATCCTACATGGGTTCAATATTTTCAGTCTAATGCTCCTTTCCAAGGTAGTATACCCAATCAACCAGCACATGTTGGATACTTGGTTCAAAACCCTCCAGAACCGAATTTGACAAGACCCTCTAACTATTTATAGACTGCTTATGGTCCCACTAGTATACCTACATGCTTACCTCCTCAAAATTACCAGTTTCCTCAAGTGAACAAACAGTTTTCATTTATAGCTACTTTGGATTTATCAGATTTGTCTAGGATTTTGAATGATCATATCTTGCATTCTCCTTATTGGTCTGTCATACATGATAAATTACCATCAGACATTCCTAAGTTTGATGGTCGATTGGGAGAAGACCCAAACAATTATGTCATGACATTTCATATTTGGTGTTCATCCAACTCCTTGATGGATGACTCAATTCGACTATGTCTTTTCTAATGAAATATTACGGGTTCAACAACCAAATGGTATATCGAATTTCCACGAGGATTTTTCAATGATTTCAACACCTTAGCTATGGATTTATTAACGCATTACCAATTACCAATATTATATGAGACAAGAACCAATATTTTGAGTTCATTTAAACAACCCTCTTCTACTCATATTTCAGATCATATTCACTAGTGGAGGAGGAGAAGACAATTAATCAAAGTTCTTGTTGGCACAGGGGCAGACCCAGGGTTCAACGCTTCAACAGCACACCAACAAAACCCTAACTACTGGCCCTTTTGACAACACCTGCGAAGTAGGAGAAGTCTCACTTGAGGTAGAAGCAAGGGAGGTTACAGGACTCACATGTCTGTAACCAAGTTGGGACACAGATCTGTGATAATAACACTTCGCAGAGTATTCTAGCAACACTTAGAAGGTGATATGCATTAGTTTATTATCTTTGTTAACATGGCATAACTTACCCAAAGATAGATCGATGCAGTAAAAATAAATATTAAGCACTTCAATCATTTATCACATAGAACTGAGTTAGATCTAACATTCATTCATCCTTAACAAAAATAAAGCACTAGCATCAACATATCTACCTAAAATACATAATAAGAAAAGCACTGAGCATATTCATAACATAAACAACACAGCACAAAGAAACCAAAGACACAATATATATGTGATTCACCCCAGTGTGGGGCTACATCCACCAACTACTTTGTCTTCTTTTTTATTCTTCAATCTCTTACATTCAGTTTCTCCTGTGCACTCAGCCACAGAGCCAAGCTTCGAACCATATAGGAGATCTAGGCACTGAACACCAGATACTCCTTCCCAAAGTTAGTTCAAGGCACAGAGTCAACTTCTCTATCGAGAACAGATCCTTACATACACATTATGTTGCACAAAGAAACTCAGAACTACTTGCACTTGGCCACTTCCCACTATCCCCTACTCTTCGACAATACATTCTTACTTATACTTTTACAATCCCTTACAAAAAGGCCTAAACATGGGAGAAACCATGGGTTGACATCCCATAACCCATTACAAAAACTGTAAGGAACCCCCTTGTTGGGTCCACATAGCCTGCAAAATAAATGATATTTGTGATCTCATATCTGCCTGGGTGCTCCATATTCGACCAACCTATCGAAGTCCAAAAGTGGTCCAAACCTAACCAAGGTTTCATCAAAACTTGTTCGAGGTCCAATAGGCCCCCAACACTCACTTGTGACTTGTCCCGAGTCACTTAGGTCTGGGAAATGTTGCTTCGAAGGCCTCAAGCTTCACTCGATCTACCTTGACTTGTTTCTTCGCCTAAGCCTCCTGCTCAGTGAGCTACTGGATGGTCTTCTCTGTAATAGGCCCTTCCAGGCATTGTTCCACTATTGCAACCACTTGGTCCTGTTGCGAGCCTTGTCCCTCAATTTATTCTAACACCTTGCAAGCTTCATCCTGCACAGGTTGTAGCTTCTGTGCAACTTCCATTAACTTGCCCTAGATAGAAGTAATATGTTTTTTCACCGTGCATTTCTCATGAGATCTCTTCATTCTTTCAACTGCGATGAGTATCTTCATCTGACCTCCACTGAAAAAACGTACTGTTGTGCCTCCTGTAACTATGCTTCTAGTTTCCTTACCTTAGGATATTCTACGAGGCGTGCATGTGTCTTCACGCTTATATTTCTTATTTGTTTGCATTCTGAGGTGAGGGCTCTGATCCTTACTATTGTGTTCTTGGTGGCTTCCTCCCTCTGGTCACGCACCTCCTATGAGGTGCTCAGTACTACTTGGATCTCCAACTTTGTTATCCTCTTTTGAAGTTGTTGGATGGTCTCAGCGAGCTTTGCCACCTAAACCTCAACCGACTCATGTTCCTCCTGTGCCAAGACTGGAACAGAGCGACATGATTTATTCACTACTTCTTTGACTGTATTCCATTCTACGAGCAGCTGCTCCTTTTCTCTCTGTAGCTGGGATTTTCCCTCCTAGATCATCGCCTGAAACTCTTCTTTCTCATTTTCATAGGTGGTTACACAATACCATGCTACTTGTAATTTCTCTAAGACTTCCTCTTTCTTTTGTTTCATGGCTTTTGTAGCCTTATTTTTCTCTTCTTGGACTTTCTAAATTTGAGCCTCTGTCGCATCTGCAATCCTCTCAATTGGGTTGGTTCATCCCCTAATTCTGTTATCTTTGACACAATAGGTACTGCGTGGACCGAACGAATGGCTTGTTGTACTTCATTCAATTCCTTTTTTATCCTGCCATATATTTCATCCTGCTTCACTCCATATCTCTTCAACATGGCCTCAGAAGCATCATCCATGGCTCTGTGAACCAAACTGATGTCGTCTTCTGTGAGCATGGCCTCTAACTAGGGCTTACTAGTGCGCGTCTTCTTTCTTGCTGAATTTTTTTGCAAAGAAACCTTCCTCTTCTATGGTGTTACTGTTTCAGCAGGGGGATATTTCAGTGGTGTAGCTTCACCTTCTCCTTTCTTTTCTCCTGCATCCCCTCCTCCTAGAAAGCCAGATCCATTTTCTTCAGAGGCATTGTCCTCCTCATCAGTCTCTATATTCTGGACTTCTTCCTGATTTTTCTTCTTCTTTGTCCCATTGGACTGTCCAACGTGCTTGACCTGGGTGACCATGGGGCTTCCTATGGTGTTGGTTGTGAAGAGTTATGCATCAACAACAGGTACAAGGAACTTCTCCAGCCACTCCTTTGTGATCTACTCCATGCCTTCATATGTTAGCTTATAGTACAATTGTAACTCTTCCTTTCTCTCATCTCTGTGCACAGTAATATATATGAAATGTGGATCTATGTGGAACTTGGCTATCAATCTGTACGAGTGCAAGGTGCATAGTGTCATGTGCGAAAAAGATTCAATGGAAACCTTCAATTATTGATAATACGCATGGAACACAACATTGTACTACCACTGCTTCAACATATAGTTGGTGTACCACAAGGTATAAAACCTAGCGGCCAACGTCTTCGATGGATCTATCTCCGTAAAGGTGTCTCCTTCAGGCATTTTCCAAGCGACAAATGTGATCAAAACGATCAACCAACTAAAGTGGAATTTGTATCCCAGATCCTGAGCTTTACAATAGTCTTTCTTGAGTTCATTGATGAGGTAACTCGCCCAATTCATCTGCATGCCCTCCACACATTTTCCTGCGAGGTCCACCACAAACCCAGTGACTTGTGTGGGGTGGTTCTTCCTTACGATCTTTCCATCTATGAGTTGGAAATTGAGGCGCACTGTGCCATCTTATATATAGGTTACCTTGTAGCCTCGCTTTCCTTTCTTCGTCTTAAGCTTCCTTGATGCACTGTGTCAGGGAGAAGTCTAAGTCCTTCCCTAGATAAAAATGATGGGGTTCATGTCCTTGTATTCTTAATATTTTAATCAAGTCGATCAGCATCATATCCATAGTAATCCGTTGGTTGATCCATAGGTATCCACCATGGTAGCACGACAAGAGGATTTTAACGCAAGCGTTAACCTCCTGGTGATGGCCAAAATGGGGAATATTTATCACATTTAACACAGTGGATTGCACCAACTCCTTAATCCATGGTTGGGAGATGAGGTGAGTCTTATTCCTAGTTGTCTTCGTCAAGCATCGGTGGGGTATGAGCATAGCATAGTTATTTATGTCGCCTAGATTGAAATCACTATTCTTCAGTAACGGGATCTGTCCCAACTGACTCTCGACTATGTGTATTCCCTTCAGAATATACGCAATGAACAGAGTGTACTCATAATATCATGGAATTTTGTCACAGTTAACCACGCCATCCAATGGTGGAATGTACTCTGGTAAGATCGATGGGATCTGCTTCTCATTAGCTAGATCGTCCCGATGCTTACTTCGTTGCTTAGTCACAAGGTTGACACAGCCAGAACGTTGTCCAGTCAAAGGGGAAGCCTGCAGTCCCCTAGTCGACAATGCCTGGACACCTTCAAATAATTTTTTGTCGGCCATTATCTTCTTGAGGACCTCCTCGACATACTTCTCTAATGCACTAGGTTCACCCGACATTCTCACTTTTAAGTAGATAGGTCGAGGTAGGAAAATGGACATGCGGGGTAGACAAATAGATGGTGAGGTATAGCTTCTAATAGCACAGGTCGACACACAATCAATTCTCTTCTTGGATCAGTTAATCATGGGTGGAAAAAAGTGGTCCCCGTGCAACATCTGACGGGTTAAATAAGCAAGGCACCGTAACCGATTCTTCCAACGGGTAGGAATGCTTCCATCAATGTGAATATGTTTGTTATGGCACGGTCTCAACATCCCAAAAGCAGTCCATCCACCCATAAATGTTCTTCCTATATGTTCCAGAGAGTCATTATAATGGGCGGGGCACCTCCAACGGTCATATAGCTTCGCTATGGTGAAGTCTCATTCTATGCGGTCTTGTTGTTCCGACGAGGTTCAAATCCTGTGAACCTATCTCCTGTGAGGTTCTAGTCTGTGAAGTCATCCATCTGTTCTCTGTAGCTTCCTGTGGATTTTCTAACTTGGATTTATTTTTACTGAGCTTTGTTTCCTTATTTCCTATTATTTGAGTCTCTCTAACTGTTTTTGGATTCCTCTTTCCATTCTTATTCTTATCTTCTCCTAGCGTAGTGACTTTGCACTGCTGATGTTCTCTCAAAGGGCTCGAAGTTAATATCCCTTATCTTATTAAATCCAAGGTGGGTATTATTTTTTCTTGCATGTATAAGTCCTTCAAACCTTCTTTTGTTCTTTCAACCTCAACAGCTAATTCTCTTTCCCTTTGTTGCTTCAACTTATCTTCTTATTCTTCTATTAGTCAGTCTATTTGTCTAGCTATGAAATCCCTTAGTTCTTGCTTTTTCTTTTCTGTAGCTTCTTCCTCTCCTTTCCTTCTTATCTGATCTTTCTCAATCCAAGTCTTACCTAAAGAAAGGGGTGTTGTTCTCAACAAAATTAATGACTTCAAATTCTTCTTCAGTCGATGTTCCATGAATAATAATAGGTACATTAGTAACCCTTCCACATAGGGTTATCATCTTTCCCTTAAACAAGCCTATCCTTCCCAATGAAGGTACCATAGTAGGATTTCCCAAATTTTTCCAAGTGTCTTTTGTCATAATATTCACTTGTTTTTCTTCATCCAAGACACAGTCTATGTCGAACTCTCCTATTCTTTCACTTATGCGTTGTTTTACTTTCAGGATCTCTAGTAAACTAACATCTTTGTGATCATTCATCATTTCTTTCTATTGTACTAATGTAGTCTAAACTTTCTTTGATTCTTTCTCTTTATGATTCTCTAACATGCTCTTAGTCTCTTGACTTCCTTCATAGTTTCCTTGTCTCATGTTCATTGTTTCAACTTTAGCAATCATCCTTGGACAATCCTCAACCTCATGGCCAACAATTTTACAACAAATACAAATAGGACCTGTACCAGGGAATTCCTTAGAAAGATGTCCCGGTCTTATGCAATTATAACATAGTGTCAATCCTCTCTTTCTCTTGTATGTTCCCCAACCTCTCCTGTACTATGCACTAGGATCATAGTGTTGGACCTGCAATATGCAAAAATTCTTTCTAGGTTCCTACATCCACTTATTAGTCCAAAATTGATTTCTATGCATAGGAATAACATATATTTCTTCATTTCCATTATTTTTACTTAGATCAACTCTTTATTCCAACTACACCCTAGCTTTCAAACTAGGACAGAATCTATTAAAAATACTTAAATTCATTCTTTTGGAACAAAAATTTTCACTTATCTTACTCTTATCAAAGAACAAAGATTTACCTCTTTTAAGATCTTACCTCATTTCTTCAGATTGGATTGCTTTCTTAGCACAGAGCTTCGCAAGTCAAGTAGAGTATTGCACACTTCAACAGCAGATCTATGTATAGAGCTTCTCTTTTATTTACTTCAGTTCCCAACAATCACAGTTTCAGGTCCTGGCAATGGAACCATTTGTTGGAATAGGGGCAGACCCAGGGTTCAATGCTTCAACAGCGCACCAACAAAACACTAACTACCGGCCCTTTCGGCAACACCTACAAAGCAGTCGAAGTCTCGCCCAAGGTAGAAGCAAGGGGGGGTTATAGGACTTGGTTGTCTGTAACCAAGTTGGGACACAGATCTTTGATAATAACACTCCGCAGAGTATTCTAGCAACACTTAGAAGGTGATATGCATTAGTTTATTAGCTTCGTTAACATCACAGAACTTACCCAAAGATAGATTGGCGAAGTAACAATAAATATTAAGTACTTCAATCATTTATCACATAGGATTGAGTTAGATCTAAAATTCATTCATCCTTAACACAAATAAATCACTAAGCATCAATAGATCTATCTAACATGCATAATAAGAAAATCAATGAGCAAATTCATAACATAAACAACACAACACAAAGAAACCAAAGACACAAGATATACGTGGTTCACCACATTGTGGGGCTATGTCCACCAACTGCTTCATGTTCTTTATTATTCTTCAATATCTTACATTCATTTGCTCCTGTGCACTCAGCCACAGAGCCAAGCTTCGCACCAGAAATGAGCTTTGTGCACTGAGCACTAGATCCTCCTTCCCAAAATTAGGTCAAGGCACATAGCCAACTTCTCTATCGAGCATAGAGCCTTACATACACATTATGTTGCACAAAGAAACTTAGAACTACTTTCACTTAGCCACTTACCACTATCCCCTACTCTTCTACAATACATTCTTACTTATACTTTTACAATCCCTTACAAAAACACCTAAACATGGGAGAACCCATGGGCTGACATCCCATAACCTATTACAAAAACCCTAACGAACCCCCTTGTTGGTCCACATATCCCGCAAAATAAGTGATATCTGCAATCTCAGCTCCACCTGGGCGCTCCATCTTCAACCAGCCTATCTAAGTCCAAAAGTGGTCCAAACCTGACCAAGGTTTCCTCAAAATTTGGTCGAGGGCCAATAGTTCCCCTTCCTGATAAATTATTGGCTAAGTGGTTTACCAAATCACTCATCGGTCCTATAGCCCATAATGTTTACATGGGAGGTTTCGTCACTAAAGAGCAAGCGATTAGTCGTGCTCAATACTTGGATCTCATTTATTCACAAATAGGCACGTTATATGACTTGATCCCTGATGCTCCTCGCCTGTCTACAAATCCAACCCCAACACCTCCATTAGCTTCTCATGTTGTTGATGGTGTGATTGGAACTTTTCACGTTGAAACTCAGTTCAAACAAGCCAGTCATTCCAATCCCAAATCTACTACTGGTAATGTACAAAATGTTTCTCCTATGAGGTTAATATAGTTCAATCCCGGTAAAACCTATGAGGTTAATACAGTTCAATCTACACCTACCGGTAAAAATCAAAATAAAAAGAAAGGGAAGGATAAGAATAAAGTGGATAAAAATAATAATCAACAATCTGATAAACCCAAGACTCGGCCTGATGATGATAAATAAAATTTAAAACCTCATTATCCTTGCCTTATCTGTGGTGAGGATAATTATACGAAGGATTGTCTGAGACGTCTTGAGGTTACTAATTTCTTGCAAGGGACAAGGACACCTCCTACACCTGTCGTTTTGTCACAACTCTTTCCTTCTCACTAGCAGGAACAATTAGTTATTCATGACCAAACTTCTCCCTCTACCACATCTTATCTACTTATGTGTACTAGTGACTCCAAGAAGAATGAAGTTGCAGTCGTTACTCAAGACAAAGATTATTCTACTTCTAAAGAGAAAGATTTTGATTCACCACCTCCTTTTGTTCAACCTCCTCCATCAACTTCACCTCCCAACGGTCCTCTTCATCTCAAATGACCAGGTCTAGATACAATTCTTTGTCCCCCTCCCAAGGGCATTGTTTGTAAGTCGTCATTTAACCCCCATGCACATGTCGCTCAAAAATACAGTATTATAGAAGATCTTGCACATGCACCTTCTACGATGTTGGCTCTCAAAGTCCTTCAAAGTTGTCCTACGCAACGGAAGGCACTGTTAAAGACTATTGGTGGAATTGATCCTACCGATAAGAACTCGATAATATTTGACTTAGAAGATCACATTCCAAGGTTCCCTCATAATTAGTGTTTCAAATACAAGTCATTGTGGAAAATAAGAATATTTGTAGAACCGTTGTTGATGAAGGATCTTTGACTTCCGTAATGTTCGTCACTTGTTGGAAATCCATTGGCTCTCCTACCCTTATCGAGTCACATAATACTTTAAAAGATTTTAATGGTACAATTTTTAAACCTTATGGTGTTCTTCCTTCATTATCTATTGCATTAGAAGGAAAATAGGTTATTGTTGAGGTTGAGGTGTTTGATGCAACTCTCTATTACAACCTTCTCCTTGGTCGTAGTTGAATCAATTTTATGCACGCAATTGTTTCTACTCTTTTCCATGTGATACGTTTCCCTCACCAAGGTAAAGTTGTTACCATAGATCATCTTGCATTTTTTTGTTATAATTCTCACAATAGTAACATTCCATTTATAGAAAAAACACCTCCTAGTTATGAGAATGTCGGTGTGGGTCTTTTAAAGGATTCATCATTAATGGGTAATTTCCCCATTCCTCCACCCAATGTTCCTCCTCCTTTTGTCGCTTCTATTAACATGATTTTGACCACTATTAGAGAAACCCCTGAGTTTATGACCCTTGGATAGTACCTATATTGGACGATTGTCTTCGTTATGGAGACTAAATGCCTTTAAGTCTGGTGGAATTGTCCTATCAAGCTATTCAATCAACAACTCCTTCTCCTTGTTCTCTCTTAGATACATCTCGTGATCTGTTTCATGCCACACTAATGAAATTATCATGAAAATTATGTCCATGGAAGATACCCCATGGGATGATGGCCATCATCATTCTATCCTCTTCCTGGAACCCAAGACTATAGAGAGTTACCAATGGATTTCGAATCTATCAACAATAATCACTATTCCCCTAGTTTTTGAACCAATACGAGATGTTTTGTATGAAGGGAACTTGGAAAATATTTCACCTACCATCCCTTTAGATATTTTGGTTAATCCTGGATCAATTGTGGAAAATGTTCATATCGGTGCCTCATGTTCTCCTGATGAGATTTGAAATTACAAGGCCTTTTTCCAAGAATTTTGTGGCGTTTTTGCATGGATTTACGAATAAATGCCTGGAATTGATCCAAATATTGTTGTAAATGAAATTAATACATACCCAGATGCTAAACCCATTCGACAGAGACTTGAAAATATGTCTCGATTAAACTCGAAGTTGAAAAAGTTCTTAAATATGGTTTTGTCTACCTTGTAGCGTTGACTGATTGGGTGTCAAATATTGTTATGGTTACAAAGAAACAAGGCACAATCTATGTTTGTGTTTATTATAGGGATATTAACAAGGCTTGTCCCAAATATTATTATCCAACCCCTTTCATCGACTAGATCATTGACGATTGTGCCAGAAGTGAAATCTTCTCTTTAATGGATGGATTCTTCGGTTATAATCAAATCAATATTTTACCTGTGGATCAACATAAGACTACTTTTATTTTCCCTTGGGTTACCTTCGCATATTGTAAGGTAGCTAGAGAGGTAGTGGGGGGGCCCAGAGGGCCCATAGTGATAATAGTGGAGGTCATTCAATGTAAGGTGGACTAGATCCACTATATTATTAAATAAGGCCCACTATGGTAGTTAGATATAATAAATGGGTAATTAGATATAATAAATGTAAGAGGACTTCTTAGAAGGTTATACTTCTAGATGATTCCTCCTCTAGAATGTTATTAGGTGATGGTAGCACTATATAATGTGGTTCAAGCAATGTAATGAGATATGAAGAGAAGTATTGTATTTGGAGCTGAAGCTCATTACGAGGAAGCCCCCTCGAAGAGGCAAGTGAACAGGAGAGGATCCCTTCCGTAATAGGATCCATTGTATGGTGTTGCCCTACCTCAAGGGTTTGGCAATAATATAGTGTGGTTTATTCTATCCTACTTTTGGATCTATTGTGTATTCAGTATTTGGTTCTTAATAATTGGTATCATAGCACTTTCCTTGTCATACATTGTGGGCAAATATTTTTTATTTTTGCAGTTTTTTTTTTCAGAGAAGAAAAAAGAGGACCGCAACATTCCAGAAATTTTTGGTATATTTTTGTGAAAATTTTGCAGAAACGGGTTGTATATTTGAGTTTCTCTCATAAAAACACCCAATTTTAAAAACAAAATTGTCCAAAACGGAGTCCGAGAAGTCAAGATATTGAAGTTTTAAAATCTGCAATTTTTCAGGGTTTTTTCTGTGGACGGCGGTGTGATTTTTTTATTATTATTTATGTAGAATTTTGAGGCCTAATTTGCCAAAACAAATTACATATCTGAGTTCCTCTCACAAATTCACCCAATTTCAAAAAAAAAACAACCGAAACAGAGTCTGGGAAGTGAAGTTATGAGCATTTTAAATTCAACAGTTTTTCAGGGTTTTTCCGGAAAAGCAGCGATTTTCTGCCATAACTTATTGTTTTATTTTTTGGCTTTTTTCGTGACAGTTGCAGAAATGAAGAGTTCATAGGGTGCTCAGATGGCTATTTTCTCTCAAACCCTCAAAGAAATTCTACATATTACTGAAGCATTCAAAGCCCAATTGTTTGACACATTGAATGACAGATTGGATGGCCTCACAAACAACCTCAATGATAATTTTTGTAGTATTCAAGATTCATTGGATAGCATGCAGAAGATATTTCTTATGGAGGACATCAGGTATGAATATAATCAAGAAATATATGCTTGGTATGATTTGGAGGTAGATTGTGATGATTGGTATATGGATAGTTGTCATATCTGAGATGACAACCACTTTCATATTTTATTTAATGACTCTACTCCACCTTCTGTAGAGAACATCAATGTCCCACATAAAGAGCTAGTTATGATTACCAGCGTCCATCCTGCATATTCTACAATGGTATTGTTTCTTCCAGATTCAGCATTGACCCTTTCCCACTATGTGGTTGGCTATTCTTATTTGGATCCACATGATAGGTGTCAGTATTGGGAGCATCATTTTTAGTTGGTTATTGGGTGTCGATATCTTCCATGTGGAGTTCACATGAGAACTTGGACATGGGACCCTGGTTTACAATGGTGGCTACACTACTTCAGCATCATGGCTTCAATTTCTCAATTGGACCCTGGTTCTCTAGTCTACTTCATCACTATGGTCCACACTTATCCATGGGACCCTGTATATGGTTGTACATCAAGCATTGAGGATAACGCTTTCATAAGGGGGATGGAATGTAAGGTAGCTAGAGAGGTAGTGGGGGGGGGCAGAGGGCCCATAGTGATAATAGTGGAGGTCATTCAATGTAAGGTGTACTAGATCCACTATATTATTAAATAAGGCCCACTATGGTAGTTAGATATAATAAATGGGTAATTAGATATAATAAATGTAAGAGGACTTCTTAGAAGGTTCTACTTCTAGAATATCCCTCCTCTAGAATTTTCTTAGGTGATGGTAGCACTATATAATGGGGTTTAAGCAATGTAATGATATATGAAGAGAAGTATTGTATTTGGACTTGAAGCTCATCAGGAGGAAGCCCCTCGAATAGGAAAGTGAATAGGAGAGGATCCCTTCTGTAATAGGATCCATTGTATGGTGTTGCTCTATCTCAAGGGTTTGGTAATAATATAGTGTTGTTTCTTCTATCCTTCTTGTAGATCTATTGTCTATTCAGTATTTGGTTCTTAACACATACTGTAAAGTTCCTTTTGGTCTTAAGAATTCTAGTGAGAACTTTCAGCGCGCTATGTCTTATGCTTTTCATGATATTAAGCACATTGTACAACCTTACCTAGATGACTTACCGACGCATTCCATGCATCGACAAGATCACCCGACACACTTACAAGCCATTTTCCTACATTGTCGATATTATCGCATACAATTGAATCCACATAAATGTGTTTTTTGTGTGGAGTCTAGATGACCTCTTGGCTTTATCATTTCTACACATGGGATTAGGGTGGATACTTTGAAGGTTGAATCTATTCTCAATTTTCCTCCTCCTACCTTACACCAACTCCAAATTTTGCAAGGGAAGGTAAACTTTTTACGGTGATTCATTCCCAATTATGTTGAACTAACGAAAGGTTTCACTCATCTTCTTAAGAAGGGTCATGATTTTGTATGGGACGACATTGCAACCAAAGCCTTTGAAGCTTTGAAAATTGCCTTAACCTGTACACCACTTTTATTTCCCCTCGATTATAGTCGAGATTATTTCTTATACTTGGTTGCTTTGGATTCTACCATAGCCATGGTTCTAGTCCAAGAGGATGATTCACACGATGAACATGTTATTTACTATTTGATTTGGATTCTCACGACCACCGAAACCAAATATATGCATGTGGATAAATTGGCCTTGACGGTTGTTCAAGTTGTTCAACGTTTTCATCATTATATCTTATTACGCAAAACCACCATCATTTCCGATTACAACCCTATGCAACATATCCTTACATGACAATTGTTGGGGGGAAATACTCCAAATTGATAGTGATTCTCCAGGAGTTTGATTTGGAGATTGAGCGGGCCAAGTCAAATAAATATTTCGTGTTTGTTGAGTTGATATGTGACCTTCCCTCCACTGAGACAGAAACTATGGTAGAAGATTATTTTCCTAATAAGTATCTCTTTTTTATCAGTTCAGATGACATTTGGTATGGAGACATTATTACTTATCTCCAAACCCAAACTTTTCGGCTTGATCTTTCTCATGTAGATCATCATTGAATTTGGTATAAAGCCTGTCAATGCATTATCCTGGGTGATACCCTTTATCGTCGTGGTATTGATTATGTATTTCGTTGATGTCTAACTTATGATGAAGTCAAGAAATCTTTACTTGACTGTCATTCTGGAACATGTGGCGGTCATATGTATGGGTATGCCACTACCCAAAATATATTATGAGTTGGTTACTTCTGGCCTTTGTTGTTTAAGGATTGCATTATTTTCATTCATAAATGCCACGCTTGTCAAACATATAACAGTAAAATTTGATCACATCATTCTCCTCTTTACCTTGTAGTTTTCGTTGGTGCATTCACTAAATGGGGCATTGACTTCATGACATGTAACCCTCACTCGGTCGGGGGGCATGGATACATTATTGTAGTTGTGGATTATTTCACTAAATGGGTCGAGGCGATGCCTACATTTTATAATATCGGGAAAACTGCAGCGTTGTTCATATTCAATCATATCATCACTAGGTTTGGTGTCCCTCAAGCCATTGTCACTAACCATGGTAGCCATTTTCACAATTTCATGATGTTTGAACTTACCGATAAGTTGGGTCTTTGACATGAAAACTCAACCCCTTACTATTCACAGGCCAATGGCCAAGGTGAATCAATCAACAAATTTCTAACCACTATGCTTTGATGGATGGTAGGAATTCACAAGTCAAGCTAGCACACAATGCTCTTTTCAACATTATGGGCCTATCGGACATCCTTTAAATTTTCCACAGGGTTCACACCTTTCCATTTAGTGTATGGTATTGAAGTTATTTTGTTGATTGAATGTGAAATCTCATCTTTGAAACTAGTTGTCGAACTTCTCCCTAACACCTCGGCCGAAGAAGAATGTCTCTTATATTTGATGGAATTAGACGAGACTTGTCGTGATGCTACTTTAGTCATAGAAACCCAGAAAAAATGTTTCAAATCTCAATACGAAAAGCATGTCAAACCACGTGTTTTTTCTGAGGGAGATTTATTTCTCCCTTATGAACAAGATCGTGATTTGATGGGGGTCGGTAAATTTGAACCCATGTGGCATGGCTTGTATATCATTAAATGAGTGTTGGAGAAAGGGGCTTATGAGCCAGTGGATTATGATGGAATTCCTTTAGGTGAACCCAGAAATGGGCTTTACTTGAAGAAAAACTATGCTTAAAATATATTTTGCATGAGTGCTCTGTATTTTAGTGTATCATACTCTAGTGTGCTTTTTTCATTTCTTGTTCTACCTTTAAAATTATTACATTACCTTGTGCTTGGTTTCCAAATGTCGGCATTCTCGCTACCATATATCGGATTTGTTGATGGTGTTATTCACAGTACTCAAAACCTAACGTCTGTTGCATGGGAAATTTATGGACCTACGAATGAGCTTATTAGTATACACGATGTTTCCTTTGGTTGTGCAACTAATAATATCGCAGAATACACTGTAGTTATCGAGTTATTAATTGAGGCCATTTTATTTGGAATCCTTCATCTTATTATACGTCTTGATTCGCAACTAGTGGTGTTGCAATTGAGTACCGTTTATTCCATCTGAAGTCATACATTGTTACAAGTATACTTGAGAATTCGCCTCTTGGAAAGACATTTTGATTATATTGAATATCAACATATTCCTAGATTTATAAACACATTAACAGATGCATTAGATAATTATGTTTTAGATAGATATTTGCGCCATTTATAAATCCAAACACACATTTAAAATACAAGTCGGTAGGAGTTTTATACTATAACATCAAAATTTACAAAAAGTGTTTGTCCTGAGACCAAAATGTCAAAATGGTGAAGCACATGGCTTCATATACATATGCATCAAGGATGTTGCTCGCTATAACAAACGACTTCCTATGCCACTTGGTGGAGTAGTCGACCAATGGATGTTTATACACCAACTATATGGCGTTGGTAGCATCAAGGAAACTCGTCCACAGTGATGTCATGGATGTTCGTGGTCAATCCCTCAAGATTTTGTTCGATCTCCTCGATATCCTCAGCAGCCATCCCTCGACCCACCATTGTGCCTATATCTCTACATCTCTGAATAGGAGATGATCCTGGAGGCTGGAAAGGTGCCACATCTACATTGTTGAGAGCACTTGATTAGTCTTGGATAAATAAAAAAAACATTTTATAATTAAAATACTGAAAACAACATATAATGAAAAAAATATTCTTACCTATCTCTCCCCACTGAGAACCCTCAGGTAATTCCGATTTGGGGTCTCCACGAAAGTCAGTCCTGGCATATGCATAGTCCTCAACCATAACAAGTTGATCCCTTGGCCACTGGAAGAAAGCTTTGTCATATGTAACGATTGGCATGCCTCCATGAGGAGCCATCAAATCTATCCATATTTTCATTCTAGGATCTTGTGGAGAGGGTATTCTCGATTCCACATGTTGTAGGAACAAAACAGGGACCCTCTCTAGGAAGAAGGATACCAAAATAGATCCATACCCGAATTGTTTCAAATGATCGGTCCTACACTTTGTCAATTGTTTCTTCATGTTTTTCAAAAGTCTCTTGCACCAATTGAAAACGTGGGGCTCCATAGAATCGATAGCATACTGAAAATGGATTTGTAAAGCCATGTGAGGAGTCTCACTCCCTTCCATCCGAGTGATAGTATAGAGGATATCTCTCAAAGGAAAATCTTGAACATCCTTTATGGAAACTTTGCCACTATGCTTCTCTGTACCAGGTATGCAGTGATGTGCTACATAATAATCCATGGATTCACCACCACCTCTTCTTCCCTATAGTGACACCCAAGAGCATCAACAAGATAACCCAGTCAAGAAGTAAATTGCATCAATATATAAGGTGATTGTATGCACACCCACATGAAAATCTTGCTCATTTACGTCCCACATGTGGACTAAGTATTCCAATAATCTCAATTGGGCTCTCATGCCCTAAACTTTGAAAAAATTCAGCAAGCCACACTCTCGTAGTTCCATGATAGTGCTCGGATCATTCCTGGAAAAATAATCTTCTTCCTCGTGCTCTTGTTCCCTCCACTCAAGCATAATGATCGATGAAAACCTGGCAAACAACATTAAAAGATGATTAGATTCATCAAAATTTCAAAGTTTGGGGTTTTCCTAGCTCTATCTCTCTTTTTGAGTTGTGGTTGTCGCAAGGGGCTCTTTTTCCCACAGTGTGGCGTCGTTGCACCCCAGTTGTGGAACCCCTGCAATGATTTGGGATTGTCACAGTTCATGATAGGGTAGGCCTATGATGATCTCAAAGCGCAATAACCCTTGAAAAAATTCCCATAACTCAAAATTCAACCATTAAAAATGAAAAATTCAACCATGAAAAGAGAGAGGGAAAGAAGAATACCTACTTCACAGAAGCGGCTCGAGAAATATTCCCTCGGGCGCTCCATAATCGTCCCTTGAAAATCGGAGGGAAAAGGGGGGTTTTGGCACTAGTTTGGTGAAAATGCAAAGGAAATGGTAAATAAACTAGTTTGGACCTATTTTATTCACTTTTTACCATTTTAATTTCAAATTAAATTAATTTTTAAATATTTTTACTTGTTCCCTAAACCTAAGGAACTTTGCAAAGTGTCTATTTCAGGTTGAGAGATTTGAGGACCGTACTTTTGATATGGATCCTTCCTTTTTGGTTGTTTTTGTGTGTTTTTATAACATACATATACTTTTAGGGTTTTTCAAGAAAAACTTCGAGCATGGTCTTAATTCTTTCTCATGCTCATGAAACTATGAGAATGTAATCGAGTAACCTTTTATCACTTTTTTGGACTCGTAATGGTAATATGAAAAACAAACCCTATGGAGTCTGCTTTAATCTCTTTTCAAGCTCCTTAAACATGAAAATATAGTCGAGCGACCTTTTTCTTTTCACACTCGTAAAAGTATTTGAAGAAAACATCTCATGAGTGGTATATTATCTCTTTTTTGGTCTCGTCAGAGTAACTTACGAAAAAGGAAATTTTGGATTTTTCTTTAAGTGTTTTTCAGACTCTCTAAACATGAAAAACCCTAGATTTTTCTTTCTTTGGACTCGTAAAACAAGCATTGAAAGTCTCATATGGGACCGAACCAGTCCTTCCTAGGGTTCATTAAAAATACTCTGAGGGACTCATCCGAAGGATGAGCTTACATTACAAGCATATGTTATCCTCCTCAATCTTGCGTAAAAATAATGAGGTACTCACCAGAAATGTGGGGTGGAATTGGGAAAGAAGTGTATATATGTATCTATGTTAGTGGAAGTAAGTCGCTCTTGAACATGACACCCCTCTTCATCATTGTATCTGGGTTGCGAAATCCACTTGTCTCTCATTTGACCATCTACAAGTCCATATGTTGGGTCCTCCTTAAGTAAATGCTACCAAGACAATTGTTGTGTCGTTCATATGTTCAAGAGAAGTTCAACCTAAAAAATACTTATGTCAAGTCGGTCATCTACAGTCCTCAAGTTATTACCATGTTGATCTTCCCTGAGTCAGTCCTATATCACTTTATTCTCTGATCTACTTCATATATGTTACATATTTCGTGTCATTGATGGGGGATACATTAAGGCCCCATGTAACGATTCTTTTCCTATCGAATTCAACTCATTATTTGGGAATTATACTTATAAATCATTTAGTACCTTGGAACTTGCATGCCTCAATGGAAGGTTTCCTCTCTTTCAATAGTGGGTTCACATCATTGGCCCCTAATTGAACAATTCCATCGAGTGTTCGACTTCAACTCATTTATTCACATTCGTTGGATTGTACTAGGGTACCTTGGGATTCATTGACATCAATGGTGATTTCCCTCGCACTTGTTAACAGTATCCATTAATGACTAGTAATCAAGTGGTTTATACCATGTTCGACTTCGACACTTGTAATCACATGGATAGATTCGTACTTCGGGATGATGGAAATGAAGACCCTGGATCTCACCATATCGGTCCAGGTTGTGATGGAGTATTGATAAATCTGTACTGACACATAGATCCACTATGTATGTCTCATGGCTATGTCCAAATTTGAATTCTTAGAGCATAGATGTACAGTGTATTTCTCGTGTCTATTTTGAATCATGATGACATGGATCCACAGTGTATGTTTGGTGGCCATGACTCACTTGACACTTATGATTAGAGTCACTTTTAGTCTGAGTATGGGAATGCCTACCTTAGAAAATGGTATATTATTATGCATATGCTTAATTGTTTACAGTTTCCCAACCGATGCACTCCTTGTTTTCGACACACACATTCTAGAAATTATTTCAGATGCCACAGGTTCCAACTTCATACGTTGGGGGGTGTTATCACCATAAAAATTTTCTTTTGATGGAATCCAAGTCTCGGAATTTGGCGAGGAGATACATCGGTATGGAGGTGCGATAGTTTGGAGGACTAGGTCACATCTAGGAAAGAAGGACTAAATATAATGAAGGCGCAGATTTGATGGGGCCCAATGGGCCAAAGATCTGGAAACATCCCAAATCTATGGCCACAAAGTGTATCGGGCGGGGAACTTTCATGAAGTTTAACTGCTTGGGATTGGGCCGATGGAAATATCATGGTTTCAGATTGTGAACACATGGCGCCACCAGAGGCATATCGGGGTGAAAAGAGGTCTACCAAAAACCACTTTTCCTCACCCCTGATATCGAAAAGTGCATATACAAGGAGGGACCCGGTTAATATTTTATTTTATTTCAAATCATTTGAACGTTTGAAAATTGGCGCAAACGCTCTGTTCGAATTGAAGCTCAACAGTGAACCAGAATCATGCATTATCCACTCATTCACAAGTATTTTTCATCGTGGCCATGAATCCTGTCATTTTATCTGTAACAGATCAAGATCCTGCCTCTAAAGAAGAAGCCCTAATTGACAGGGACTCTGATATATTTGACACAGAAATAACTGTCTCACCTATTTCTATATCCAGAGCCAATTTGTTAGATAATGTCAGGAAACGAATACCCTTCCTCGAAGAATCCCAGGCATCCATAACCAATTACATCGTTGAAGTCGCATTCCCTTTCCCAGAATTCATAAGCTGGTGTGCAGAAAAATACTCGCGGGAATAAAATGTCATTTTGAATAAGTTAGGGTCAGAGGTCCTGTGCAAAGTAGATAGCCCGTCAATTTGACATGCCCTCAGTACACCAGAGTCTTCTCGTGTAGCGTTTGAGCCCTTCAAGGAAGAGAAACTAATTATAGTCTACAGCGAATGTCCCCCCAAGGTCAAAACCCTATTTTGGCATACCATTGTTAAACCCAAACATCATTCTGAGAGTCTGTCGTTGCCTATGAAAGTAAGCCTCATGGTTATTGAGGTCTAGTGGGTCTATTCCATACTCAGTCAAATTTTAGGATTGGATAATGACAAGTTTTTAGTAGAGTTCATGTTGGGTTTTCTGTTGACCTTTTTCAGTCAGAGTCCAATCAGTCAGTCTATATCAGTTTTGGAGAGTTCATCGTTGATAATGTGCACAAAGAGATAGTAAATTTCCAATCACTAAGAAAATTCAAGTATAACACACACCTGTTGAGAATGTTCCTGGAAATAAATAAGATACAGTTCCCTGAAGATGCATTCATATCAACTGAGTGCAAAAGGATCACAATGCTCATTTTTATAAATAAGATCATGTCCAGAGTTTATAGCTTAATCTTCAGCACCGGACTTCCAAGGGTTTTGGAAGAAATGAAAATCTCTTTACAACCCAATCCAGAGAACATGAGTCTTTTCCCTAGAGTTCATCAAGAAAATAATCATCTCAGAAACATAACATTTTGTGAAAATGCACAAAGAATCTAACTTAAAGTTTCCTTTCATAATAGGACCCTTTTTGGTAAAGACTAGGTCTTTTTTGCCTCAGATCCAGGCCAAGATCAGTGAATTTGGGTTCACACAGTTACAAGGGAGGAAATATGATCCACACCAGGTCATATCTAAAATAATACTGATGAGAAAACAAGGCCCCTATGAGCATGAGCATGTTGAAGGATTTGATAAACTGGAAAATATGGAAATATGTGCAGATATGGAAGTCATTTTGCAACCTGATCAAACACATCAAATAGATTCAGCGCCATAGCAGATCCAGACACAAAAAACTTCTCCAAGGTTGATTATTAAAGCTCCCAAGATGAGTGTTATTATTTTATCTAAAAGAGCATATAAAAGGAGGGCCAAAGTCATTATTTTATGTTATTTCAAATCATTTGAGAATTTGAAAATTGGCGCAAATGCTCTGTTCGAACTGAATCTCAATAGTAAACTAGACTCGCGCATTCTCCACTCATTCACAAGTATTTTTCATCATGGCCATGAATCCTGTCATTTTTTCCGTAACAGAGAAAGATCCTACCTCTAAATAAGAAGCCCTAATTGACAAGGACTCTGATATATTTGACACAGAAATAACCATCTCACCTATTTCCGTATCCATAGCCAATTTGTTAGATAATGTCGAGAAACGAATACCCTTCCTCGAAACATCCCAAGAATCCATAACCCCTTACGTTGTCGAAGTCGCATTCCCTTTCCCAGAATTCATAAGCTAGTGTGTAGAACAATACACGCAGGAAGAAAAGATCATTTTGAATAAGTTAGGTTCAGAGGTCCTATGCAGAGTAGATAGCCCATCAATTCAACACGCCCTAAGTACACCAGAGTCTTCCCCTGCAGCGTCTGAGCCCTTCGAGGAAGAGAAACTAATTACATTCTAGAGAGAATGTCCCCCCCGAGGTTAAAACCCTATTTTTCCAGACCATTGTAAACTCGAACATCATTCTGAGAGTCGATTGTTGCCTATGAAAGTAAGCATCATGGTTATTGAGGTCCAGTGGGCCTACTCCATACTCAGTCAAATTTAGGATTGGATAATGACAAGTTTGTAGTAGAGGTCATGTTGGGTTTTTTGTTGACCTTTTTTCAATCAGAGTCCATTTAGTCAGTCTATATCAGTTTTGAAGAGTTCATCGTTGATAATGTGCACAAAGAGCTAGTAAATTTCCAATCACTGAGACACTTCAGGTATTACACACACCTGCTGAGAATGTTCCTGGAAACAAATAAGACAGATTCCCTTGAAACTACATTCATCTTGACTGAGTTCAAAAGGATCACAATTCTCATTTTTATAAATAAGATCATGTCCAGAGTTTATATCTTAATCTTCAACATCGGCCTATCAAGGGTTTTGGAAGAAATAAAAATCTCTTTACAACCCAATCCAGAGAAAAGAATTATTTTCCCTAGAGTTCATCAAGCAAAGAATCATCTCAGAAATAGAACATTTTCTGAAAATGCACAAAGAATCTAACTTAAAGTTTCCTTTCATAATAAGACCCTTTGTGGTAAAGACTAGGTCATGTTTGCCTCAAATCTAGGCCAAGCTCAATGAATTTGGGTTTACACAGTTACAAGGGAGGAAATATGATCCACACCAGGTCATATCTAAAAGAAGACTGATGAGAAAACAAGGCCCCTATGAGCATGAGCATGTTGAAGGATTTGATAAAATGGAAAATCTAGAAACCTATGCAGATATGCAAGTCATTTTGCAGCCTGATCAGACACAACAAATAGAGTCATCCCCACAGAAGATCCAGAAATAGAAAAAATCTCCAAGGTTGATTATTAAAGCTCCTAAGATGAGTGTTTATAAAAAGAGGAGTAGTTCAGAGGCCCTAGGCACCAGTTGTCAGCAAAATGTTCCCAAGAAAATGAAATTCACACAGTCCCCATAGATAGTAAACCTGGAGGAGGAAGAACCAAAAGAGAAAATGAGAATGGATATGGTGGAGAGTAGAACCAAAAATGAAGAAACTAATATAGGTAACATGTCATAGGGTGAAAGCAACTCAAGAGCTTTCAACAGCAAGAAACATGTCTTTAATAAGGCACCTGGAGAGGTCTACCAATCCAAAGAAGATTTAGCAAACCAATACGTTGTGAAAGGAAATCTGGCCATGAGTGAAATAAGAGATTTGTTACCTAAAGTAGAGAGGATCTCCTGGCACAAGTATTCCATGTTCTTAGTCAGGGATGTATAAAGGAAGACACTTAACATAGCGGTGGTATATGAGGATAAAGTGTCTGAAACCAAGCTGGATTATGAAAATATTGGTGCCCTAGATAAGGTAAAATTCCACAGAAACGCCAATGACATACTATATTCAGACTACCTGAGTCTGAGTTTGAGGGTTTTAAGACTGACAACCCATGCACTTAAATTGGATGGACAATTGAAGCAATAAAAAGAATCCAGCAGAGCCTAGCAGACCCAGTTCAAAATATTGGAATTTGAAGGCCCTCAAGGACTAAAAGCTTCCTAAGACGAGAAAGACAAATTGATTCAAAGCATGAAAAAGAAGATGAAGATGTCTGCCACACAACATCCACAGACAGCAGAGTTGGTTTCTCTAGAACAAGAAAAAGAGACATTTATACAGGAAGCACTAAATTACAAAGCCAAAGTATTGCAACTGGAAAAGGAAAAATATATTTGGTCACAAGGATAGGTAGAAGTATTGGACATGGTTGTATTTGTACTTGCTACAGTAGGAGATGATTCAAACACTTAAGATATCATCCAAGCTATGTCCCAAGTAAGCTTGAAGACAGGGGGAATCAAGAGCCTTAAGGGGATCATAGAAAAGTTGCAGCAAGAGATGAAAATGAAGGATGAAAAGATGGCCAAAGTCCAAAAGGAAAATCAATATTTGCAAGAGAGGGTAAACAAGATGAAGACGAGGTTGAGAGGTAAAGTACTTTTTTAGGGAGATAAACATGTAATATGGGATGCTATTGTTGTTGAAGCTTCTAAGATCAGGATGTACTTGAATTTTATAAATTACAACGATAGCATGGCTATCACTGCCCGAAGCAGATGTACTATTGTAAATGAGACACTGGCAAATAAACCCTCAGAATGGGTCCAGAAGGCTATAAATTTGCTAAATGTCATTCCCACTACTGAACTTCAGACCATTGGGGTCAAGGATAGAACCACACTGATCATTTTGGCTAGGAGGATCATTGCTAAGCACAACTTACTCAAGTCAGTTCAAACCAAAGTTGTACAAATGGAGCAGAGTATACAAGAATTTAAGGATACATTTGAACAATTGTTTATCAAGGTCCTCCCACCATTTTGGGATGGCAAAGGGAAATTATATGATAAAGAGGAATACAATTCTCTCCTCACTCAGTGTAGAATGGATCATTCCAAATTTGAGGGCCTAGAAGATAACCTGAAGGGACCAAGTTTGGTGGAATATTTGGCCACGGACTTTGATATTTTAAATCAGTTTAAGATAGTAAATATTGGGTTGTCGACTATGAATTATTCTACTTGCATCGACTTGGATATCCTAATAAAAGAAATGATGGATTACGAGATTCCTTCTGACACACATTGGAAGGGGATCATGTGGCTAGGCAAGAAAAAATGTAGTTTTGCAGGGACCAACAAATAGCCTCCAGGTGTAACCATATTGGCGAGTTCAACAGGATATCAGAGAAAGATAGATGGTGAGGACAAAAACAGAAGAATTCAAAGGAATCAGTCGTTAGTTTATGAAATGTTTTTGTTTAATCATTGTAAATCATTTCACATGTCGATACTGTCAGTTGAAATTATTGTAGTCAGTTTTAGAATATGAAACGTTTCATTTTCAGCCATTGTAATCAAATTGTATAAGTACTAGAAATTCTGAACGAATTAATGTTGGCAGAAGTGCAAGGGCACCTTTTTGTTGTTTCTGAACTCTATTGTAATTTTCTGGACCTGAATTGAATACATATGCATAATCTTTTGAATTCTCTTTGAAAAGATTCTAATGGTGGTGATATGAGTTTTGTCTCCTTTCATTGTATGTATTTCATGTGTTCTTTATTTCCATTTACATTTTCTTCTATTTAAATTGGAGAGTTAAAGGCCCATAATTAATCTTATGATGCTCTCAGCTTAAGCAATTTAAATTGTGTAATTTTCTCCTAGCTAATTCATAATTAATTTTAGTAATGCTCTAATGCAATTATTTGTTTTCTACTTCTTCCTACACTCTTCTTAAATTCAATTATAACTCATATTACCTCATTTATCCTTTATCCTCTAGAGAGTTATACCGGCCAATCATTGTTTTCATTCACTTTCATAATTTTGACTCCATAGCCCTGAGTGTCCGTCCCCCTCCTTGCCAGCAACTTTATAGAAAAACCCCAAAACAAACCAAATCTAGCCACTGATCACCAAAGATATATCAAGTGACATGAGAGAGCCCTCTCTGAGTTGAGCAGGCTATTTCCCAGCTCTAAAGTAGGTTCAAATAGTTACCTATGTCATTTGTCTATCAGTCGAACAAAATTTACAGAGTGATAATAGGGGGAATTATGTTACACATTATTTTTGTCACCCATGTTATCAACTAACGATGTGTGCATAACTCAATTCTATGTTCCCTGAAGATACTAAAATAGACTTTCTCCATGAAGAAGTGAATCATATTTATTTTCTTAAAAATCATATCAAAGGAGATCGTCACACCCTACTAAATGCTTGGGGTGCGACAATTCTTGATCGTCGAATGCTACACCAAAAATATACTGTGGCGTTGCCGCATGTTTCTTGTGCATACGGTGCAACAATGCTCAAACAAGAGAAAAAGATGAAATTCACAAAGTTCTAGAAGGGAATCTTCTAGAAGATGAGGTGGCCTTCGATCGGTTTGGATCTTACTCGCTTCTCTGATTTAGTGGGATCATCCTAATATCCTCATCCATTCCTCTTTCACCCTATATAATGAAGGATATATCATGGGAAAGGCTAGGTTGGCTTATGCATAAAGAATTTTGTTGAAGATTGTACTTGTGATAGCTCTGTTTTAGCTCTCCAAGTCAAGTTGTGAATGCTCTTCATCAAAAGCATTGGAGAAAAGGTGTGTGTGTTGAAGCAAAGGGTCATTGGAAGGGACCTTGCAACATCAAGGCATGGGTTATATTCTCCACTTTCATTCAATAAAATGCAGTAATACATTTCTTCCCTATAAAGGTGTCTCTATTTTTATTGTATAACTCCTTGATCTTATACATAGACTTAATTGGAATATATATATTGTTGTTCTCTCTCTTTGTTGGTTTTTTCTTTCTTAACAAGTTCAACATCTCACAAATCCAAATATGGAGCAAGGATGACATTAGTGAGGATCAAACGTCGTTTAAATGGTATGTCATTTGTCCCTCTCTAAACTAGTTTACATTACAATGAAATCTGAGGAGTTCGTATTCTGCCATGTTTTGTTCTATCTTCTTGTTGAAGTTAGGGAGATTAGTTTGTGTCTGTACTAACCGATTTGTCTAATAATAGGGAGCTGCATCCTAGTCTACTAGGACGAACGTGTTTCTTATTTTCTCGTTCAAGCATCATGAAAATTATTTAGTGCCAATTTTGCACACATTTTATTTCATTTTGAACAACAAATTTGTATTTATTATTTTAACTCCACAAAGATTTATTTTGCAACTCGTGACATTTGCGGTTTCTGAATTTTGTTCAAACATGAAATCTCGAGAATGAGTTTCCTTTATGTATTTATTATATAAATGTATTGATTGTTTCTATCTTACTTCTTCTTGGGCTGACCTAGGTTCGGATATCAATAAGTTCCAAACAAAACCCTCAAAACTATTGGTCCTCCTAGTACACCAGAAGGCAACACTGCACACAAAGTGTACAACGCAGTCTCACCCGAGATAGCTTTTACGGGTGATTGCAATACTCAAGTTTTTGCATTCTAGGAGTGAGTGGGGATTTGGGGTTATGTTCTTCCTTCCTTACGTATCATCCTTGTTAATTATTCAAGTACTTATATGATTTATTTATCTTTAAATCTATGCATGCATGCTGATATTTTTAGTTTAACCATTCATTCATAAGAAAATGATCAACATAAATTAAACATTCATTAAAAATCACACAGAACACAAGTTTTATCATGGTTCACCCCCTCCTGGGGCTATGTCCACAAATATCTGGCTTCTCTTCTCTTTCATTTAATCTGTTACAAAATCTTGTGTTGCACGCATTACATCTTTAGTAATACAATCAAGAGTGAGGGTAAGAACCCTCTGTGAGGCTAACTAGATCACACCAGGCTCCTCAACTTGTGACCTAACCCTCAAAGACTACCTTACTCCACTCTTCTACAAGACTTATTATCAAACTACAAAATACCAATAATCAACTCTCTCTATTATGATATTAATTGACCTCTCTGTATCTCTCATCTCACACCTATTCATCTTATGTCTATCTTTGTCCTAGACCTCCTAGGTCCTTATTTATACTATTTTATCGGCTTGTAGTCATTACAATATTTACAAAAACCCTAACCCTATAATATTTAGGATTGTCTGCCTATGTGCCACATTTCTTTTCCTCCTGTATGTTGTTTTTCCTTCTTTTTCTACATGCTTCTTTCTTGCCACTTGTTGTGCATGCTCCAAAATTAAGTCTTCCTTTCCAAAAATAGGTCTTTCCCTAAAATAAATCCTTCTCCAAAAATAGTCCTGCACCCAAAATAGACTTCCTTCTCAAAATATTCCTATACCCAATAGGCCCCCAACACTGACATGTGGCTCGTCCTGATCCATTCAGGTGGTATGTGCTCCTTGTACCGCCTTTTCCAAACTGTGGAACCTCTCAGCTAGTTCCTTTTCTTTTGCCCTCATTTGCGCAGCTTTGTTTGTTAGTGCCTCGACTGTCTGTGTTGTTATATCTTCCTATAGTAATGCTACACCCTCTAACTGTGCCTTTTCCATACTCATCTTCTCTTCCTCCAACTGCACAATCATCTATGTTTCTTGTTCCTAGAGGGGTTCCAATTGGGTTAGTCTTTCTTTCTTATTTTTTTGTGATGTCTTTAACTATGTCTACAGAGTCTTCAATTCTTGAGTGCCCTTCAAGCGCTCTATAATACTCATTGTTTTATGTCATTGTTTTATCTCCTATATGGAAGCGTTGATTTTCTCCTCTTGTTGGTCCCACTATTGGACCTTTTCATCTTCTTCTAAAATGGTCCAGATCTGCACGGTTCTGTCGAACATCTTTGTGAATTCCCTCACTTATTTTTCCATCTCCGCTATATGGAGTGTGGATTGTTTTTCCCTCCATTCTCGAACCTTTGTAGGATTCATAGGCTTAACATTTTCTTTGAGATCCTCGATTTCTTTCCTATATCCCTCAATTGTCTGTGAAATAATTTTTATATTTTCCTCTGCGTTCCTCTCTCGTTCTTGTATGTTGTTTGGGATGTGGTCATATACCATTGTTATCCCATGTTCTATCTTATTAGCACATTATTTATCCTCCTCCTTCTTCAAGTTCATTTGGTTGCAAGTGATTTTTAAAATTTTGGTGACTCCCCTACCCACCTCCAATTTAGTCGCATTTGCACGGGATTTGGATTGCATTTATTGCATTATGTTGTCCTAGAGTCCATATAGTTCCTTGGTGGGTATCTGCTCCATAACGAATTCAAATTTCTCAACTTCCCCCATGGGAATCTATGCAGTCTCATGATCTATTCTGATCATTTGGCGAGTGACTATGAATGTCTCCCTGCCTTGTACTACCAATTGTATTGTCTCCTCTCCTTCGTTCTGCGCAGGGGGTCACTATGTATTCTTGTGTCGCTCCACTATGGAATGTGGTACTTATTGACTATGTACTTGTTGTAGAGTTTCATGGACTTCTATGAGCTTGGCCATGATCTCTTCTCTTTGTGCCTCTACATTACAAACCACCTATTCCCCCCTCTCTTAGACCTTTTTCGTAACTAACTCAGCATCATCCTCTGTTAGGGTGATGGTTGGGTATTCCATGACATAGTTTCTCTTTTTTTGTACCTCTTCTACCTACGTTGGCCTCCTTGTTGTCTGTGAGGGTTTCCCCCAACTTGTTGTAACCTGGACCCTTTCTTCACAAGCATGTGATGTATCCCCCTTTCTAGTCTATTGTTGGTTGTCTTTCCTTGTTATTTTTTTTGTCCTCCTTGGTATTTTTAGGAACTACACTGATTCCTAGTGATTGATTACACGTTGCAGCCTTTCTAGTGTTATCGGTTGGGTTGTTTTTTTTTGTTGAGGAACCTTCTTTAGCCTTTTCCTTGGGCTTGGTGTATTGTGTCGTGATTTTCCTTGTTGCTAGTTTTTCTACTAGAAGCTTCCACTACACAGGCCAGTCTCTGATTATCCAGTCAACTTCTTCCTTGGTGACGCAATATTGCATCTCCAACCATGACTTCTTTGGATCCCTTGCGGCCTAGATCCACATGTGATGCTTGGATGCCTAGAACCTGGCTATCCCTTCTATTTCCTAGATTACCTCCCCATGAATGTGCCACACATTGGTTGTGCACTGTTGTATTTCTTCCAGCAACATCATAAATACTGTGTTATTTTCTTGTTGATTTGTATTCTCCTTGGCCTGCTAGAGGGACTCATATCTAGTTGCATAGAATTTTCCTTTCCTATCCAGGAAGGCTAAAAAATTTGCTCCTGCCATCCTCCCAAGCCTATAATAATGATAAGCCAATAGTAATGGAACTCAGTTCCATTATCCTGTGCATCTCTGCAATCCACCAAAAATTGGTTTAGCATGTGCAATGCCCAACCGAACATCATTTCTTTTGTGCACTACGTGACTACTTCTATGACTCCTGTTGGAGCTTCTTCTTTTCTAAATTTCCTCAGTATCTTGCAAGCTATAAGATTTTTGGAAAACCTCGTCACATTGTCATTAATTTCCTTGAGCGCAATGCCCTTTTTTCCTCTGTTGGTGTCAAACTGTGTTTTTACCAACTCGGTGATTTCCTTCTCGCACACCTTGTTATCCAAGTACTCCTTTGGCTATGCATCAACTATAGGTAATCATGTGATCTCGGTGATCAAAACCACATCTATTTGTATTTTCCTATCCATATAAAGTATGTCATCGTGTACCCAGGATACTAATTTTTGGATGTAGAGCTCGACGTTTTTACGGAGCCCGAAGTGTGGTATATCCATCCTCATTATCCATTGCACATGCTCCATTATTAGTTTACCTAGGGGTCCAATTTCCCCTATGTTTTCTAAGTAGGTCTCTCCGACCAAATATGGTAATTTGGTCGCATCGTGTACATCGTGGTCTAAGTACCTAAGGTTTGTCATTTTTTCGAGCATATCATCCATAGTGACCACTGTGTCTGGGAGATATGGAAGTGTGATGCTCATCACATCATGCGCCTTTCTTTTCTGCTCGATGATAAATGGGTCTGCCTCTGTTGTTTCTACATCCTCTTCTTCCCTCTCAGATTTCGTTCAATCAGTGATGTCCTCAAACAACATCTCTTCTCCATCGTGGCCCTATCACTAACCTGTTGTTTCATCAGGTTTAGCAGGTGTTTCAACATTAGGGTTCAGTATACCATTATGGGTCCCAGAAATCTACCCTAGTTCCCCTTGCAGAACTGTCAATGTTTCCTCTCCAACCCATGTTGGGTTGATTAACTCTATGTTCGAAGTGGTGAAATCTTCAAGCTCGACCACATTCTTGGGTTGTCTCATTCTTTCCTTGCACCTTTGGCCCTGTCGAGTAACTTGTACATACTGGCCTGGAGAGTCAAAATTTGGTGGTGTCATCTTCTATCTAATTTACACACTGTCTTGCTTCTTCGTATCAAGAATGGATTATAAATTATTACAAAGTGTGTGACATTCACAGTCACTCGCCAAATGATCAGAATGGATCATGAGATTGCGCAGATGCCCATGGGGGAAGTTCAAAAATTTGAATTTGTTATGGAGCAGATACCCACCAAGGCAGTCTCATTGATCCATTCTTGATTTTTTGGCAAGAGAATGTGATTTTGAGTGGCACGCACTTTGTATCTTTCTCTGTGCTCAAAAATCACTAAGTGTTGAACTAACGTGTTATTTCTACCCTTTATAGATCCGATTATAAATGTTTTTCACTTTTTGCGTGCATTTACGTCGAGTGTAATTTTTCCTGTGCGTTGTCTTCTGATGTTGTCACAGTAATTGATGCACATGACTTTTTTTTGCACTTTCCTGTGGTTTAGTCAACTTCTTCTTCTTTTTGTGTTTTTCTTCTTTTTCTATTTTTGTATTCCTTTTTTCTTCTTTTTCCCCATTTTATTTATTTTTATCATTTTCCTGTCCTAATATCTACTACAGTACACTATATACATGACTTTCTTACTGCAATGTAACTTTTAAGGGTTATTAGGTCAACTGTCCCTGTACGGTTTCAATCGACTACCGTTAATCATTCCTTTTAGTTATGTTCCTCCCAATTCCTTTAGTTGTACAGATCCCCCATCTATGGTAGTATTTACTTCATATGGCCCTAGACAATGCATTCTAAACTTACCAAGGTGTTGCAAAAATTTGTTGTCATAGAGAAGAAATAAATCCTCCTCCTTAAAGATCTTATTTTTAATATGTTCGTCATGTCAGGATTTGTCCCTTTCTTTCTATACTTCCTAGTGAAATCCTACCAGAATCATGTCCTCTTCCATTTCCATTAGTTGGCTTAGCTTCTCATGTATTGTGACTCTTTATATCATGTTGGTAATTGTTGTTACGTGCATATTGGGTACCAGAAATTATAATGGAACCACTACTTCCTTCCCATACACCAGTCTAAATGGTGTATGTCCTGTCAACTTCTTGCATGTGGTCCTGTACACCCACAGTACTACTGGTATTTTCAAGTCCTAATCATCACTGTTAACATTTCAAATATTATTCAATGCATTTTCCAAAATCTTATTGAAAGATTCTATTGTTCCATTTGCTTGAGGATGATATGGTGTACTCCTCTCTTGATAGACTTCAAACTCCTCATCCATCACCCTGATGGTATTATTAATAAAATGAGTAGCTTTGTCACTCATCAATATCCCGGGACATACAAATCTGGTGATCACTTGCTCAAATAAGAAGTGTGATGTTATCTCTGTGATACAATATTTGACTGGTATTGCTTTTGCCCATCTTGTTAAGTATTCCGTTGTAGTAATGATATATATAGCTCCTAACATTTTTGTTGGTGGATTAATATGTCCAACAAAGTCTACTTTCCATTTGTCAAATACCTGCATAGTTACTTGTGGTCTTAGGGGCATATCATTCCTTTTGTTGGGTTTTCCAACCCTCTGAGAGACATCGTAGTTCTAGAAATATTCCTTAGCATATTTATGGAGTGCTTTTCACCATAATCCTACACGTAATACCTTCTGCATGGTGGCCTCCCACTATACCTTCATGAGATTTTGCCAAAATTTTAGTCTGTTCTTGTTCCAATACACACCTTATCAAAATACTATTTGCGCCCATCTTGTATAAATGACCTGCAATGAGTTGATAGTATGCAACTCTGACTACTAGGTTTTTATTCTAAGTTGTGCTAAAGTCTTTTGGCGCAACCCCTATACTTAAGTATTCAATAATATCAGTGAAGTATTCATCAGCGATCTGTACTGAAAATAATTGTGCATCAGGAAAGTTGTCTTCCAAATTAGTAGGTTCTTCTCCATTCGTTACCCTTGACAGGTGATCAGGTCATGCATTCAGCTTCCCTCATATCAATATCACTTTGAAATCGAATTCTTTGAATAATAATAGCCATCTACAGATCCTCCCCCCCCAACATTGGCTTGTTGACTAGATATTTGAGGGCAGAATGGTCTGTGAACATTTTAAAGTGTTTACCCAATAAATAGTGTCGGAATTTATAAAGTGCATATACCATAGCTAGGCCTTCTCTTTCTATGGTGTTGTAATTATGCTCATATTCTAAAATATTTCTCCTTACAAAGGCTATAGGATGGTCTAAGTCCCCTACTCCTGGCTACACTAGAATTTTTCCAAGTGCTATAGTTGATGCATATACGTGCACATGAAATGTATTTTCCCAATATGGAAATACTAATATAGGTGTTGTCATCATATTTTCCTTTGGAGTGTCCAATCCTTGCTGAAAGTTCTCATTCCATTGAAATCTAGTGTCCTTCTTTAATAGTTTCTCCATTGGTGTAGTAATCTGTGCATACCCCTTTATAAACTTCCTATAATAGCATGTATGTCCCATTGTTTCTTTTAACTACCGCACTGACTTTGGTGGTGGTAAATTTTCAATGACTACAATCTTAGTAGGGTCCACTAGTAAACCTTGTTTACACACTATATGTCCCAAAAATATTCCAAAAGGTTTACCAAAAATGAATTTCTTGATGTTTAATGATATTTGGCATTGCCTGCATCTTTCCAATATTAAACTTAACACTTCTACATGGTATTTTAAGAGATTATATATAGTCCAGTCATCTAGATATACTACTAGAAACTGATGTATGAATTCCTTAAAAGTAGCTATGACTACCCTTGAAAATATAGTTGGTGCATTCTTCATCCTAAATGGAATGATTGTATATTGGTAGGATCCCCATTCTATAGAAAAAGTAGTCGTATACATGTCCTCTAGAGATATTTTGATCTGATGGTAACCTGAGAATCCATATGTAAATGAATATGCTTCTTGGCCTCCCACATTATCTAATACTTCATCTGTAAAAAGGGTAGGGAAAGGATCATGTAAGAAAGAATCATTGAGTTTCCTCATATCTACAAAAATCCTTATCCCCACTTGCTTCTTTTCATGGACTACCATAGAACTGATCCATTCAGATTCCTCTAATGGTTCTATGATATCAATGTCCAACATTCGGTCAATTTATGCTTTCACTTTCTTTCTATACATTGGATTCAGTATGTAAGGTATTTTCCTGATAGGGATAGCCTCAATTTTTATGGGTATCTTCATCTCACCTAGCTCCCCTGTTATTCCTTTCATCTCTGTAAAAGTTGTTAGAAACAGGTCAATGTGTGTGCACAGTAAATCTGTTATGTTTTCTATTGTTTTCTCATTCCAATAGTCTCCAATCCTTGCCATTTTAGGATTATCATCCATCCCAATGTTGAATTTATTAACTTTGATTGGTGCAGTAAAACTTCTGACTCCAGGGATGGACCTTCCACCTCTCTCTCTCCTTCAATTTATGTAATCTATATGTTGTGTGGGTCATCTTCATTTGGTGCTTCCTCTTCGACATGATAGCATGAGAGTAAGTCTTTAATTGT
>ML790865.1:602683-629972 GCA_009831015.1 Picea engelmannii | reverse complement strand
AGTTTTATGAAGAATGAACCGATATATTTGGGATTTGTGATATCTAAGGATGGTTTAAAGATGGATCCAGAAAAGGTCCAAACAATAGTAAGTTGGCCTACTCCAAGAAGTGTGTTCGAGGTAAGAAGTTTCCATGTGTTAGCAAGTTTTTATAGGAAATTTATCAAAAATTTCAGTCAGTTATGTGCTCCAATTATTGAGACTATCAAAGAGAACAGAGAGCCATTCAAGTGGACAGTGGCAGTTGACAGAAACCTTCAAATTTTGAAGAAAAAGATCACTGAACAACCTGTGTTAGCTTTGCCAGACTTTGATAAGTCTTTTCGAGTTGAGACTGATGCCAATGGGACTACAATGGGAGTTGTACTGAGCCAGGAACAAAGACCAATTGCATATTTTAGTGAGAAACTGAATGAGGCTAAACAGAAATATTCATCTTATGATAAGGAGTTTTACGCAATTGTGCAGGCACTAAAAAAATGGAGACATTACCTCATGCCCAAAGAATTTGTTATGTACACTGACAATTATGCATTACAATTTATAAGTAGTCAACCAAAACTGAATCAAAAACATGCTAAGTGGGTTGAATTTCTACAGAATTTTACCTTTGTGATTAAACACACAAGTGATAAAGCAAATAAAGTTGTTGATGCATTGAGTAGAATTAATTTAATTTTGCAAGAATTTCAAGTCAACACTTTAGGATTTGATGGTTTAAAGGAAATGTATCGAGATGATGCAGGTTTCAAAGATGCTTATGCAGCTTGTGAAAATCCAATTGCCAGCAATAGGAGTCAGTGGTTGGACTACATGCTACAAGAAGGATTGATATTCAAGAATAGTAAGTTGTGCATACCCAAGTGTTCAATGAGGGAGAACCTAATCAAAGAGAAGCACAGTGGAGGATTGCCAGGGTATTTTGGCCAGGATAAAACTTTTGCTCAGGTAAATGATTTTTATTTTTGGCCTGGTATGTAGAATCAAGTGAAGAAATTTGTGGAGAAGTGCAGAATTTGTCAACATGCTAAAGGGAAAAGTCGGAATACAGGGTTGTATCAACCACTACCCATTCCAAGCAGACCATGGGATGCAGTGAGTACAAACTTTGTGTTGGGATTGCCAAGAACACAAAGAGGTAATGATTCAATTTATGTTGTGGTTGATAGATTCTCTAAGATGGCACATTTTATTGCTTGTAAAAAAACCAGTGATGCTACAAATATTGCAAATCTGTTCTTTAGAGAGGTAGTAAGATTGCATGGTTTACCCAAAAGTATAGTTTCAGATAGAGACACGAGATTTGTGGGACACTTTTGGAGAACCTTATGGAAGAAGCTTGACACTAATCTCAGTTTTAGTTCATCCTATCACCCACAAACTAATGGACAAATGCAAGTGGTAAACATAAGTCTAGAAAATATTTTGAGAAGCCTTGTGAATGAGAACCTTAAGCAATGGGATCAGATGCTTGCTCAAGCTGAGGGATGAGTCCATTCCAGATTTTGTATGGAATGCATTCTAGGGGAGTGTATGAGTTGAGGAATTTGGGAAAACAGGAATTAAGAAGTGTTGATGGTGAGGATTTTGCAGTGACTATGCAAGAGTTGCAGGAAAGGATCAAACAGAAACTGTAAGAGACTAGCCACAACTATAAGCAGAGAGCAAACATGAAGAGAAGACTAGTGGATTTTGAGGTTGGTGACTTGGCCATGGCATATTTGAGGAAAGAGAGGTTTCTTGTAGGGACATATAACAAGTTAAAACTTAAAAAGATTGGACCATGTAAAATTTTAAGAAAATTTTCTTCTAATGCATATGAAATAGAACTTCCAAGTGGTGTTGGAATTTCTCCAATCTTTAATGTTGCAGATTTGTATCCCTTCAAGGAGACAGAAGATGTTTCAGCAGATGAACCCGTAAGTGATGGATATGAAGGTACTAAAGAAAACAAGAGGCAAAGAGTATTTCCAGTACTTGGTCAAATGGAAAGGTCCACCAGCAAAGGATGCTACTTGGATGACCGCAGCAAAAAATTTCAAGTATGATGCAAACCTTGAAGACCTGATGAATAGTTCTTTTCTTCCCCGAGAGTCTGATGCAGGAGCATCTGACAATAAAATCGAGAATTGACCACATAGTCCATTAACATTTACCAAGGGAGTTGGTTCCCTAATTTTTCATTTATTTGTAATAGTTAGAATGATATCTTTAGAAGGTATCGAAAATTTTATTGTTTGAAAGGTGTGAGTGTTTTCCTATGTAATAGAACAGAAATACTAAGTTAGGGGATTGATAGAAATCCTTAGAGGATTTTTAAGCATTTGTTAGAGTTCCCGAGAGATCTAGCTCTTATTTTTATGTAACAGAAATATGTATGAGAGAGGGGAGACGGAGGTTAGAAGGAGAGTAGACGAAGGTTGGATAGATAGGGGTGCGATAGAAACTGTGTAAAGTGGTTTGTGTGTTGTATGTTTAAGGTCTAAGCGACCGAAAGAACCATTGTAATTCTAATATGTTTTAATTGAGATCTCCAATTCTAAGTGTGTTAATTTGTTGGTATATGCCTGTGACTTCATTCAGTATGTTGTCACTTGGAGATTTTAATGTATGCATTAGCAGGAAAGACCGCGTGCAATTAATTCTAGCCAAGTCCTAAAACCCTGTTTAAAAAAATATTTCCTGAGTATTTGTATTCGCAGGAACAGACAGTCACGATTTGGTGCAATGGAATCAACCCTTAAAGATCTGCAACACATCAGTATTGTTTGTCGAATTCCATGCAGAGTTGTCTACGAACCGTTGGTATTATTTGTTGAGTTTCGCGCGTAGAGTTGTCTTCGGACATTTGATATTATTTGTTGAGTTTCGCATGCAGAGTTGTCTGTGACATATCTTGTCAATATTGTTCACTGATGCTTCCGCGCAGAGGTATATCCGCATAGTGGTGTTTCCACACAGAGTTATCTATGACAGAGTGAAATTCAATGTTGTAGGAAAAGGCAATTTGAGCGCATGTTCGTGTTGATCCGAGCCCAGATAAGCAACCCGAATGTTATTTGTTGACAGAGTATTGAAAACTCTGTGATCGTGGGTTGAAGTTGGTGGTTCACACCATCAAGTAGTTATCCATAGTTGAGTAATGCCCTAGGTGTTTCTTCTTCTCGCATGCTGAAACGCATCTAACTTCTACACCTCACCTTTGTGTGCTTGTTTCTCTGGCTTCCTCTATGTACCCCTGGCCCGTCAATCTACCTTCTAGTCAATTCTTTTTGCATTTTGATTGAGAGAATTGAAGTCGTTCCTGCTCAAAAATTCTTAGCGCACGCAGCTTTCCCTACTCAAAACCCTAGGGTTTGCACGACAGATTTCATCGACTCTCCTTTGTCGAAAACGTGCACTCATCTGTGTTTCCCACCAGCTGATGAAAAATGGAAATGTGAGTAACAATACAAGTGCTAATCGAACTACGATGAATCCTCAAAAGTTTCCTCGACTGCAATGACTGATTGCTTCATCAAATTGGGGCATATCTTCAAAACCCTAACTCTCCAGTTTTCAGATATTCTCTTATTGTTTCGTTGTATGGATGTGAATCGTTTGACACAGCAACATTTCCACAATCCCATTGATAAGCATGTTCGCAGTTTTGAAGAAAAAATTCATTGTGGTCATCGGTATCATCACGATCCCCAATCCTAGTAATCACCACATTGCATGCAAACAACTGCTCGTGTTCTCAGTCCGAGGTAGCAAGAGGCAGATCCTTATTCCTAACTATATTGTTCCACCATTGAAGATTGAGCCATCATGGACTTTGAAAAAAAGTCCACAGTGAAATCCACATTGCTTTGAACAATGCATTGATCACCTAATGTTGATCTGGAACAGTCGACTTGTCTTCTGCATGAAAAACCAAGCTATTGATAATAATAAACGTTGGAAGAGTCAACACCAACTAACGTCTAGAGGACACAACGAAAGTCTTTGAGAGTTTTTGACAAATTGCAAAGATTTGATTACAATAAGCAGATATTATAGAACTCATTTATTTACTGCAGAGGACCGTGATTAGCAGAAGCCATTCCCCATGCAGTAAATTTGCTCGTTGTGACAGTGGAAGTGTCGTTATTGAAGACGTAGAGATGGGCATAGGAAGGGTTGGACTTTAACCTAATTCCTCACACCTCGCATGCCGCCTTGTTGAAGAGAAGTCATCTTGAGCATGAAGAACAGAAGTTAAAGAACATAAGTTGTTTAAGTTTGTAACAGTCTTGTCTCAGAATTCGTAGGAGCTCATGGAATTCGCTATTGAGAACATGTCTAGTGTGAGACCATTCGCCAAAGTCTGAAGTGTGCGACATTAACTATCTGGAGATCTTATAACATTTTGGAACCCAGAGACAAAGAGTCTTGTTTCGGTCATTAGTGAATCATCTTACTTAATGTAGATCTCGGTGCTATCATTTATTCTGAAGTCGCATCATCTTGTATCAATTGCAAAAGGTTCAAACCCACGGTTTTCTGTTTGGAACCAATCAACATTGTGCGTCTGGTTGTCGTATAATCTATCAATAGAAGCCTTGGTCACTGATCCTGAGAGGCCCAATTTTTTTGTTCTAAACAAAAACTCTTCACTACTTCATATTGCAATTTAGGCTCCTTTGGGCAATTAAACTTTGATCCTCGGTTGGGTTCTCCTTTACAGCGCAGCCAAAGGTCTTCGAAGCCCATGAGACAAGCTGCAACATTGGCATAGTAGCAGTGAAAGCAAATAAAACAACTACTTGAAGTATTGTAAGTTTACTTCTGCTTTCTGAAACTAAGATTGAATTAAGTCATTGTAAACGGATGCATTTTTGGTAGAAATCGGCACCTTCATTTGCTATTTTTGAGTCTGATTGTTAAAGGGTGGAGTTGCAAGAAACCCTGTGACGTCTAATTCTGTCTTTAAATGGCTCGAGTTGAGAAATTCTTAGAGTTACTGAACACTATAATCCTCTCTTCCGTGGACAATACAATCACCACTGACAAAGCAACTTTGCAGTTTATTGTAACTTGCTTGCAAGTTTCGCAAGCCAAAGAAGCATTGCTGCAAACTCAGACTCGACTTCTTCATGATGCACAAGAGCGAAAGGATCTTTGACAACATTATGAACTAGTCCTTGTTCAAAACAACCGTCTTTTCGAAGAAGATGATGGTGTCAATTCGGATCAAAAACCAGTATAGAAGCAACTTAGTGAGACAACTCCAGATTCAAGTACAAATGAAGATGAACTTCCTCTTTCTAAGTTAATCATCAGACCTTGGGAAGAAATCACAAACAATAAGCACAGAACCAGTATCAAATATGAAAAGGATGTCACCTTTCATATTCCAAATTATACCAAACCAATCCAGTTCTAGAGTGTTGGATTGCTACAAGAAGGTTCATATTCACCTACTCCAGTTCAAGAGCAAATTTTGAAATGTCAACATTGTCAACAAGTTGGCCATATGGAAGATCAGTGCTTCGATCTTCATCCTTGTGAGCATTGTGGAAAGCACAATCATCTTTCGGAGAGATGTTCCAAACACAACAAAACTACAAGAGTAAATAACCACTATGGGTGGATGACTTCTTGGCAATGGTCATCAATAGTCAAGAAGATATCTCAGTCATACCATAGAATTCATTCTCGGGTATTGACGCATCTTGCAATGAAAGGATTTGCATCTTCTCACCTTGTCCTTGACAGGGGGGAACAACATCAGCGATTGACAGTCATGCTTCAAGTTTCGAAGTCTTATCAATCGAGCAGTAACAAGAGAGCGTGATTTGGTTTGTGGTTTTCCTTAAACCACCACTTAGTAGAAGACTTACAACTTCTGCCAGACAACAGTTTATGGTCATCTTTAAACCAGCGTTCGAGAGCACTTCCAATTAGCAGAAGACATCAGCTTTAGCTTCTAGCTAACTTAGGAAATGTTCCGGGAACCATTGAGCCTAGAGCCAGGTTCCAAAGTTTGTGGTCATCCTTAAACCAACAGATTGGTTTGTGGTCTTCCTTAAACCACCCATTCGATCTGTGGTCATCCCAAAACCACCATATTCAGAGAGCACATTCAGCCATCAACAACTGCACACTTCCAGATTTCAACTGCCCACTTCCAGATTTCAGCTCTCTTCTTGGACTCATATACACCCCTTCAAATTAAGCGGGGGAATGTTGGAAACCTAATCCGTTTAGGGTTACGGTATTACTCACTTAACGGAATATGAAAGGTCAAGTGATTGTAACAGTCATCGAGAGTCCAGGAGACCTTGGAAGATGAATCCAAAGAACATCTGAATGTATATATACGTGTATCATATCAATTAATAAATGCAATTCACGTTTATCCTATTTTGTGTGTCCAACAAAAACATAGGACAGCATTAGGGATTGTGAGAGTACATACCCCTAACTCGTTTTCCTAAAGGATCATACCTAGGGATTCTGAGGGTACGTTCCTCTAGGGTCAATCCTCGAGTTTTCTTTGTTATTGATCCTCCATTGAAGCTACAATTGCATTGACTCCATCGCCCAATGAAAATATACTGACCTCCAAACTCCCAACTACTTTCTTTATACTCTAAAGCTACCCAAACTCATTTAGCCTCGATTTCACTCTCTGCATTGAGCTTCCTTGCCCCAATTCCTAGCAATCCTAATCCAAGGAAACCCCCTTGAGCCGAAGGAGAACTGGCTTGAAGTGAAAGAGGGTTGGTAAGGTGACAGTGGCCTTCCCTCTCAGTTACGCAAGATTGCACGTGAGCTTTCGAACTTTAGCTCAATAAGTGCAAGTTCATGTGATAACACACCCCATATGATGTCCATGAACCATTGATGTTGAACCGGTCTAGAGGACTTAGGAGAAGTCCAGTATCATCTCAAATGTACTCACGAACATATGTTGGAACTTAACACTCAAAGTTTTGTGAACAAATCAAATGTTAATGAGACTATTGGATGCTTTAATACCTTTCATTTGGCCTTGGGTACACTTGTTAGTGATCACAAATCTAAATTTTGGTTAACCGACGTTGATGAAGCCTAGACATGGGTTCCCCAAAGTTGGAAGATGATAAGACCCAGAGAAATAGTTAGATATCCGAGCATCCCCTTTGGGGATGGCTTGTCCCTTTCAGCTACGTTAGTAATTTAACCATTATTTCGAGAACTATACATGCTAGGCGTGGTTTTTATTCCTCCAATTGATTTCCAACCATGTCTTGATGCATTAAATAGGATAGAATGATGAAATTTTTTCTCTAGGTTAAGTTTGGTGGTGAGAGAGACTTGCTAATGGTGCCATGGCACCGTGTACCATGCCAAAGCAAGATAGTGGACTTGGTCTTATCGATATTTTCACTCACATGAAAATTTTGGCTGCTAAATGGGTGGTTAGGATCCTTGAGGGTGATGTTCCATGGAGAACTCTCGTCATGCACGGGATTTAGCACAAAACAATCCATGGAGGCCCAAAACATTTAGCTTCTTTGAGCAAACTGAAGTCCATAGATCTCCCTTTAGCATGCGTCAACCCTCAACAAATTGAAACAAGGTTGAGGAACTAAGTCTTTTAGGGATTGAAAGGAGAGCCATGACAAAAGGGAGATCTCTGAGGGTCCTTTCATTTTCTCACAGTTTGATCCCAAACATACTCAAAGAAGGAAAAATGTTTTCAAAGCAGCAGCTGACTCGGAACGGTCAGTGCAGGACATTGTGGAAAGGGTTGGGATGTGAAAGATAATCTGAAGAGCATGAAGGAGACAGGAGAGAAGGTAGCCATTCTAAGAGAGATACTCCATCAGAAAATTGAGGAAGATAATAAAAGGTGAAACCTGTCGATTGGCATGATAACAAAATCAAAGGCATTGATGCCGCAGAGTAAAGGAGCGGCTCCACCAGGAGAGGGGAATCACAACAAGCAGTCCACAAGGGAATGCAGACCGTGCTTCGATCCATTGAACTCATCATAAAAGACAGCAGGATTATGACGCAGTACATTTTGGCCAAAGTTGGGGTAAACCGTTTGCTGGGGATGAGTTCCCAAGTTGTAGATCCAATGGAGATGGCAAGCCAGAAGCTGGGAGCAGCAGCGCCAACAGCAGCCAAGTAACTCTTCTCTATGAAAGTGAAATCTGGTTTTGGGGTTTTATTTTCTGATAGTATTAGTATAAATATTGACATGTAGGGAAATCTTAGCTTAATTAATCCATGTCTTCTTAATAAGGCCTACAGAAGGAAATTTATAATTGGTTTTACTTTTCTTAGGAGAACTCTAGCTTATAGACGTGCTAGTGGGGCAGTTAAAGAGAGAAATCTGGAAGCAACTATCGATCTGAGAGTCACACCTGGTTTTTTCCTGTTTCTCTTCACTGAAAACATGATATGGCCTGAGAATCATATTATTTCTGAAGCTGCAAAAGTGGGACCCAAGAACTAAACTAAAATCCCACTGCTGTTTTGTGGATATGGCCTGAGATCGATACTATGCACTTCTGTATATTGAAAAAATCCTTGTTTATTTGGGATAAAAAAAAAATATTAAAGCAAAGAATTTAGGCTTTCGCAGCTGGTAGAACTGTCCAAAGTATTTTTTATTTGTACTGTGTCAAAAATTCATAAAAGTACCAATCCATAAATACTATGGACAAAGAACAATAAATCCAAGAAATGTTTAGATGCCAAATGTGGGTCCAGCAATAATAACTAATAAATCCAATCAACCCCCAAAAGGCGAGCATACCTTGTGGGCATAATCCGCTACTCTGGCAGCTGGTTGGACTTGCGACCCCTGAGTGAGGGATCTTTGGGCAGCAAATTCTTCGGCCACAACGGCCTTGAGCTTTCTCTTTTTCCTACCTCGACCATGGCGGGGAGGAAGAGGATGAGAAGCTGGCGAATCAGGCGAAGATGCAGATGCAGGTGAGGTGGAGGTGGGCACATTTGGCAATTGCATCTGATGCTGATGCTGATCATGCCTTGGGGTTGGGTATGAGTCAGTCCTTGCTCCTTGCATATAATAATAATCCTCATCCCCGTGCTCATCATAGTTCTCTATTTCTCCATATTGTTGATTCTTCAATAAGTCAATGGGTTCTTCTTTGTGATGATTGAAGGAGTCAATGGGTTGATGAGAACGTGAGAGATTTGCAGTGGTCTTCCGTCGATCCTGTCCTCTCTCCTCCTTGCCCATATTCCTACCCCCGATGCCCACCAAATCCCTCCGTTCTTTTTCCCGTTCTTTCGGCTTCAATACCCAATTTTTTTCATCAATCGACCTCTCGAATGTGCTACCCCAAATAAAATATAATTTATTTTTTTCCAACACTTTTTTCGTGGGCATGGAGCATCTTTGACCCTTACATGAACTAAGGAGAGAAATGATATGAAATTTCATTTTTTTTTTCACTCAAACTATTCATTATTCTAATATTTTTTAACTCTTATTAGTCCCTACTAGAGGAGGAATATAGCAATGAGTTTAGATTTAATGAGTTTTGCTTTACTAGGTATCAGTTTGTGATCACAATTTTTTTATTACATATTTTATTTCATTTTATTTTTGGATATTTAAATTTATTTATTTCTAATATCATTAGATATTTTTTAAAGATCTTATTGTAGAAATGACAATGTCACCACTTCTTCATGGTACAAATGACCGCTCGTTTCTTGTTAAGTATATAATTATATATCAATTCAAGCCATTTATAAAAACCAAGGAATTTCGGGTAGTGTGTAGTTATATTAAAGGTATTTGGCTCATAAAAAAACTTGGATCATAATTACAGCGCTTATGCATTTCGTTTTCTAGCAGCGTGTAGTTAAGACATCCTCTCGAAACAAGCTTTGCTTCTCCCTATGAGCCATCTTAGATTTTCTTATTGGGAGGACGGTAACGAAGGTCCAATCTACAAGATTAGGATATGACTGGATTTTTCTTCTAGCAGTTTTGATGACTTGTCTTCTCTGTAACAGACTTGCAGTCTTGATGGTTATTGCTTTGATTGTGAGGACAAAGTGGGATCGGGTATCTTTTCTTTTGCATCTACCTCCTTGTAGATTTTTGCCGCTGAATGAGATGTCGACTTGTAAATTTTTATATCCTTATGGAATATAAAGAGCATTTTTTTCTCGTGGAAAAAAGAAAACACGGAGTATTAAAAGCATCTGGCTAATAAAAAACTTGGATCATAATTACAACTATTTCGTAGATTTATTAAACTGTGTGAAGAATGATCTGGTTTAATGTGATGTTAAAAGTTTTAGTAATTAAAATTAAATAAATAAAAAATATTTTGATTACAAAATATATATGATTTTATATATAAAATAAATGATCATATATTATTTAAAAATTTTGTAGACTTGGCCATAGAATCCTTAATAACAATATATATTTGGTAAAAACATATATGAATTTTATTTTTTATAATATTAATATTTATTTATATGGGGTCCAAAGGGGTTGGATTTAATGGTGGAAAGCGAGGAGTTTTTCACCATTGGGCAAGGTTCAATTCTCGTGAGGGCTTTACCTCGAGCCATGGGGACACCTTGAGGTAGTGGTTGAACGTGTGGTTGCACCCAGAGATATTATAATAAATGGTATCGTGACCCGTGCACACATAAGTGGATCAAAGCCCACCCCCATGTCCTTCAACTTTTAGTCCCCGAGGTGTAGGACAGTCGGTGAAGGAGTGTGTAGTTAAGCCACTCCGTGTTGTTAAAGTCACCGGTTCGAAACCTGCGGGGACAAAAAATCCAACCATGTTAAGGGTTGGTGTGGCTCAGGCTGGGTGCGATCCCCAGGTGATTTTGACGGCTTAGATGCCCCTGAGTCGCGGTTTCTCAAGCCTCTGGTTAATCGCGTAGCCAACAGGTCCCGCACAAATTAACAAACAAAAAAAAAGAAATATTTATTTATATGGGGCCGCAGGTGCAGATGGGATCATCTTGGATCCCAGACGAAACACATTGTATCAATTTGTTTGCGGATTAGGAGTAAAGACAAATAACATAGTCGAAGCTTACACCCTTTACCTCGGTCTCAAAATTGCAAGAGATCGACAATTTCATTAGGTCACGATAATAGGTGAATCAATGATAATAATCAGAGCGATCATCGACAACAATTCTTTGGGAAATAATTTGCTAAGGGGAATGGTTTCAAGATTCAAATCCATGGCACAAGAATTTGAAAAATTAAATTTTCACCATGTAAGAAGGACCCTTAACTCTCAAGCTAATACTATGGCCAAGTTAGTGTCTAGGGAAATGCAAGGCATTTTTCATGTAAATGAAGAGAGGGGAACCCTCCCCATTCCCTTACACGTTGCCATGTTGTATCCCATCAACAGTTGTGGCGCTCTTGTACTTCGGGGAGTGCACACTTGTGTGAAAGGTGATCATAGTTATGTTAGGAGCTATGGAACTTGTGTGAAGTCTCTTCCAAGTTTACGCGGCTCAATGTTCATATGCAGTGTTGACATGACAAACCTCCTTGTGGTTTCAGAGCTGAAACCCTCTGGTTCAGCAAAAATTGCTTGGATTGGAACTTTGAATACAAGATCCCATCTTCTTCCTCGCCTTCGGTTACATCCTTCTTCGAGCGTTCCACGGAAAGGAAGTCAGGTTCGGATAGGAATTTCGTTGGGAACGCCTCTTCAATTCCCACAACAAGCTTTCAAGTCTCTCTTTGATCCATCCTTTGTGTATTGTAATTTTGATGTTGTTTTTATTGAACTTTGTGCACCATGTTCTCCTATTTCAGTTTTCACCATCACTTGGAGTAGTTACAGGGCTCACGCACGAGGCATTCCTATGGAACCCTCAGCGAACTTTCTTCAGCATCTCATGGGAAAACTCGGTGAGCTGGAAGGAATGTTAATTGGGCTTTCAAACAAGATGGAAGAACGGTTCAACTATTTTGAGGTCAACCTCTCCTCTCTAGCTCGGAGATTGGACGATATGGAAGCAGTGGTTCAAACTATATGTGACCCATGGTCAACACAACGTTCAACTTCAAACTATGTTAATCTCGGAAGGCCAGGGCCAATTGATGGTGTTGCAGAAAATGATCAAGGAAGCTATGATAGGGGAACAACTCCAATGGATAGTGGAGAAGACCCACCTATCACTCTGTAAAACCATGAAGAGCAAGATACAACCTCTAATTTGTCTTGAATATTGTTTAAAGTTTGGTGGTGTCTTGGGTAGTTTTGGAAAGATGTTTACAGCTTATAAATTTTTGAAAATAGCCCAGCAAGAATGTTATGTAATGTAAATATTTTGATAGTTATTCTAGCAACAAACAAATGGCTATATGCTCAATATGTAATCTTTTTTTACTCTGTAGCTTATGCTCAGCCCCTTTAATATACATCTCATTTCAATTTGTGCTTATATATATATATATATATATAATGTAATGTAATAAAAGTTACAATGCAATATAATTTCCCTGACAGGGACTAAGCTGTCACGGAGCACTTGTTTATTACTCATTCGTTTTTTTATGAGGGTGAATAATTCAATACTTTGTATGTATAAGGGTTGTGTAATGTGTAAATAAATGGTTGATAGAATTGTATACCTTTGTAGACTTTACCAGTCAAATCGTTGGGCGGAGGGGGTTCCTTGTCCCATAAACAAGGGGGTCTCGTACACCAATTAGGTGTATGGCTTGGCCGTGACCTTAAAAATGGATTATTATTTATACATCCTGAGTGGGCCTAATGGTTAAGAACATGTGTTTCCTCCTAAGAGGTCACAAGTTCAAATCCAAAGGGGGGTAAGGTATGTATACCTCCGTAAACTTTACTAGTAAAATCGCTGGGCGGAGGAGGTCTCATACACCAATTTGGTGTCTAGCTTGGCTGTGACCTTAAAAATAGATTATTATTATTATTATTATTATTATTATTATATCAAAGTAAATTAACTATTCATTATTCTAATATTTTTTAAGTCTTATTTATTAGTCCCTACCATGGGACTATAGCAATGAGTATGCTTTTGATGTGACATTAATTTGTCTTTTACCATAAATTTATGTATGCAATGTAATGTTTAACATAGGAAAACAAATATATATTTTTGGATATGATAAAAGTACTTGTGTTTCTCATTTCTAATTGGTTGATAGAATTGAAGTGTTATTGCTCCCTTCACGTCTTTCAATATGTAGAATTAATTACATAATCAATGACTTTCACCAATCACCACATCTAAATATAAAAAGTTGTACTATGTATTTATTATTATGCATTATTATATTTATATTATATTTATTATCTAATATATTATTTATTATTATATTTATATTATATTTATAATATATTTATTATATTTATATTATATTTATGAATGTTATGGTTACATTTCATTATAATTTTGAATAACAAGCAACCCTCAATTATTATTTTTCGACAAAAAATATTCATTACTTATGCATTTAGTTATATTAAGTTTCATTGTTCAACATGTATTTCCCAACTAACTCAGCAGGGACTGCGTTGCCATGCAACCCTTGTTACTCATTCATTTTTTTATGAGGATGAATAATTCAATACTTTGTATGTATAAGGGTTGTGTATTGTGTAAATAAATGGGTGATAGAATTGTATATCAAAGTAAATTAATTTTGTGTTTAAAAGGTTTTTTGGTTATAAATTTAATAAAATTCTAATAAAAAAATTCAAGGATGTTCAAAGTTTCATTATGATTTAAGTTTTATGCATGGAGGAATCATGTTCTTAGGAGTTTTGTCCAATTTTAATTATCAAAAATTTGACAAGAGATCTAAATTGAAGGGAACTTGCATTTTTGTTATCACCAAATTTGAACAACCAAAGAGAAGTTTGCTAGAAGATTGGACAACTCCTTGCATATTAGTTCTAAAATTTGTTGTTTGCCCTTGCCATCGAAGAAAAAATTTATGATGCTCAAATAGTCCACTACCCTTCAATTTAGTTTGCACAAATTTATAGAATGCACTTCTCACTGATAATATTAGAGAGAAACCCCCGGATGGGGTGATAGTGCGAGCTACTCGGCGATCGGTGGACAGGAGTAACAGTCACCAGGATACGGGGGCACATGAAGAGCCCGTGCCACTCTCTGCTTAATTTATAAAGCCTGCAACTTCGCGCATTTGTGCATTAATGCAAGCGTTAATTCAGGTGTCCCTCCCCTCCGGGTTTTTTGATATGGCTAGGATGGCAATGCTACATATTAGTTGTTTTCAACCCCCCGCAGAGCTTGCTCTAAGCGTTTTCCAGGCCGAGCTCAGACCTGCGTCCTCCCTGACCCTTCGTCCTCGTTCTGCGTTCGGGATTGTTCATGTTCGCAGTGTAGGTTGGACCATGACTCGTCCAAGGGGACGACCTCGACGAGGCTTGCCCTGGAAACCTCGACGCCCCTCTATCTCCCCGTCCATTTCGCTTTCCATTACCTCCTCCTCCCAGCGCTACTCCAGACAGCCTTCAGCTTCCTCCCATGGCAGGACTAATTTGCACTCTTCCAGCCGAGCTCTGGCGCCCAGACTTTCTAGCTCCCCTCGGCGCCATGATCGCAGTCCTTGCGACTCGACTTCTGACTCCCACTCCCAGCATGCTTCTCGCGGGGCTGGGCCTCTCCCCCGTGGCCCCTTCACCAATCTCCAACTGTGGGATAGCATGACGACCCTCTATGACCTCATTTTTGACATTCGTCAGGAAGTGGACGACATCAGCTTTAGACTACAGGACACTGGAGCCAAGGTAGATTTATTTCTCCAGACTCTCTCCTCTCTGAAGAGCTCTATTATCTCTGGCCAGGATGAGGATGCTCCAAGGGAGGAGCCGGTCAAGGAAAAGGACGAAGAGGAAAAGGACGTAGCACCACGAGCAGCTCCAGGGGCAGCGACAGATGTCAATCGAGAAAGCGACGGTGAGGCTATGGACGAGGTGGAACAGGAGGGCAGCGGGGCAGCTTAGCCAGGTGTCTAGATAGTTTAATCTTGTTTTGCATTATCACAGATGGTTAGTAGCTTTTTGAGCCTCAACCTTTCTCACCAGCATATAGGTGATATAGATGTACTTTCAGTTTCAAACACTAGACAATGTTTCTGATCAGGTTTCAGACTGCTTGAGTACACGGACTGGTTTCCCCTCTGTTGGGGCAGTCTTGTGTCTCAGCCTGGTTTTCTCTGTACTATGTCATAATACTCTGTCTCTAGAAGGCTTTTAATATATACTTTTCTTACTTACAAAAAAAATAATATTAGAGAGAAAATATAAAAAATAAGGGAGAAATGGGTAATTCCTTAAGGTTGTCAAAGGTCAACACTCAAAGACGGATGTAGTGAGCCAATAGGTTGAAAATTGCATCTTTGCTTTAAGTTTAGATTTTATATATTGGACTATATTTTATTTTTACAAGAGCATCTGTCTAGGCTCCCATAGCGTATTGATATTATTGTACTTAGCAATCCCAATGACCTATTTGTGGTCATATGTTGGAAATCGATAAAAATTACCTTACCTTATCTTATCTATTATTCTAGCTTCTCCTTCTTGCTCACTTGATGTTTTGCAAAGGAATTAAAATTTGATGATGAACATCATAAATTGAACTTTGAAGTTTAGTAACATTCTTAATCTCGAAGACTTTAATGCTAGGACTACAAATAAGCAAACCATGATCCTTAGCAACACCTCTACCCCAACCCATCGTGGTTGGAAGAAGACTGTGATTTAAACAACATCTATAAAAGAATTTCTAAAGATTTAGTTGAAAACTTGTTTAGTACAAAATTGGTAAAATTGTGCAATTGTCATGCCTACTACTTTGTAATTGTTGGTACATTTACACTTTTATGCTTTAAGTTTACCTAAGACCCTGATGTTTTCTTAAGGTTAAGGTTATTGTGCATGTGCACATCATGTGCACCTTTTGACTTATCTAACTAGATAAGTGATCATGTTAGTTGTATGTTTTAATGCATTGAGGTGGGAGCACACCTTATGCGGCATCTCCATATTCATCTTGTATCTACTTGCATTTAATGTAATCTTAACCCAAAAACCTTGTAAATACAAAATGTATGTATTCATTATTTTGATGAATTAAAGAAGCATAGTCGATAATACTTTGTTTATGTGAAACCATCTCTCTCACTTTTAACATGGCAAGTGAAACTTCCTCTTGCTCTCTCTCGTGATGTGTGATAGAATGTGACATTCTATGTAAATATCAATTAAATGGTCATGTACGTGAATAGACGTGTCATGTAGGCATGTACATTTTGAATATTGTTATTATTGTTATATGTGTGTTATGTTTATCATAACAAGAAAAGGTTTTTTAGATTGAAAACCACATCCTCATACAAGTCAATATGTTGCAAGTGCTCCATAACGGAATATTGTAGGAGTGCGAGAGGTAGTCTAGAAACGATTACATGTCACCAACAAGGCATCTATCATTTTAGGATTGGTGCTTTTCCAATTGAAAGGGGTGTCCCTAAGGATGGTCAAATTTCTCGCTATGGCACCCGTACTTTGGATTTTGCAATGAATCTCGTAAAAGTATCCATTGATAGGTGGTGAAAATTTGGTTAGAAAGTTATGGAAAATGTTGTATTGATTGGGATATGGAGTTTAGCATGTCAAGAACGAGCGATTGAGTGGAGAGGCAGAACTACTTCTTCACAATTACTCAATGCATGACATATATCGATAGGGCATTCAAATAAAGAAGGAATCTTGTTGAACACATTTCAAATGTTAGATTACAAATCTAGATAAAAGGAATCATATATAGAAAGCATTTTTATGAACAATCACATAAAACCAAGGTCACATGCAAGGTCACATGCAACTAGATCAATCAATTATTGCATTAACAAAGTTAGTGTAACATAGCAAAGTCTTGTTATGGGTGGTATGTGTCGGGGGGCTGATCTTCAACCCCAAAGGAAAGTAAGAAATGTTGTTTGCTTGGGGTATTGGAGAAACAACAAAAAATCAATCAAAATCCCTGGCCCTCTTGAAAAGGCTTATGATGATGAAGAGAAAAAACATTAAAATTGCTTCAATAATTGGGGATTCGATGATCTACATCTAGCACATGGTCTGTGAAAATCTTCCAAGGGACACTCACATGAACAAGATGATGTGTCACATTCAAAAATTATTAGATGGATTTGATAGTGTCAAGTTTTATCACTCCTTGAGAGGGCTAAACTCCTTGATTGATTCTATGGTTAACAAAGCTTGCAACCTAGCCTTTGAAAAACTCTGGAAAAATGGGTTTGGGGGGCGGGGGGGGGAGTGTCTTAAGGTAATTAGCAAACCCCCCAACGTTTTTACCCACTTATCTTCCTTTATGACCCAATTAATATGCCAAGACAAGTGGCACAACCACAAGAACATGCATTCAATTCCACTCTTTGAGATAGGTAGCAATGCTTTTCATATGCTCTTGCACACTATCTCCTTCAATAAGTCCAGTAGGATGGGATGGCACAACTCATGTAGATTTATGTGCTTGATTCAATCAAACACTTGTGAAATCCATGTACATCCTTTGGATTGGTGATTGGAGTTTTTATCTCTTCCCATTGTGTTGGAGTGTTATACCAGTGGATGAGTGACAAGGTACTCTTCTAGAATCAACAAAAATCATTCTAATATTTCCTAAAAGCGCTTTGGACTTTTGATGGTGGCCGTTTGGATTATGATTTGTGGCCTCAAGTCTTGTTTACAAGTATTCTCTACATATCATTATGTCTCTCGGGCCTCTTGTTAGGATATTTAGACACTTAGGAGATAGTTAAATCAACTTAGTCTAATGTGTCGTTAGGTTTAAGTGTGTTTCTTAGTATGTTTCTTTAGTATGCATTAGTATGCATTTGTAATTCGACAGTCACGATATGTTCCCTGCATAGAGTGATCTGAGGACTCATATTCTCCTCGAACTTAACGACTACATTAATATGTGGCTTAACACTCGATTGGTCCATGATCTCTATTTAAAAAACATGGAGGGTCATTTGTCGATGATTGATTGTGAGAAAAGCTCTTGTAAATATCTTTTAATATTTTTCTTTTGCATTAATAAATTGCCTCAAGTGGCCACGTTGGTTGGGGCCATGGATGATTCCCCACGGGGGTTTTACCACGTAAAAACATCGGTGTGTTGATTTTTGATCTGGTTGTGTGATTGGTTATTGAAGGTGTTTGTTCTATGTTGGAATACTTGTGTTGTCTAACATGGTAGTAGAGCGCATTTGAAGACATGCTCATGTTGTAGATCGAGATCTTGAAGCTGTGTTGCCACATCTCTGGTTTCTTCTATTTTCATACATTTTTGGGCCGAGAGGATTGTTCCATTGCATCTGAAGCACTTATTTCAGTTATAAATTATTTTTTGTTTCACTCAAAAAGGTTTTTGTTAGGCCAAGATATGGCCAATTCAGTCAGATCCGGAGGTATAAAGCCTTAATACGCCCTTTTTAAATTTGTTTACAGAGACAATATTTTGGTTTTCTATTTTTGTTTCTGGGTTGCTACTCTTTTCAGTTTGTGTATGTTATTTTCTTTGTGCTCTGTGCATTCTCGACAAATCAGAAACAAAGCGAAAAAGTGTTTTCTTGTCTGCGTATGCTCTTTGTCGTGTGCTTTGTGTGATTTCGGTTAAAAAAAAAAAAAAAAAGAGAAAACTTGCATTTTGGGGGTAAGTTGACCGAGATCTAACCCTTGTTGTTGTTGAGAAGAAAAATTTGTTATGTGTGTGAACACATGAAAATAAAACTTTTTTAGCACACAGTTCAAGGTCGTCTTCCACAACAACACCCTCCATCCTCCTTCTTAAGATTATAATGTGCTTGCACTAGCTCACTTGGTTAAAAAATGTTTTACTTAGTAAGAGGTCTTGAGTTCAAGTCTATTTTTTGTTACTTTTTGAAAAAGTTCATGCATTCATTGTAAAGTGTATTTCACTTAAATTATAAAAGTGAATCACCTTAAGTAGCTTTAATATTATTTTTAGTTGTTTTTTTTTTGCATGCAACTTTAATTCTTTGTAAAAGTGATTCCCACTTTTTTTGTAAAAGTGGGTCACTTCATAAGTAACTTATTTAAAAGTGAGCTTATATGCAAACTTATATAAGGAGGAGCATCACCATGTGGACCAACTTCTACTCACCACATGGCTCTTTAGTTACCATTTATGTCTTTTATCAAAATGGCATAACTTTCACATCTAATGTTCATTTTCAATGTTGTTTTTTTGAAACAACCTATATTTTCGATACCTTTCCATCCAGACCATTAGTTTCATCTTTTAAATCCACATTATTTGCATATTTAATATGGCTTCTCCCAGTGATCGTTTTCTTACCAGTACTAACTACTTCTCATGGAAATCCCATATGGAGGATGTGTTAAGAAGTAAAGGATTGTAACGGATTAGTCTAGGAAAAGAACAAGAACCCATTAATGATGAAAAGAAAGTCAAATGGACTAATAAGAGTGATGAAGCATGTGGACTAATCAAAATGTTCATCTCTCTTTATTTAAGGTTTCACATTCAAGAAATTGATGACCTAGATAAAGCTTGGGAAAAGCTTGAAGTTGTGTTTGGTAAACACAATATTATTTGAGCCCACCAAATAGAAAATCAATTAATGACTTTAAGTCCCAATGATCTTCCTTGCATTGAAGATTATTTATCTAAGTTTAAAACACTTAGAATTTTATGTATAGACTGCAAAATAGATTTGAAGGAAGACCGTTGCATCTGTATTATTCTTTCTAAGCATGGTAGTGCATATTTTGTCTTTGTATCTACCTTTTATGCCACCAGAGAAGCTATAGGGAGTGCTTACCAAAATCCTACTCTTGAGTACTTTTGTGATGCTTTGATTAGAGAGCAAGATAAGCTTGTGCAACTTGGAGTGATTAGCACCGTCGGTACATCCAACAAATCCTTAGTGGCCGAGCAAAAATATAAATCCAAGCATCCCAAGAAGCAAATCCTTGCCACAACAATAAAAAAAACAAGCATCCCAAATCCTCTCAGCCAACTTTTTCTCCTAATGGTGACAAAGGAACGAAATCCAAAAGTAAGAAGACCGATATACATTGCAACTTTTGTGGGAAAGATGGTTATGTGGAGTCTAAATGTTTTAAAAAGATGGAAGCCTTAGAAGCAGTAATGAAGAAGCACAACATCAATATTGATTCTTCTTCTTCTTATGGACATGCACTTTATGCTTTTGGTTTCTCCTTCAATGCAACTTATTCTTATTCTGATGAGTGGCTTATTAATTCAATATCATCTTATCACATGGTTAAGGATAAAGCTATCTTCTCTGCTCTAAATGAATGTAACACCAAGCAAATATTTGTTGGTGATGATATATCTCTTGGTGTTGTAGTTTGGAACAATTCATGTAGATAATGGTCATTTTAATGATGTATTATGTGCTCCAAGTCTTTCATGCAATCTTCTATCAGTGTATCGGATCACTCCTTCAGGTGATGGTAAAACCATAGAGTTTTCACCTCACCAAGTTGTAATCAAGGATTTAAAAGATCATAACCATATCCTCACAACTAGAATTGTTGATGATATTACCAGGTTGTCCAAGTTTGACAACTTTGGGTCATCATCGTTTCCATCCATTTGTGTTGCTCATAGCAATGACTTGAACAAACTTTGGCATGAGAGGTTTGGTCATCTAAACTATCGCTCATTGCAACAACTATGTAATCAACACATGGTGATTGGTCTTCCTCTTATTTCTTGTGGATATGGTGTTTGTGCTGGTTGTTTTCTTGACAAACATCATTGGGACAATTTTGACAAACGTGCCTCTTGGCATGCCTCGACCCCTTTGCAACTTATTCATAGTGATTTGTGTGGTTCACAATCTTATCCTTCTTTCTCTGGGTGCACGTATTTCTTAACTTTCATTGATGACTTCTCCATACACACTTGGGTTTACTTCTTAAAACTTAAGAGCGAAGTTTTTGACAAGTTTATGGCCTACAAGGCTGTTGCAGAAAAATGATTTAGACAATAACTTCAAAGGTTAAGAACAAATAATGGAGGCAAATATGTGAACAATAAATTTACAAGTTACTGCATTGCATAGGGCATTCAAATGAAACACACTATTCCATATACACCACAACAAAATGGTGTTGTTGAGAGAAAGAATCACACATTCAAAGAAATGGCTAATTGTATGCTCTAATCTAAAGGAATAAGTCTTCATTATTGGGAATAAGCCATCAACTGTGCAAATTACATAGTAAATCACACTCCCACAAATGCTCTAAAAAATATAACATCGGAAGAAGCATGGAATAAAATTAAGCTAGATGTAAGCCACTTCTGTGTATTTGGTAGTGTAGCATGGGCTGACATTCCTGATGAGAAAAGGAAACCTTTATAGCCTAAAAGTGAGAAGTGTGTTATTGTTGGATATTATGAAGATGTACAAGGTTAAAGACTTTTTCAACCTCATTCTAATGAAATTATTATTAGAAAAGATGTTAAATTTGATGAAAATCTCTTGGCCTGCGATCCTAATTCGACGTTTTTGCCATCTTCGGCCTGCGAGCCATCTTTAGCGTTTGTTCTATGTTGTGTTCACATTCTGGTCTCTTCTTCTTCAGATGATGACAGTGAGGATGAAAATCCACCTCCACCTACTCACCTTCCTCTAGATAATTCCATTGAACATGAACTTGCACCAACACCACTGCTTCCCATATGGGTCTGTTAAACTCGAGAAGCAACTGGTGATCTTTCAGATCATCGTCGGATACATTCACAGTTTCAATGAGCCTCTTCTCTTTTGGATCAAGTTTTAGAGACTTGTGATCCATAAACATGTGTAGAAGCTTCAAGTCATCCAAATTGGGGCACATCAATGAATGAAGAGTATCACTCTTTAATGGTGAATGATACTTGGGATCTTATACCTCTTCATAATGGAAGAAGACTCATTAGATGTAAATGGGTGTACATAACTAAGTATGCAATAAATGGAAGTATTGAAAGACACAAGGCACGATTAGTTTCCAAAGGGTTCTCTCAAGTTGAAAACATTGACTATAATGAAACATTTTCCTCCATAACCAAAATGAATTCCATCCACCTTGTTCTAGCCCTTGTTTCCTCACATAAATGGGAGGTCCAATAGATGGTTGTTAAATCCACCTTTTTGCATGGGGATTTACAAGAAGAAATCTACATGGAACAACCTCTTGGTTATGTTCAGAGTGACACCAACCTTGTTTGTCGCCTTAAGAAATCTCTTTATGGTCTTAAGAAAACTCCTCGAGATTGGTATGCCAAAATGGAAAACTTTCTTCTAGACATCAACTTTTCTAGATGTTATTCAGACCCAAATGTATATACCAAGAAAGTAGGAAGTCATCTCATAATACTTGTTATTTATGTTGATGACCTTATCCTCACTGGTAGTGACCCTAAACTTTTAACCCATGTGAAAACCAACCTTATAAAGAAATTTGAAATGATTGATTTAGGCTATTTTCATTATTTCCTTAGCCTCCAAGTATTGCAAACGAATGAAGGAATTTTTGTTTCCGAGTCTAAGTATGCTTGTGACCTTTTGAACTCACTTGGTTGAAAGTTACTTTATTAAATAAGAGGTCTTAAATTCATGTCTTTTTGAAAAAGTTCATGCAATCTTGAGTTATCTCATAACTTTGTCATAAAGTGCATTTCACTTAAATTAAGAAAGTGAATCACTTTAAACTAACTTTAATATTCTTTTTTTAAGTTATTTTTTGCATGCAACTTTAATTTATAAGGAAACTTCATTGTAGTAATGATTCTCACTTATTTTATAAAAGTGGGTCACTTCATAAATAACTTGTAGAAGTGAGATTATAAACAAAGTTAAAGAAGGGAATTTTTTTATTCACCAACTTCATTGTGCATCCATCACCGTGTGAACCAAATTCTATCTACCACATGGCACTTTGGTTATATTTTGTGTTTTTTTTGAAAAGGCATAAATTTCACATCCAAAGTTTGTTTTTAGTGTTTTTTTTTAATTACCTATTTTTCCAGAGCTTTCCATCCAGACAGACAGTTTCAACTTTTGAAACTATAATACCTAAATATTTTGATATGGCTACTCCAAGTGATATTTTGCTTACCAATACCAACTACTTCTCATGGAAATCACTTATGGAGGATGTACTATGAAGTAAAGGACTATATTGGATTACCTTGGGAAAAGAAAAAAAACCCCACTGTTGAATCCAAATGAGATAATAAAAATGACAAAGCATATGGATTAATCACAGTGTCCATCTCTCCTAATTTACGATTTCACCTTATAGGAATTAATAACCCATATGAAGCCTGTGATAAGTTGGAAAATGTTTTGATAAACACAATGTGATTTGATCCCACTAGCTTGAAAATCAGTTAATGACTTTAAATCCCAATGATTCTCCTTGCATTAAAGATTATTTATCTAAGTTCAAAACACTTAGACTTTTACTTCAAGACCATAAAATAGATATGAAAGATGAATGATGTATATATGTTATTCTTTCTAATCTTGGTAGTGCATATTATATTTTTGTATCTACCTTTTACTCCACCATAGAAACTCTAGGGGATTCATTCACAAAACCCTCTCTTGAGTTTTTTTGTGATCCTTTAATTGGAGAGAAAGACAATCTCTTGCATCCTAGAGTGATCAACAATGAAGGTACATCTAACAAAGCTTTAGTGGCCCAACATAAAGATAAATCCAAGCATCCAAAGAAGCAACATCCTTGTAACAACAACCAAAACAAGGGTCTCAAACCCTCTCAACCAACTTCTACTCCAAATGGTGATAGAGGACCAAAATAAAAAAAAGTAAGAAGATTGATAGACATTGAAATTTTTGTGGGCAAGATGGTCATATAGAGTCTAAATGTCTTAAAAAGATGGAGGCCTTAGAAGCAACAACAAAGAAGCACAAAATCAATTTAGATTCTTCATCTCCTCATGGAAATGCAATTTTTGCTTATGGTTTCTCTTTCAATGCAACGTCTACTTCTTCTTCTTATGAGTGGATTATTGATTTTGGAGCATCTTATCATATAGCTAACGTTAAAGCCAATTTTTTATGCTCTCAATGAATGTAGCATGAAACAAATATTTTTCAGTGATGATAAATCTATTGGTGTTGTAGGGTATGGAACAATTCAATTATGTGATGGTCATTCAATTGTGTATTATCTGTTCCAAGTCTCCCATGCAACCTTCTATCAATATATCATATTCCTCATTTAGGTGAAAGTAAACAATTAGAGTTTTCACCCCATTGAGTTGTAATAAAGGATTTAAAATAACTTAAGCATGTCCTAGCAACTAGAATTGTTGATGATATTACTAGGTTTTAAAATTTGACAACTTTGGGTCATCATCTTTTCCGTTAGTTTTTATTTCTCATAGCTATGACTTGATAAAACTTTGACATGAGTGGTTTGGTCATTTAAACTATCATTCATTACAACAACTATGTAATCAAAATATGGTGACTATTACTCCTCTCATTTCTTGCAAAGATGGTGTTTGTACCAGTTGTGTTCTCGACAAACATTTATGGGACAATTTTTATAAATGTGCCTATTGGCATGCCTTGACCCCCTTGCAGCTTGTTCATAGCTATTTGTGTTGCCCTCTTTCCTCTCCTTCTCTGTCTGGATACAAGTACTTATTAACTTTCATTGATGACTTCTCTAGATGCCACTTGGGGTTTATTTCTTAAAACTTAAGAGTGAAGTTTTCTACATGTTTTTGGCCTACAAGGCCCTTGAAGAAAAACAATTTGGCATCAATTGCAAAGGCTCAGAATAGATAATGGAGGTGAATATGTGAACAATAAATTCACAACTTACTGCACTGGACAAGGCTCTCAAATGCAACATACTATTCCATATACACCATATCAAAATGTTGTTGTCGAGAGAAATAATCAAACCTTAAAGGAAATGGAAAATTATGTGATCCAATCTAAGGGATTAAGTCTTGATTATTGGCTAGAATCCATCTATCACACCAATTATATAGTAAATCGCACTCCCATAAAATCTTTAAAAAATATAACACCGAAATAAGCATAGACTAAAATTAAACTAGATATAAGCCACTTATGTGTGTTTGGTAGTGAAAACTGGGCTCACGCTCCTAATGAAAAAAGGAAAGCATTACAAGATAAAAGTGAGAAGTGCATTTTTATTGGATATTCTAAAGATGTAAAAGGTTATAGACTTCTTCAACCTCATTCCAATGAAATAATTATCAGAATAGATGTTAAGTTTGATGAAAATCTCTCAATCTACGAGCCTCATTTGGCGTTTGTGCCATCTTCGGCTTGCAATCCATCTTTTGAATTTGTGCCATCTTCTGGTCCTATTCTAATTTATTTTTCGGATGGTGACATTGAGGATGAAAATCCACCTTTTCCTACTTACCTTCCTACAATTAATTCCATTGAACGTGAACCTGGACCAATACCACAACTTCCTAGATGTGTCCATTCATCACAAGAAGCAACTAGTGATCTTGCCAGTGATCCTATAGATCAATGTTGTACATGTTCACAGTTCCAACAAGCCTCCTCTCTTTTGGCTCAAGTTTCATATACTCATGATCTAGAAACATTTGCATAAGCTTCTAGCCATCCATACTGGGACATAGCAATGAATCAAGAATAACATTCATTAATGGTGAATGATACTTGGGATATTGTACCTCTTCTAAAAGGAAGAAAACTTATCAAATCTAAATGGGTGTATAGAACTAAGTATGCATCAAATGAAAGTGATGAAAGACACAAGGCCCAGTTAATTGCAAAAGGATTCTCTCAAGTTGAAGGAATTTACTACAATGAAACCTTTGCCTGTGTAGCCAAAATGAATTCCATGTGCCTTGTTCTAGTCCTTGTCGCCTCACATAAATGGGAGGTCCATCAGATGGATGTTAAATCCACCTTCTTACATGGGGATATGCAAGAAGAAATCTATATGGAACAACCTCGTGGATATGTTCAGAATGATTCTAGACTTATATGTCGTCTTAAGAAATCTCTTTATGGTCTTATGCAGGCTCCTTGAGCTTAGTGTGCTAAAATGGATAGCTTTCTTCTTAACACCAAATTTTCTAGATGTAATTTTGACTCCTATGTCTATACCAAGAAATTAGGAAGCCATCTCATAATACTTGTTCTTTATGTTGACGACTTTATCATCATTAGTAGTAACCCTAAACTTTTAACCCATGTAAAATTCAGCCTAAAGAAGAAATTTAAAATGATAGACTTAGACTATATGCATTATTTCTTTGGTCTTAAGTATTGCAGACCAAGGAAGGAATTTCTGTTTCCCAATAGAAGTATGCATGTGACCTTGTTCACCGATTGGCACATGGAAGATTGTAAACTATCCACATCTCCCTTATAGTTTGGAGTCAAACTTTCTACCATCTGTACTACACCCAAAGTAGATGTCACTTTGTAGTGTCAACTAGTTGGTAGCCTCTTGTATTTGACTCATACTTGTCCTGATATTTCCTTTGTTTTTTATCTTGTTGCTCGATATATGCAAACACCCCATGAAATCTATTGGAAAGTACAAAATAGATACTTCGGTATATCTATGATATAGTTCAATTTGGGATGCACTAGAGTTCAAGGGGGACTTCCTTGTTGGTTGGTTTCACTGATTTTGATTGGGCCGGTGACCCTAATGATCGAAAGTCTATTGCATATTATGTTTTCAGTCTTGGTTCTAGACTTGTCACTTGGGCTTGTAAGAAACAACAAACTCTTTCTCTTACTTCAATAGAAGTATATTATTGAGCAACGATCAATGCAAGTCAAGAAGTCTTGTGGCTTTGACAGATCCTTTTAGAGTTTGGATTCCAACAACATTGTCCAACCACCCTTTGGTGCGACAATTAGAGTGCCATCAAGCTCGCTAAGATTTAGTTCAACATCGATGCAACAAACACATTGAGCTACAGATACACTTAAATCAAAAAGTTCATTTATGATCACGTTCTTGAAGTGCTCTTTTTCCCTACAGATGATCAAGTTGCAAACATTTTCAAAAAGCTTCTTACAGAAGCAAAGTTTTCCAAACTTCAATCTATGTTTGGAGTTCAATAAGTTGTCACTAAGGGGGGATAGGCTCTAATGCCTCATTCCTTTTCCTATTGCCTT
>ML790865.1:566574-602420 GCA_009831015.1 Picea engelmannii | reverse complement strand
AGAATATTTGGCTTGGTCCTTGGCTCTATGAACTTTGGTCATTGAATAGTTAAGCATTGACTTTATGGAGAAAACATAAAGACCATAATCATATTTGATCTTGACGTGGTCAAGATTAATCACCCATCCACTTCTATTTATATGTAATCACTTCATCCAATTGTACTTTTTTTTTTCTTTTTTTCTTTTTTTCTATATTGCAATATTGTCGTTAACCAAAATAATTTTTCTATAATATATAGTGCATATGTGTTTCTTGTGTGTTTTAATAAGTGTTGAATTATTCGCTAGAAAATAGTGGGGTTCTATTTCTTAAAATTGTCACCATCTTGTTATCACCTTATTGTTGAAATAAACTTTTCTATAGTTAGGGCTGACTATAACAGAGAAAATTCAAATAACAATGTTAATCTTTTCCAAAAATAGTCTAAGATATTCTTTCAATAACTACAAAGTAGTTACAATAGGTCTTACCCAATTTTAATGGTTGATTGGAGATTATCCTTGTTCATTGTCCTTGCTCCTGCTTCATATTGCAAACCTGCACACACAAAAATAAGAAACCTTCCTCAAGACTATTGGCAGAAATAGAAATGAATACAAAATAACTACTAATTTAACTAACTTAATCATAGAAATTAGTTCCTTGGCTAAATACTGAAAGGAGATTGAATTCAACATAAACAAATTGGAATTTATGGGAGGGAAAGAAGAGATATCTTCATTTTATTATTAAGAACAACAATACAAAAGCATGTACTTGATTCTGCTATCAACATTGTCTGTAACCGCCTTATGGACTCCTCCAATCATGGGCCACTCAGGACTACATCACCTACAATGTTCTTCTCCTTGCGAATAGGAGGAAGATCAAGGGATCTTAGGCCTTACTTATGCAAATGGGAAATGAACTTTAGGAAGCAATGGTTGCTCGGGAAATGCAGGTCATAAAAACCTCAAGAATAAATGGCTTGGGCTAGATGATTACTCTAGAATATTAATAGTGCTTGTACCTACCTCCTTTGGGTCTCTTTTTGTACCATTTAAAGATGGTTGCAACTATTTTTCTATGGATTTTAGGAAGTTATAAATTTAGTTTTCCCATAAACCCCACTCATGAGCACATAATTTTCACATTTTTTGTATTTTTTTGGCACATTAGAATTCATTGGTGCCTTTCTCGAAGGAAAAGAGAGATTACTCACACCTTTACTGAGCAGAAGTAGCGAGTGGATTGATGGGAAGGCTTTTTGGTAGAGTTCTAGGAGATCCCATGCAGAAAAAAGGGGTATATGAAGGGATAATGACCAATCATATGCATCTCTGCTACTAAGGTGGAAAAATATGTTATAACAAATGCCCCCTAATGTGTGAGGTCAAAAGGAGAGTTGATGGCCAAAATACATTATCATATTGTAGAGGGAGCAACTGAGTGGGACCAGACGAAATTTACCAAACTGTAGATCAGGAAATCACCTGCAATGGAAACCGAGGTATCAGATCACTCTCTTCTCAAAGTGGGCATATTCATGCTCAAGTGTGGATAAGCATAGTCGCCGAATCAAGTACATTATGAATCCATGAAGTATATATAAAGTAGTGATGATGGCCATGGAAAATATACAAGGTGGATCCATGTCAAAATAGATCATAGCCACAAATAATACACAATGGATCTATGTCTCAAAGCATATCAATAAGATAACCGAAGCAATGATATGAACAAATCGATCCTCCCAAAGTACCAATGTCATATGGGTGAGTGGTATTGTCTTGCATAACTTGGGCAATATCGTAAGGTGGAGATTCTACAATGGTTTGAGGTCTTCAATCCTAACCCATCAAAGGTACATATTTGTGCCATGTGAATAAATTTGTTGAGGTCAAACATGGGAAAAATCTTTTGATTACCGATCATTTATGTATATTGTTAACAAATGCGAGAGAACCCATCAATAATGATAATGAGAATCAAGGCACTTAGTACATTCTAGCAAGTGCAAATAAATGTTTTGTCATCGAACACTTGTAGAATCTATTGATTAGGGGACATTGATATATTCCCATTGTCAATAGTGAGGGGTCCTTCCACTAATGACTACAAACCCTAAGGTACTATAAAGTCTCTAGATCATGTTCCCAAAGAAAATGAGTCAGAGTTGATGGGAAGACATCCGCTTGAAGGAGGGAATAGGTACATCCCTCATAATCCAACATGAATGAACATAAGGAGAAATATTTTGAAGGACTCTGACAAAAAGGTTGGAAGAAAAAACCATCAAGTACATCTCATGCATGCACCAAATGGAATAACACATGGAAGAGACCCTCTAAGCAACAATTGATAATGAAAGTTGTTGACAAAGGCAAGGAGTTCCATCAATGATGAAAATGGAAACTAAGGTACAACATGAATCCCAATATGTGAATAAGGTCTATCCATTGAACACATGGGAAACCAGTCAATCATCAATCAATGATGAGTTGTCAACTGTTGAGCACAAGGTAACCTTCCAATGATGAAATAGGCCCAGGGTGATACAACTCTAGGTCAAACTATCAGAGTAATGTGTCATAATCGATAAGGGATTATGCACCAATGAGAAGTCAATGGGGACCCTCCACACTGGTACGAGTAACGAACAAATGTATTGATAGAATTTGAGAACTAGTTGAAAACTGGGAAGGATGACATGAAAAGTCAGGGAATATGAGGAATGCCCAACAAGGACTAAAACATCATTTGAACATAAGCATGATACAATAGTGACTTGGGAAACATTTTACATAAAGTGGAACAATGATCTAAGTCTGTGATGCAGGAGGCACCAACAAACTCTCTGTGATGATTGTAAGAGTAACCAATTGGAGGAGTAATAAAACTAAAAAAAACAAGGTTCGACTACCTAAGGTCATATTAAAACCCAAATTGCTGAGAAAATGACTCAAAACTTGGTGTTTTATTCAAGGGCGACAAGACTCTCGACAAAAGCGAAAAAAATAAAGATATTTATTATTTCCCCCCTCTCTCTCTTTTTTTTTTCATATTTGATTTTTTGTGTCTTTTTCATATTATTAAAGCCTGAAAAAAAATAAAAAGAATGCTAAAATATAGCGTAGAAAACGAGTGTCACGAGGCAAGCAAACTAGTTCCAAGCGCATAGAACATACCTATGAAAAATGCAAGGAGGACATGTAGGATATGGACATTATTTATTGTGTTTCCCCCAAGGATAGGGTTTCGAGGTGTAGAGGCAACAAAAGCATATGCAAGTAGTTGAAAAGAATGTGTATGCAATAAGTAGCAAATGGAAAATTGAGGTTGACATTAGGCTCAAAAGTGCAAGCAATGGTATGTGATGTAGTAGTACAAATCGAAATGAAAAAATAATGGGAGTCTCATAGCTAATGGCCAAAAATAGGTTGAGAGGATGTCATGTGGCTTCAACGCAAAGTCATAAAGGGATTAAAAAGGAACTCCCGTGCCTATGAAAAACTTCAGCATGGTGCCAAAATGCCAAACGAGGGTCTAATTAGGGCATTGTTGATCTAAAAGAAGGTCTTACGGTCTTTAAGTCAAACTCATGAGGATAAATTCCCCCCTATGTTTTTAAAGAGGTGGTACTCCTCTATTTTAAATAACATACAAGAACAAATAAAGTGCCTAAGAGATGACCGAGCTTATTCTTGAAATAAACATTCACATGCGAAGAATACCTAAGAAGGGACCAAGTATCTTATAGAAAGAAAATATTTACACTACGTTACAAGATTTGTAAACCAAAACAATATGCATTAAAATGGGATGGCATTTCCATCACAACATTCATCGAAGTAGAACACGATATTCAACAAAAGGGAAAGGAAATAATAGACCACATATAATAGAGAACTCTAAATTATCATTCTGTTAAACCCAATGAATATTTTGATAGACACACATCATAAATCTCATGCTTAAAATTAAAGTCTTGAGAAATCAATAATGTTATGTCCCAAACTAGTTTTATGAGAACCTAAAAAATAATAGATGTTCTAAATAAGTAAGTAGTAATGTCTTTGGTTACAGATAAAATAAACTGCATTTGTCCTTCATAGAGGACTGGGACAGGGCTCTTGCGTACCATAAAATGAAAGAGAGACCTAAAAGACAAAGAAAATGATCAAGGGTTAGCCTCAGGTTTCATAGGTTGATGGGAAAAGAAAAGGAAAAGTGACAATTGACTAAAGAAGAAAAATGGTGAGGGATAGAATAAGGTTACTACTCGACTTATTGCGATGAAATTTTTCTAAAGCCTTCATTTGCTTGTTGAGGCATCCTTTGTAGATTGTTGTTGTTGCACTGGAGGTGGCATCACTGTTGTAACCTCTTCATGTTGATTTGTCTTGATTATCTTAACTAATGCTTTTTTTAACCATTCTTCTATAAACTCCCTCATTGAAGCAATCATTATTCCGTGCTTGGTCTTTATTTCAAATAATTCATTCTCCATTTCTCTTAAATCAATGCTTAATTGGTGCAACATGTCCTCAATATCATCATTCTTGTTTATGTAACGAACAAGCCACCTCTCTACTTCTTCTTCGGAGAATTCAACCGAGTCACTAAACTCACTTGCCCATGCAACTTTTAATGCTTCTAGTTGTTCCAATAGTTTCTCCTTAGACATACACATGGTATCTGTTATCACATGTATTGTAGCTTGGGAAAATCCCAACCCAAACCACAAATGTGAGACAACTACTAGACTACCTACCCATTGTTGAAGATATTACACACACCTAGGATATTTTTTCCTTATTTTCCTATCTTTATTAGTCATTATTGAGGGTATCCTATCTTTTAGGAACCTCTCCTACATTCAAGAAAATATTCTCTTCAGTTTAGAGCAAGTTACACTTAGTTAGACTAGTGGAAGTCACTCATGCATGGAAACCTCGGTTTCATCACCAACAGTTGCATGTGCTTCTCTCACTTCCACACGCATGACTCGATTAATTGAAGACTACATGACTAGTTAACTAGGACTAGGTGGCAATTAACTCACATAAATGCATGTGTGTGTCTAGATATCTCTAGACCACCACTATGGCGCATTGGCTTCTCTTCCAATGCACATTAGTTGAGCTATACAAAGTATATCATGTGTAAATTATCATTCATTTTTTTGGTTAATACATTTTTCTCACTCTTTTCTCTCCATTTTTTTTCTCTCGTCTTCTCTATTTTGCAAGATGTGTTTGTTCTCTGCTAGCTAGATCTCTTGTGCAGATACTCACCACATACTACATGGTTTTAGAGCCCACATGTTGCTAGTAATAAGGCACACCAACATTGTTTATTTGCAGGTATTGAAGATTGAAGAATGTAGGAAGAATGGAATCTTCGTTGTCTGTCATGCTAACACTATAAAACTACTTTGAATGGAACAAAAAGATGGAGATTTTGCTTCGAGTTAGAGGATTGTATAGGTTAACCATGGCTACAGAAACAAAACCCAAATCAGCCATTGAAAAATCCAAATACCTCAATAGAATGGACGAGGCTTACAGAGCCCTTTGCATGCACATATCCCACGAGTTGTCGTTTCATGTATCTTCTTGCAAAACTCCAAATGAGATCTAGAACACCATGGAAGGACTCTTTGGAAAAAAATATGAGATGAGAGGCCACATGTTCGAGGTGGAATTACTTGCATTAGATCCTAAAAGCTTTGAAAACATCCAAGATTTCTTCACAAGGTACAAGGATTTGTTGTTGCAACTCAAAGCTTGTAGGGTTGATAAATCAAAGGAGTAAAATCGAATGGTTCTCGCCATTTTGTCAAAACTTGGTTTGGATTATTCAATTTTTGTTTCTACTTTCCACATTGAGAGGTTGACTACTGGAGCATCCAGGACTATGCCCTCTTTGGATACCTTCATTGAGGCCTTGATTCAAGAGCAAGAAAAACTCATCAAGATGGGTGTAATAAAAAACTCCAAAGTGCATGCACTTGTTGCACATGATGGAAACAATTCTCAACATCAGAAATCCAAAAAGAAAGGCAAAGAAAAGGCACATACAGAACAAAATAAGGAAGGCTACTCCAAACCCTTCAATGACTCCTTGGTATCCAAAAGTGCCAAAGGGAATAAAGGAGAGAAGTGTACCTACTACAATCAAGGATTCCATCCAAAATACACATGCATGAAGAAGCAAATAGACCTTATGACTCAGATTCTTCAAAAGAACAAACTTGGGGATCAAATTCTCGAGGGTGCTATGAAGAAGCCACAAGATCATGCTCCCAAAGTTAATCATCATGCATTAGTTGTTGTTCATTCTTCACCTGATGCCTGGATTTTGGATTCAAGCGCATCCCACCATATGGATGCCAAACATGATATATTATCTTCTTTGACTACATGCAATGGTACTCCTATCCTCATGGGGGATGACTATCCAATCGAGGTCACCAGAAAAGCGAGAGTAGAACTAAATCATGGAATTTTTTAGAACGTTCTCCATGTTCCTCAACTTTCCATGAATATGCTCTCCGTGTATCAGATTACACACTCAAGTTCATGACAAAAGATGGAGTTCACACCAAACTTTGTGTCCATATTCGACATGCAATACAACTCCAGGATTGTTGTCGGGGAGGTAAATCATCAATCTTAGTTATACATTTTTTCCAAGTTTATTGAAATTGATTCCTTTGTACTACTTACACGTGTTGATGACAGTAGTAGACTATGGCACAAGAGGTTTGATCACCTGAACTTCAGGTACATGCAACAACTTAGCAAGAAAGGGATGGTCATTGGATTACCTGATATCCACTTTTCCAAAGGGGTTTGTGAAGGATGTGTCCTTGGAAAACACCCTCAAGAGAAGTTTGAGAAGGGGAAGGCTCATAGGGCCTCCTCTCCATTAGATCTGATTCACAATGATCTCATGGGTCCATTTCGACCTCCATCCATCAACAAGCCAAGGTACGTTCTCACATTTTTGGATGATTACTCACGTTATACTTGGGTATTTTTTCTTAGGAAGAAGTCCGAGGTCTTTGAGCATGTCAAAGAGTTCAAAGCACTTGTTGAGACTCAATCAGGGAGAAAGATCAAATCCCTTCGTACATATAAGGGGGGGGGGTACGTTAACAAAGATGTTCAAAATATTTGTCTTGAGGCTGGGATATAATTGCAACACACAGTGTGATATACTCTATAGCAGAACGAGGTTGTTGAGCGGATTTTTTTTTTTCTCAAAGAGATGGCCTCTTGCATGTTGCATGCAAGATCACTTCCTCCCAATCTTTGGGTCGAGGCACTTAACTATGCCAATCACATTCAAAATAGATCACCTCACATATATGTTAAGGAAAAGACTCCTTTCGAGGCTTGGAATGACAACAAACTGGAAGTCACCCACACCCGTGTCTTTGGCTCATGTGCATGGGCCCAGATTCCCTCTGAAAAGAGGAAAGCACTCGATCCTCATAGTATTGCATGTATCTTTTTTGGATACCCATACGGTGTGGAGGGATACTGACTCATTGATCCCTCTACAGACCAGATCATCATTGAGCATAGTGTTCATTTTGAGGAAAGTCTCTCGCATGATCCACATGAGCTGCATGCGGGTACTTTTGTCCTTCCACTAGTTCAAGATGATGAGTTTGCACATTCAGAATCTACTTTAGATATGATTTTTGATACAGAGTTAGAGGATTCAGAACATGCAAATGTATAGTCAATATAAATAGATGAGGAGCCACAACAGAGGCTCAAGTGGGCACAAACCACCCTTTAGGATGCATGAGATCTTGTTGGGGATCCAATGGATCTCATGTGGACTTGATCGCAGTTCGAGGATCCCCATGATGTACTCACAACCACTGATCCCATGTTTCCTATGCACTATTATGTGGTTCAGTATTTAGACCCGCATACCTATGGCAAGGCTGCAAGGAATCCCTTTTGGGAATCAACCATGCACGAGGAGTACAATACCCTCCTTGAGAACCAAACTTCCGATCTAGCTCTGCTTCCTTCAGGGAGGAATATTTTCATATGCATATGGGTCTACCGGACCAAGAGCATAATGGATGGACATGTTAGCAGATACAAGGCAAGACTAGTTGCCAAAGGTTTTCGACAGGTTCATGGCATAGACTATGATGAGACATTCGCTCCAGTAGCGCAGATGGAATCCATCCGTTTGGCCCTTGCTTTGCAACAACTAGATGATGGGAATTCCACCAGATGAATGTGAAGAATGCATTTCTTCACAGAGACTCCTACCTGTTGTCCCATAAGTTTGTGAGATGCAAATCTGATCCAAATGTCAACATGCTCAGGTCTATTGATTCACTTTTGATTCTAGTTCTTTATGTAGATGATCTTTTGATCAATGGCTTCTCGAATTCATCGATTGTTGCAGTGAAGAGGATTTTGCATGACAGGTTTTTGATGATGGAAATGGGTCCTGTTAGCGATATTTCTTGCAAGGGGGGCTAGAACACAGAAAATGGGTTAAAAACCCACTTGTCCAAGGTTTCGGATGATAATGCGCCCAATATAAGTCACGAGCAAGTCCGAGCGGTCCAGATTGGAACGCCTAGATCAACGACGCATATTGGATTCCGGACCCCCCCTTCCTTTCTACCTTTAAGCGGGGGGGGGGGTCCGGAATCGGGGGCGCACCTTTTCGACGGCTCAGATTAGCGCGCCCGGATCAACGGCGATGAAAGCAATTCCGGACCCCCCCCCGCCTTTCTACNGGGGGGGGGGGGTCCGGAATCGTAGATGCAGTTCTCCAATGGCCACGATCAAGGAGCCCGGATCAACGGCTCAGGTGCGGCCCCGACCTTCTCAACTGCCTTATCTTTAACCCGTGTGGGCCATATTTTCATCATGACATCTCCCCGTCCGCCTTTCCCTTGCCGCCATGTGTCACCATTCACCCCTCTCTCACGCCTCCATATGGCCTTTCCCTCATCTCATCACCCATTTACCACCCGCCACGTATCCCTTTCCCTCCATGTCAGCCTCTCACTACGTTAAGTCTGCCACGTTTATCCTCCCGCCGCCTCTGACCACCTCTCATCGTTCTTGCTTCGTCCTTGCGGTTGTGGCCCCGTCATTCCGTAGCCTTGCCCCATTTCCCGTGTTGGCCTCCATACCCGTCCCTCAAGCTATTCAGTTATTCCAGGTGACAACGTGAGGGGTCTTCCATATCCCGAAGTGCTGAGTTGGCTGGGCCATCCTCAATCCCAAGAAGCAGTTATTGGAGCGGTTGGTGGTGGTTAGACATCATCTCCACCATAATGGGAAAGTCCTACATGGGATTCAAGGCACGTCGAATCGCCGATAAAATTGTCAGAAGATCGATCGCGTCTGCCATAAGTTGCACGGTTATTCAAAGATTGTGGCTGCAGAGTGTCAGAAGCCATGCAGACGTAAAGCCTTCAATGCAGTATCTTGGTTCTGCTGCTATTGTTATTTTGAGTATATGTAGGCATTTTTGCCATTTTTGTATCTATCGATGGTAGAGATAAGCTCCCGACTGTAAAGTTTTAGTGAACATTCTGGTGTCCTGGTTATGCCTCTGTGTTTGAGACTTCTTGGTTTATAACAAATAGTTCTCCTTTTTCCATCTTGTTTCATCTTATGCTTGAGAGTCCACAGTCGAAAGATTCGCGTGGATTTAACAATCTTGTTATGATAAAGGATTTGTTGTGACATTGTTGTGCCCTCTGGTGTTATGTGTTTGAATATAAGAAGATCTTGTGTTTGAATGCTTTCTTCTTCAGTCGGTTGTGAACCTGACGTTTATGACAGACCCTTGTACTCTTCTCATGAAGTCTTCCCCCTACTCACCCTTTATTGCAACTCACTGTTTGAAGTTTATCAAGACCTCACTCGTTCATGCGTGCCTGGCCTAGTTTCTGAGTTGAGACTACTGTTTTGAGTTCGCCTCCATTTGATCACCCCCCCTTTCAAACAAATCGTGACATTAAACTGATGGGCGTCGGGCTCTGCTCCTGCTAGCAGTCCAGTAGTGACTTCCGGCTCCAACAGGTCCACTCCATTAGTTCCTTGGTCTCGAGATTAGTTAGGATGCTTAAGGCATCAAGATATCTCAAGCCAAGTATGCTTGGGATATCATGGAGATATTTCACTAGACTGTCTATTTTCCCCTACACCCTTCCTATCTGGGGTGAGACTTGAGGATGGCGGGGACACTCCACTGGTTGACAACATTATATACAAAAAACTAGTGGGGAGTTTGTTGGATCTCTCCCACTCCCGACCAGACCTATCATATGCAGTGGGAGCAGTCTCCAGGTATATGCATGAACCACATGAGTTACACTGGAAGGCTGCAAAATGTATCCTTCAGTACATTCGAGGAACCATCGGTTATGGGATCCACTATGCAGCAAGTCGCAAGTTGAATCTCATAGGCTTCAGATATTCTAATTGGGCAGGAGAAAACATTGATTGCAAGTCCACATCCAGATACATTCTCAGTTTGGGTTCAGGGCCTATGTGTTGGTCGAGCAAGAAGTAGTCTGCTATTACTCTAACTTCAATTGAGGCTGAGTATAGATGAGTAGTTAACACTACCATCCAGGAATTGTGGCTACAAAACTTACTTATAGAGTTGGGCATCTAGTTTCACAGACTGACTGTCATTTGGTGTGATAACCAGAGTACTCTCAAGTTTTGCAGAGACCCAGTGCAACAACAACAGACAAAGCATATCAAGATCCATATGCACTACATCATAGATCTAGTCCATAAGAGGATCATCGACCTGCAGTTCTGTCCTTCCTCTGAATAGACTGTTGGCATCTTCACCAAGACTTTCATTGAGTAGAAGTTTCACTCTCTATGCGATCGTCTTGGAGTGAAGGACACAGTTGCCTAACAACTGTCTTTATCTTCTTTTGATACATTATACTTTGAGGGGTGGGGGGGTCCCCAAGAGGTTTTCCCTTTTTCCTCACTTTATTTCTTCAGTGTTCATTAGTTGCATTTTTCATGGGTACCTAACATGGCCCTTGTTGCCGGGACCCATTCTTCATTACCCCATAGTAGTGTTCAGGGGAGGGTGTTGGAGATATTACACACACCTGGGATATATTTTCCTTATTTTCCTATGTTTATTAATCATTATTGAGGGTCTCCTATTTTTTATGAACCTCTCCTTCATTCTAGGAGAATATTCTCTTCAGGTTAGAGCCAGTTACACTTAGTTAGACTAGTGGAAGTCACTCATGCATGGAAACCTCAGTTTTATCACCAGCAGTTGCATGTGTTGCTCTCACTTCCACATGTGTGACTAAGTTAACTGAAGACTGCATGACTAGTTAACTAAGACTAGGTGGCAGTTAACTTCGGTAGTTGTCTACATGTGTCTAGATCTCTCTATGCCACCACTATGGCACATTGGCTTCTCTTCTAGTGCACATTAGTTGAGCTATACAAAGTACATCATGTGTAAATTATCATTCATTTTTTTGGTTAATACATTTTTCTCATTCTTTTCTCTCCATTTTTTCTCTCATCTTCTTTATTTTGCAATATGTGTTCATTCTTCTACTAGCTAGATCTCTTGTGCATGTACTCACCACATTCTACACCCACTATCACCTTAGATAGACACTCCCCTCACTTTAGTGATCATGAAATCACCACAAGGGGGGAATCCCGGTGACCCTAGGGAGATTGAGATGGAAAGTGATGTGATGAAAGATGAGTTCCCCTATAGGTTGAGTTCAGATATGGAGAAAGGCTTGATGATGAGTCTTGTAAGAAGGTAAATGGTTTCCAAGTGTTAGATACCTGCAAAACAATGTTAGCCCTGCTTGGAAAAAGACAAAAGATGATAAACCAAGCCTTTAATCAAGGGGAATCAAGAAAGAATCCTTACTGTCCCAAATTTGCAAAAGTACAGAAATATATAGATTAACAATGAAAGAAGTTAATACCTGCATATCTAACCACTAAAATCAATTACAAGATGATGGAAACAAAGCTAGCAATGACTAGTTAAACTTCCAATGATTTAAGAAAGATTTTGGTGATGTTTAGAGGGCTATTATATGATGTTATCTTCAAGTTTTTATGACAGCCAAATGGATTTAGCAAACAATTTCTACAACAACAACTTCTAGTTACCAAAATCAACAAACAATCCACCCAAAAGATAACTACCAACTAGTATATTAAATATGGCAGCTTGCAGGTGATTTTTAGTGGTAGAATGGTGAGTAATGTATTAAAGAAAGATGATTTTGCAGCAGCCCTAATGTTTGTAGCAATAATTTATAACAACAAAGAGAATTACAAGGCCAATCAAGACGCCCCTAGGGCACATGAAGGCTTATAGCATGTAGAATCAAATCCAACTTAAACAATTGCAATATCTCAATATTTCACATATACCACTGCAACAATATTGTATCTCCAATGCAAGTATATTAATGCCTTATCAACTGGGTAAATGGAGTCTATTGTGTAAAATCTAGGGTCTGTTACTTCTCTAGGGGTGTAAGCCCTTTTACTCCCTAAAGCAAACAAAACCTAGCAAGGTAAATCTACAAGGGTGTAAGCCCTTTTACTCCTTGTAGCAATCTTTGTAAAATGGCTTACTCAATGGCAATAATGATAGATCTTGGTGGAGGGTGTATGCCCTTATACTCCTCCAAGGGTTTAGACCAAAACAACCTTGATACAAGAAGAAATAACACAATATGCAGAAAATTCCTCACCAATTCCAAGATTTAGCAAGAAAAACCCTTCTTTGCCAAGAATATTCCACCTTCAATAGCAAAGAGACAAGCAACAAGAGACAACGCCTTAGTTTCTTCCTCCAATATACAAGTAAAGAATCCACATAGAAAAAGAGAGAGATAAAGCGATTTTCCCAAGTAGGGAGAAAATTTCAGCCAAAAATATGCAATCTTCAAGTGAGTTGTGTTATTTAAAAATGAAATGATGAGACCTTTATTTATATAATGAATTGTTAAACCAATTTGTCCACTTTTGAAAAGTCAATCACAAATTAGGGGGGGGNCGACCTCCTCTATTTTTCCTTTTGCAACTTAAAATTTAAAAATTACATGAAATAAACCCCTTAGTAAGAGTGACGTCATGCCCTAAAGGGTGACACTATGCCTCCAAGAGAGACATTTTTCCTTAGGATGAATATTGTTGGGCCTCCAAAGGCCATGTGTCACCTCACCAAGTGCTAAAGTAACAAGAAATCCATCTCTCAATCAAAACCAGCCACGTCGGCATCAAACCATGAAACCCCCATCACAACCCTAAGCCCATGTGACATCTAGGGCCTAGAAGATGACACCTTAGGCCTCCAAAGTCCAACGTTGGGGTGGAAGGGGCTGGAGTATGATCATCTCATGGTCTCCAAGTGCCTATAAAGGCAATGTTCATCCTCCCATGTGTCCAAAGAGAGGGGGGCACATCATCCAACTTGTGGGCTTCATGCCCCTGTGAAGGTTTAAGTAACCTCGTGCCTCCACGAAAATACTTTCACTTGGAAAGGCCCTGCAAAGACAAACAAATTCACCCTCCAAGGGTCCACAAGTGACAAGCATCATGCCAATTTATCCTATCCAATAAAGGAACCACCCAAACACATGCATCAAATCCCTCCTTTTCAAAATAAAAAAATGCTTAAAGACCTTATACAACTTGCCAAATTTAAGTATTGAAGGGTTTTCATGGTGACCTATTGGGTAGATCATTCCCCAAGTCAAGGAGTATTTCCCCAGTGGACCCTCTGTAAGTCATGTAAAGAGTATGAGGTGGATGGGGGTGTGACTTATTGGCATGGGGTTTCTTGACATACAAGGGCTCATATTGTCTCATTTATGCATGCCTCTATAGAGGGTGCACTTGATCTTGAGCTACCAACTATTTAGGTGATATTTTTCATAGACCTTTTTTAGCCACCTTTCCAATCCTTGCTTTCATTTATTTGTAAATTTTTAGTCCCCTTTATAAGGTTTTCAAGCTTTAGCATTTGCGCAATTTGGGACTAGGGCGGGCACTAAGTAGGTAGAGCTCAAGTTGTATCAGCTTTTAATGGCCCTCATTTGACATGTTCACTTTCTTTTCAACATTAGTTTCTTACTCTTTTATAGAAGTTGCAATATTCCTCCTGGCCTTTAGCCCCTTCTTCCCATGAAATGAGGTACAATCTCTTCATGGGTCAATACGCCCGAAAACCAAAAAGATGAGGAAATGAAAGGGAAGAAGTATGGAAAGTGAAAAGTATGTGGGGGAGTGGTATGATGAACTTTCAAGAAGACCACCTAGTATCAACTCTTTTCCAGAGGGTAACCACTTACTCGGACAACATGTCAACCACCCAAGTGAAATGAGGCAAAAGGCATAATTTCCAAGCAAACGTTTTCAAAATAAAGAAAGGACCTTTTGCAACATGTTCAAATGCTCAATTTATTAGAATGACACTTACCACAATACCGAACTTGTTACCTCATGGAGCAAGGCATGTTGTCCTCTGTGAGCTAAGTTGGTGTGGTGGATGTTGTTGCCATCAATCAAATGGTGACATGTGGTAAGATAGAGACCTTTGCCTGCTCATCTGCCTCTCGGTACTACATGTCTGCAACCTGAGGGCCTCAAGACATCATCTCCTTAGTTATCCCTAGAATAGGGGGAATAAAAATATCCATTAATAAATTAGGCCATCTAATTCTTTAGTGAGATCAACAAGTTTTATAAATATGTCACCCCTCTTAGTTTTAACAACATCCAACTCAGACAACAATTCTCTTAAACATTTAATCATTTTCAGCCAACAAGCGTTAATTTGTTTCATTCAAATACTAGAGGAAAGTTTTTGTTCTCTTCTATGGGTGTCACTCAAGCTTGAAAATTTTGATGCAAACATCCCCACAACTTCTTTGTAAAAGCCTTCATCATTTTCTAAGTCTTTTTTGAGATATTCCCTAAAGTGCATAACCCTTGTTGAGAAACTGTTTGAACTCTGTGCTAACTCCCAGATTTCAAGGATTAGGTATTTTCTCTTCTAGATACCATCTCCAACGTATTTTCTTACAACCAACAATAAATTGGATGAACACCTTAATTTGGAACTGCTTTTAGGGACATCATCGAGGGTAAGTGTTGGTTGAATTGCAGTTAAAGGTTCAACAAATAACGATTTTGGAATTACAGATTTCTCCAATTCCTTTATTCTTTCCTTTAAAATTGAATTTTCTTTCTCAATATCAAAAACATATTATTTTAGTGCTTCCCTGCTTGCCTCGTGAAATTGCATGATTTTCGAGGGTGCAACCCCCTGAAAATCGATTTTTTATTTCCATTTTTTAGAAAATTTCTTATTTTTCATATCAACTTTTTCTATTAACAATTTCTTAGAATTTTATGGTGGGCCACATGGTGAAGTGTGACAGATTCTTCTTTGAAGATTTATGGTTCTTGGGTAGCCAAACCCTCAACAATTTCCCTAGTTTCCATCAATATTTGTTCAGACTAGCTGGGTTCTTCTATCACTTCATCTACATCCGTAGCTCGGGGACTTTCATCAATTTTAGGTACATCCAGTCCCAGTTTTTGAGTTTCTCTCTTTCTTTTAATAGAAGTATGTACAACATGAGATTTTTGCAAATTTTTCTTTGTAGGGTCCTTATCACCACCGCTATCTGAATTTCCGACGGATGTTCTTCTTGGTTCTAGACCACTACTTCTAGGTTTTGTTTTTGCAGAAGTACCTCTTTGTGAAATACTAGGTGAATTATGGTTCTTTCTTGTTGCCTCTCTACCATTTTTTTTGTATCACTCATTAATGCTTGCCAACTCTTCAACATCATTCAGAGCTTCTTCAATAGAGGCCTTGGGGAGATTTTGGTTGTCTCCTCCTCCTTTTTCGAACTATTCAGACTAAGGATGGATATATATGTACCAACGTTGATCATTGATTGTAGATCAAAATTTGGCTCCAACTGTGGGACAATGACCCTCCATGGGTTGTTGAGAATCCATAATCCTCTTCCATTGGGAAAATGGATTTGAAAAAGAAAAAATAAAAAAAGAGAAAGGAAAAAGGGAAAAGATATAAACAAATGAAGAATATACAAAGGAGTACAGAAAAAACTATGTACAAATTTTGGCTTTGGGGATTAACATAAGGAATGCTTATGATACTTCCCATTGACATGAAATGGTTAAATCATTCCTTTCATATCCTTCAACAAATAAGAATTACAACCAATGACCTTCTCAATCTGGTATGGTCCAATCCAAAGAGCTTCAAATTTCTTGTGAAAAGGTGTTTTTTCTTTTGCTTTGTTCCACAACAAAACCAATGGATCTATTTGAAAATATCTTGAAGTAGCGCTCTTGTCAAAATATATTTTGACCACTTGTTGTCTTTTGTTTATTGCCATTATTGCTTGTTCTCTTTGTTCTTCGAGTTTAAAAAGTTCATGATATATTTTCTACATTGGTGATTGCTCTTATGTATCTTCATTATTTCTAGCAAGGATTAAGGCATTCAATTCCAAATGTAATGGTAATATTTCTTCTCTTCCATATACTAAGGTATATGGGGAATGCCCAGTGCTATCCTTTGGAGTAAGGAAGCTTTCCCATAGTGAATTTATCAATTTCTTGTGCCATTTTTTATGGTTAGCTTCAATTTTCATTTTGAGAATATAAATTAAAGTTTTGTTTGTCAACTTAGCCAAACCATTTCCTTGTGGGTAATAGTTGGATGAATGTTCCATGATGATTCCATGTTCTCCCATAAAAATTGTAAACTTTGACTCGATGACGATTGAACCATTATCTATTATGAAATTTTATGGTACAACATGTTAGCACTAGAAGTCACCCTCCGATTGCAGAGAGAGTAAGCCTAGTACCCATCAATTTGTATGTCACAAATAATTTTAAAGAGGTCAAATGGATGTAGACTCAAGATGATATCGCTTTAACTCATAAAACTAGACCGGTATGCATAGGCAAGTGAGGTATTGATCAAATTTAGTCAGTAAGTTGGATTAAAGCTGAATAGAAGGAAGACTTGGTGAGGAGAATGTAGAGGTCTGCTATGGACATCAGGTCTTCCAACAACCTAAGGAGGAAAAACTCAAACACAAGATCCTCTTGGGTTCAAAGTTTCAGACATTGAAGTATATTTAAGCAACACAGTCAGAACAACACAATGATCAAACATACATCACAATGCAACTACAACAACTCGACTGGATCATCCATGCCTAGGCTCTTCATTGTGAAAGGGAAAAACATATCAAAACAAACTGATTAAAACTGGTCACAATATTGTTGAAATCAAACCTTCATAACAACAACATACGACGCTCGACTGGATCCTCCATGCCCGAGTGTTCTAACACATCTTTTACATAGAGATGGAAAGAATCTGACTTATATTAAACATGAAATCTCAAATCCTATTACATAACATATAACCATAGCTTTCATCAAAGATTTACAATGCAGGAGGCTAGCTCAACCATCGACCCCTTAACAAAATATCAAAACTGAGCATATATATTTGGAATTGCTGCAACCACCAGGAGTCTGATCAGACCACTGCATTAACGTTTTCAGTCGACGCCTGCTCTGTCAGATTGTGTAGGCCTCCTCATGTTAGATGTGAGCCAGGCACAGTTATGTCCTTTATAGGAAAATTTGTCCACAAGGAAGCTTCTGATTGACAGTCTGCCTTTACGACCGATCTTTGCATGTTTTCCATTTATGGGGTTAGACAATGGATCAACCGCTCAGTTCCCCATACTTCTTCTCGAGATCGCAACAAGGCTAAATGACCAGGGGTTGCTGTGTGCTGCTGGCGGCTCTACACTGCATGTCCTATGAAACCCGCGACCTTCCTCTTTTGTGCTTCTGAAATCTCGAGCTTCAGGTGCCAACTCCTTCTTCATCGCCCCTTCATGCTTGTGAGCTTGGGCTGTGACCTAGGGCTCCACCTCTGAGCGCTTCGGAACTTCGGGTTTCGACCAGTTCGACCTTTACACATCTCTCATTTCAAATTTATTGAAGTGACTTTTTCTGCAGCTCAGATCTGGCGCCACACGTCCCTCTGGATCGGACAACTCCTGCTCACTTTGGGTTTCGGGATTTCGGACCTTTGACGAACAACTTTAACAATACTCCGAACTCCTGATTCCTACAATAATTTTGCACCGTCGATCTCTCTCGATGAGATCTATGGTCCAAATTTAACCTTTGCTCAACCTTGGGACTTCAGACCTTTTTCTATGGCACTATACTTCATGCACTTTCAGATTCCGAACACCCGTGAATCGTCGATATGAACTTCACATGGAATCTCGGTCGTTGGAAGTTGAACTCACCTTTTTTCTTGATTCAGGTCGAGAACGGACCGCTCTGAGTGTCGCGCTTAAAGCGACGGCTGCGACTTGTGTAAAAAAAGACTTGGATGACTGGATAGGGGCTTGGAAGAGAGGGAGACTGGGGAAATTTAAACAGAGAGGGGGGCAAACGAAAACGATTTTACAAGACAAAGGGGGAAAAACTTAAGACTTGGTCTGTGAAAGGAGAGAGAGACAGGGAAAAACACAGACTTAGGTAGAAACCACAAACCCGTAGGACTCTAACAAGTTTACGTGATAACACAACAAATCTGGATAAAAAAATTTCTTTCAAGAAAATTGCTTAGAGTCAACATTCCTTAAAGCAACAAACTTCTTGGCACTTGGTAAAATAGTTAGTTGCAGTGATAATATAAGCATGCTCTTTACTCGACTTTGGATTTATTGGACCAATCAGATCCAAACCCCATTGTGCAAATGGTTCCTCTACTGTTATAGACTGTAATGGCATAACGTCCCTCTTCATCTTCCTTGAAAATGTTTGGCATAACAAGAATTTTCGAATAATTGTGTAATCATATTTAAACATAGTCAACCAAGAATAACCAACCCGAATAATTATGTGAGTAGTTACAACTGGCGAAAAATGTCCAGCACAAAACCCACTATGAAATTCTTGGAGTATTTCCATAGACTTTGGGCAATTTAAACACCTTAACAAAATTCCATCAAAATTTCTTCGGAAAAGAACTCGTGAAACCAATACATATTGATTGGGTTTCATCTTCAAAATTCTCATTTTTTTAGAAGACATTCCAGAACGAAATTGACTAGATTTCAAAGAAAATATTATGTCCTTATACCATTATGATGTTTCTAAACTTGCTCCCTAAATGTCAATGTCAATTGTATTGGGAGGAGAGATATTTACAGCCTCAATTCCAGTCATGAATTTACATAATACTGGTCCCTTGACAACTTTCAAAGGTTTAATTTCTAAATCATACTCTTGAATCTTTGCTAACCAATTTGTCCATCTACCCTCGTTGAGTTGTTGATTGAGCAACATCTTTACTGGTGAATGTGGCACATAAGCAATTGTGTGGTTTGACAAGATATAGGTCTTGAAATGAGCTATTGCCTTAACTAGGGAAAGAACTTGCTTTTCAATCATAGAGTAATTTAATTCATAATCATGCAAGGTATTACTCAATGACTCATGAAATCAATTGGAAGTTCTCCTGCTTTCTCAGTTTTTTGGGTAAGAATTTAGGTAATAGTTTTTCTTTTATGAAAATGAGTATAATATAAAATATTTGTCAAAGTCGTGGATGAGAAGAACATGTGCATAAGTAATAACATGTTCGATTTCTGTGAAATCTTTTTGAATGTCTGGTGTCCATTCAATTTTTTTTTATCCTTCTTCAACAATTTATTTATTGGCTTGACAATTCTAGCATAAGCTGAAACAAACCTTCGAACAAAGTTTATCTTTCCAAATAAAGAGTGTGCTCCTTTTCTTAATTTAGGTGGATTTAAGTCATTTATTGCTTTAACTCTTTTTGGATCAATGCATATTCTTCTTTACTCACAACATGGCCCAAGAAATTTCCTTTTGATATGGAAAACAAACACTTCTTCAGATTCAAAGATATTCCCTACATTCTGCATCTCTCAAAGACTTGTTTGAGATGTTTGAAATGTCTTTCACTTAGTTTTGAATGAATTGTCAAATCATCTTGGTAGTCTACCATGAATTTTCCAATTAAATCCTTAAAATTATGGTCCATTTCCCTTTGAAGAGTTGCACCAACATTCTTTAGTCCAAACGACCTACAAACGTAAGCATGCATCCCCCATGGTGTAATGAAAGTAGTCTTTGGTCTATCTTCCTCGACGATAAGGACTTGATTATATCCAAAGAATTCATCCAACATAGACATAAGTGCAGAACCAGTGACATGCTGCAATAACATCTCCATATTTTGGAGTGGGTGGTTCTCTTTAATACTCGCTCGATTGAGATCTATGAAATTAACAAAAAGACAGATTTATCCATTCTTTTTCCTCACTACCACAAGTTTTGAAAGCCATTTTTAGTGTTTGATTGAAAAAATTATGCCAACTTTTTTTCCAACTCCATCTTCACTAAGGGCTTCAATTTGGGATTTATCATTCTCAACTTTTGTTTGAAAGGTTTTGATCCCTCCATGAGTGGTATAACATACTTAAAGATATATTTGTCATATTCTTTTAGATAATCACAACTCCAAACAAAAATATCTTGAAATTCTTTGAATAGCAAAGTATATTTCTCCATTTCTTCAATGTTGCAACTAGTACCAAGATTTATGTATTTTGGAGAATTAGGTGTACCAATATTGATTTTGTGTGTCTCTTGAACCTTCCTAATAGATGGTTCCTCTTTGGATCCAAGATTTTTGTTTGATCATCTCCTGTAAGAAGAGATTCCAAACTGACATAATTCTTAGGAGAGAGTACAATGCTCTAATAAAAAAATTCTTTTTGAGTATCTTGGCTCTCTTTTGAATCATCTTATAATGTTGAGTCATGGTTTGTGAGGAAATTCACAATGTGTTAATCATTTTCAAAAACTTTCCATAACTCTTGATTATTAGGTATTGAAGGCTGAAAAATTGTTTGACATGAAAAGTATCATGATTTTGAGAATCATTTGAATTGAAGAGAGATGCAACTACTGCTAATGAATCAACTTTTTGGTTCTTTTCTTTAGGAACAAAGGAGACATTAAAAGAATTAAATGAATCTATAATTTTCCATACTCTCCTTGCATAATGTTTCAATCTTTATTTCTTGATTCTACATTTTTTCTTGATATGATTGATAACCAACTTTGAATCACTAGTCACCCCAAAATTTTCTACTTTCTTTTGAAGGGAAAGAATCATTGCTTGGATCAATGATTCATATTCTACTTCATTGCTGGCACAAGGTGTTAGCACTAGGAGTCACCTTCAGATTGCATGGAAGGCAAGCCCAGTACCCATCAAGTTATATGTGAATGAAAGAGTGTTTTAAAGGGTCAAATGGAAAAGGACTCAAATGGTAATGTTCTAACTCAGACAACAGGGCTAGCATGCACCAACAATTAAGGTCTTGGCTAACTTCTATCGGTATTTTGGGAATAAGTATGAACAAAGGGAAGACTTGAGTGAGAGGAGTGTAGGGACTGCTGCAAACATCAAGGCTATAAAATTCTAAGGAAGAAAGTTTCTAATCACAAGATCTTCTTGACATCAGAAACTAAAGAAGCTAAATAAACATATGATAATATAATGATCAAACATCCACCATAACATCACCACAATAATTCATGCGAATCATTCAAAGCATGAACATTTAGCATCAGAAACAAATAGACTGAAAGAGAAGCTAATTTCTATTAGCCAAAAATTCTTAAGTCCAGTACATCACTAGATCATAGTCACTTCATCAAAATATTACAAGTAAAAGGGAGCCTTTCTCAACCATCCGAACCTACTAAAGCAATTGATCCATCTATTTATAACAAGAAAGGGAGGCAACAACTAGAGGTATGAGCTGGCCTGTTTCCCTTGAAAATCTCTGAACATTTATTTGTTCTAACAACTAGAATAACAGCCTATGCTATAAAACAGGGAAATGCTGGTGACTAATCCAATCATGCTTCTAACTGCTTTGATCCTCTTTTGCTGCTCAACTCCTGTTTTTCCATGTGTCCCTTTGGAGCCTGTAGTTGTCCTCAAAATGCCAGCTACTACTTCTGTAACTTTCTCCATCATCAACTTATCCAAAAAGCTGTTGGCCTAGTCCTCCTAGATTCCTGGTGTTTGCTGGCAATTTCCTTGGGTAGCAACTCTGGGTAGCGCATCATAAAACAGAACAAGGAGAGAAGGTAGTGCCACGGTGTTGCATATATGCGCCAACATTGGTACTCTGTTGAAATATTGGGTAGCGCCCCTGTGTTGTGCCTGTGTGTAAACCTGCTCCCTGCCAAATATTACGTACCGCCTGTGGGTAGTGCCACTGTGTTGCACCTGTATGCCGATTCTTCTCTCTGTGGAATATTAAGCAGCACCTTTACGTAGCGTCACTTACGCTGCGTCTCTTACAGGTTTGGGTAGCATTTCCAAAACGCAACGCCTTTCAATCTTGAATATGTACAGAGCAGTGTGTGTCCTTTCATGATGACAAAACCATTTTACTTAGGTGCCTTGACTATACCACAGGTAATGCCCTTTACCACTGGGTGAATCTATCACTTATCAAAACTCAAAATCCATATAGCTAAATTCCTAGAAGCCTATATAGATGGCACAACTAGTATGTGCATATCAGTTAACCCTCCCAAAAAGGAACAATTCTAAAAAATGGGGCTTACCATTACCAACTATTTTGTCATTTTAACACTTAGCCTCACACTCTTTCTGGTAGAAAGAGGATCTTCAATTGGCACAGTAGAATTCTTTTTCCTAGCATTGACCGACTTCTTCTGTGTAGCTGTGCTCCCCTTAGTTGTTGGTTTATCATCCTCGATGACAGCTTCAACCAACACCTGTAAATTCCTTTGGGATACCTCATATTGAAAGTGTTTTAGCTCTGTCCTTAACTTCTTGTTCTGAGACTGAAAGCCTCTGTTCTATTTGTAAAGATTCTTCAGTTGTTTATGAAGGGGCAGAGCCTTTCTCGCTGCAAATCTTGCCAAGTCAAGGGTATGATTGTAGCTAGCCATGAGCTCTTCCATTTGAGCCAAGTGGACCTTGTCTTCTGATTTAAGATGAGCTATTTCTTTCCTTGCATCTCTTCCTCCTGCATGGGAAGTGTTTTTTCCACCTCATCAGGTTTCTCAGTGGCCTTACTTTTACCCTTCTTTCTCTGCACAATGGTTTCTTCATTTCTTACCACAGGCTCCTCGAAGTGTTTCACAGGGGTTTCCTCTTTTCTCTCCAAAGGTCTTTTAGTGCCTTTACCTTTCTGTACAAGGGATTCTTGTTTTCTTTTGACATGCTTCTCAATTCCTTTCTCAAAGGTCTCATCTCTCTTCTCCAAAGGTCCTTTAACACCTTTACCCTTCTTCTTTTGTACAAGGGTTTCTAATTTCTCCTCTACAAGATTTTCAATATTCTTCCCCTTCTTCTATTGAATAGGGATCTCTAGTAAGGACTGCTCTCTATAATCCTCCTTAGGAATTGATGACCATGTGAAAGGTCTTTTACCTTTGATTTCGACTACTGGAGGAGAAGGGGAAAAAATAAGCTTCTTCCCTCTCTTAGATGTAGCTTTGGTAGAAGGAGGCACCTCTTCTAACCCTAGTGGAGGAGGTGGTGAAAAATATCTGTGTGGAGAAGGACAGACTTCCTCCTTAGCTTCAATGACCTACTTGTTGACCTCTGACACTTGAACAGGGGCTCTGCCCTTTCTCTTCCTACTGGTCCCTGCTTTGGTAGCACTGGTAGGTGACAAAGGACTCGCCCTCTGTGATTGAGGAGTGGGTGCTAAATCCAACTTAAAATGAGAGGTAACCACAAAATGCTCCCATGAAATATCTTTCTTGCCCAATTCCTTAGATACTAGCATTCTGATTAATCCAGAGTGGAAAAGGCTAGAATCCACAACTTTAGATTTGGCCTGTATCTTGTCTGACATCTTACCTATACTCCTCAACAAGTAATAAGGAATATTCATCTCAACCTTACTAGTAAAATGTAGCAACAATCTTATATGGTGCTGGTATAATGTGTTGAATCTCCCTTCACAAGTAAATATCTCTGTATGATCTTCAGTAGTCTGTCAAATTGTTCAATCAATTGTCTCCTTGGCATACTTTTGGACAGGTCATTGGCTTGATATTTAGGTTTTAAGAGATCTTTTGCATAAGCTAAACTCAAAGCCATGGCCTTGAACCACCTTTCACCTGTAATGGGGATCCCTGTTGCAACTGAGATGGAGGCTTCAGTCACTTCAAACTCCAAATCCCCAACCTTAGTTTTCTTACCATCAAACTGCAATGCAAACTGTCTTGCTACCTCTGGATGGCCTCTCTGCATGTTCTGACAGAAGAAAAGGCACCCTACTCTTTGAAAGGCCTCTCTTGCCATGGGTTCTGTATTAAAAAGAAGCATGTCCACTGGTTCTGTCCTAACTATCTTACCTCCTTTATGTGCCTTCTTCGATTTAGGGGTCTCCATGACTCAGAATGAGGGTTATTAAAAGGTTTGGTAATGCCCAGGAGACTTTGAATGGGGTTTCAAATATGCAAGGCTGACCCTATGCAACTGAGTAAAATGTTTAATTTCGAGATGAAAGGAAGCAGGGGAAGCAACGAGAGGTTAAGCAACGCCTCTGGGTAGTGCAACACATACGTAGAGGATGGACTAGTCTAAACCTTGCAACTTCAAGGGCTAAGGCAGACAACAGAAATCTGACTCATATACGGGCCATGAGGTTTACAGGTCTAAAAAAGAGAGGAGATGAGGCTATCATACAAAGATAAATCTTTTACCGCTTTGCAAACTTAGCAAAACAAAAACCCGATCACAAATTTCCTATGAGAATTAATATGCAGAGGAGGTAACAATGGATACCTGTGTAGTAGACACATGTTGAGCTCTTCAATGCAATCATAAGATGAAAATGAGGAAACTTTGGCCCGGGAATCTTGCACAATAGTAAGATTTGGTTGACATGTGGTCGCCTGATCAGAACTGGAGAATTCACGCAGCGCAACATTGTTGAGTTTTCAAAATTAGAAACCATTATCAAGGAACATAAATGCAAGATCTTTTGAAGGCACTTTAACTGACTTCTGGCACTGAAAAAAAGGGATATGGTATCAGTCATGGCAATCATGACTTGGGGTGGTGATATGATAAACGTGACAGGCGCTATGAAACTGCCTGATGAGTAGTAAACGCTTCCAATTCAAAAATATGATTAGATAGGTAAGTGAGGACAATGAGGCATGCTTGTGAGGTCATGAGTGAGGAGAGAGGTGTGTCACACCAACCTGATCATGGGAGGTATCAACCTAGGGGAAAATCATGAAAGGGATAAAAAAGAATGAACCATGAGCTAAGAGGGTTCAAGGATCAAAAATTAAATTGAGGATCAAAACATGAGCTATGACTCAAAAGTTTAGTCATCCAAGGGGTCCTATCAAACATAACTTTAAAGGGATGAAAATTTATTTTAAAAAATTTAAAATCTAAGGCTTTAAAAAAGGTAAAAACAAACTAAAAGACCCAAGGCAATTTAGTGTATAACACAAGGGAATTCTAATCAGATAACATATGGGTAGATACCAGATTGAGGACTTTTGAAAATAACACCAGCTCCAGTTCTAGACTTAGAACAAACACCATCAGTTGAGGACTTTCTTCATCTTTCTTAGGTGGATTTAATTGTTCCGTGCTGAAAACAACATAATTTCCAATTCCAACATTGACATATTCTTGCATCATTTTAGTTTCTTTTTTCTTAAATGATATCGACTTTCTATGTTCTCTAGGGACTCTGATCATTGTTCCATCTTTATTTGGAAGCATCATGTAACTTTTATAATTCATTATGTACCCTCTGATTAATGAGGACCAGTCTCTTCCCAAGACAACACCATATGTTGGAGGCGAATCGAATACTATGATAGTAAAGACCATTGTAATGTGAGGTGTTGCACTTATCCATGCACAAAAATCTTTAATTTCTCCATAAGATGGAATTTTTCTTGAATCAATGGTATACATGCTTTGACCAGTTTCATAATATTTCGTACATTCCATTCCAAGTGCTTCCAATATTGATAGTGGCATGATATTGTTAGTGGCTCCACTATCCACCAAACGATTTTGTAGTGTAAAGTCATGATTTTCTAAAGATATATAAAACAATGGAACCTTGCCTCTTGGCCTTACTAATGTGATATTTTGTTGTGGTCTTGTGTTTATCACAACTGCCTCTATTCTTGAATTTGTATCATCCAATATCTTCAAAATATTTTCCCTTTGTTGAGGTATCTTGACTACCTCCATGAATGGTAAAGTAATTATGAGCTTAGCTAACTCATCAACAAGATTATAATTAATCTATAATGTGTTGGTTATGGAGCTTGATTATCTTCCTAAGTCATATGCAAGTTGAATCAACTGCAGGATACACAATTCATGGCAATTCAAATATTGTAACTTCATAGTCAATTTGGACCATTCATTATAAGGTCACAAATTTGATGGTAGAAGTTATGCTAGGGTTTTTCCCCTAGAAGACAACCCTATTTTATGAGGGAATTGTATTGTGGTTGTGTGTTATGGTGAATATTGTATTATGAAAGAGGATATTGTGAGAGAAAGAAGAGAGATTTACAACGAGTGTGTTGTAGGTTGTATCCCTTCATTTTGATGGATAATAAAAGGGAAGGACCTAGAAATTTATCTAGTGGAGGTAGCCCACACTTGATGAACCACGTATATCTGTGTCTCTATTGTATTGTGTATCTTTTGTGTTTTATTTCCACATTTTTCTTTTATTTTGTTGCTCTGTGATCCTGTTTTTCTAACAATTGGTATCGGAGCCAAAGGTAACTCGCAGGAAAAGAGGGTTCCCGATTCGAGTGGGAGCAATGGTGGAAGATGGAAAGTTTAAGGTCGAGAAATTTAACGGCCAAAACTACCAGCTATGGAAGATGTAAATGGAAGATTATTTATAACAGAAGGATCTATTCCTACAATTGGGCATAATATCAAAGAATTCGACGACCATGAAGGATAAAGAATGGGAGGTTTTTGATAGAAAGGCACTCAGAACGATACAGTTGTTCCTGGAAGCGTTGATGGCTTTCAATATTTAAAAAGAAAATACAGTGAAGGATATGATGGAGGCATTGAATAAACTATATGAAAAATCCTCGACCTAAAATAAGCTATTTCTAATGAAGCGATTATTTAATATGAATATGTCAAAAGGTGGGTCTATTTTCGATCATTTAAATGAATTTAATGCGGTTACTAATAAGCTAAGTTTTGTAAGAGTGGATTTCGATGATGAGGTTAGGGCTCTTCCAATCTTGTGTTCATTGCCAGAAAGTTGGAACTACTTGGTCATGGCTATAGGTAACTTTGTCTATGGTTCAAACACTTTGAAATTTAATGATGTTGTTGGTGTTATCCTTAGTGAGGAAATGCAACAGAAAATCACAAGTGAGACATCAGGTAATGCATTGACTCTAGAGAACAAGGGAAGACAAAAGGATAGAGGAAAGGGCTCAGGAAACCATGAGAATTATAGGAAGGGAAGATATAAATACAGACTAGGAAAGATAGAGTGTTGGAATTGTGGGAAGAAAGGAAATATGAAGAAAGACTGCAGAGCTCCAAAGAAACAAACATATGAACAATAGGAGAAAAATCAAGAAGCAAATGTAACAGGTGATGTGTTACAAGATGCTTTGATTATTTCTTTAGATAATATTATTCAATCTTGGGTAGTAGATTCAATGGCTTCATTTCATGCCACACCCCATAGGAAATATTTTCAAGATTTTTTTCAAGGTGATTTTGGACAGGTTTATTTGGGTGATGATGAACCATGTCAAATTGTTGGAATGGGTAAGGTAAAAATAAAGAAAAAGAATGGAAACCAATGGTTACTGAAAGAGGTGAGACATATACTAGATCTAATAATAAATCTAATATCAATGGGGAAGTTGGCAAGTGAAGGTTGTAGATCTATATTTACAGATAAGACGTGGAAGGTTACTAAAGGATCATTGGTAATGGCAAAAGGGGAGAAGGTAGGTACATTGTATTTATGTATTGTTAATGTTGACTCTTGTATATCTTTAGCTTCTACATGAGTGCATACAACATTGTCGCATCATAGGCTTGGACACATGAGTGAGAAGGGGATGCAAATACTTCAAAAAAGGAATTTGTTTCCAGATCTTAAACAAGTTGATTTGGATTTCTGTGAGCACTCTGTTTATGGAAAACAAAAGAGAGTCAGATTTCTCAGAGTTGGAAAAGAAAAGAAGAGTGAAAAGTTGGAGCTTGTGCATACAAATGTATGGGGACCATATCAGGTATAATCTCTTGGTGGCTCTCATTATTATGTTGCTTTTATTGATGATGCAACTAGAAAAACTTAGGTTTATTGCATTCGACAAAAATCTTTTGTTGAGAATGAGAAAGGAAAAACGTTGAAGTGTCTTAGATCAGATAATGGAGGTGAATATTGTAGCAAGGAGTTTGATGATTATTGTTCATACCATGGGATTCGTAGACAGAAGACAATTCCAGAAACACCACAAGAAAATGGTGTGTCAAAGAGGATGAACACAAAAATCATGGAACACGCAAGGAGTATGAGATTGCATATTGGGTTTCCCTTATAGTTCTGGGTAGATGTTTTAGATATTGTTGTTTACTTAATAAATAGAGGACCTTCAAGCTCTTTGGATGGTGGCATTTTAGAGGAGGCATGGACAGGTAAAAAGGTAAACTATTCATTTCTGAATACTTTCGGTTGTGAAGCATTTGTCCATATTGATAAAGAAAATAGAACAAATCTTGAATCAAAATCCAAGAAGTGTACCCTTTATTGGATACAATGTTAATGATTTTGGTTATCATTTATGGGATTACAAAAATCACAAAATCATTAAGAGTAGAGATGTCATATTCAATGAGAAGGTCATGTACAAAGATCATTTGCAGGGAAAGAAACAAGAAAAAGAAAAACCGGAATACACAGTGCCTGATGAGATCACTGAAAAATAAATTCCAAAAGTACTAGAAAATCAAAATGTACAAAAATAGGAGCAACATGCACCTCAAACTCCTGCAAGTGTTGCTAGAAGATCTATCGGGTTAAGTAGAACCACTGAACGATACTCTCCTTCATTATAATATTTATTGTTTATTGATTCTTGTGAACCAACAAGTTATGAAGAGACAATGCAGGTTGACACTAAAAAGAGGTGGGAGCAAGGCATGAAAGAGGAAATGGATTCCTTGGTAAATAACCAAACTTGGGACTTGGTTCAGTTGCCTACAGGAAAAAGAGCATTGCAGGATAAATGGGTTTATAGGTTGAAGGAAGAAGATGGAGGTAGAATGTGGTACAAGGCTAGACTTGTTGTAAAGGGGTTTGCACAAAAGAAAGGTATAGATTTTGATGAAATATTTTCTCTTGTTGTTTTTTTTTTGACAAAAACGGTTATGTTGCATTAAGCGGCATTCTGGCCAGCCAGAATCAGAAAGTTACAAATCTGAAGAAGGTTGGTGACCTCTAACAGTGCTACCAACCTTCTTGCGAATGTCTTGGGAGACCAATCCCCTCTGCTCCTTGAGCTAATTTGAGAGTGTGACAAAGAATGCATACATGAGTAAATTCTCACAAACTGTGAGCATAGCAAAAGACAGAAGCAAAGCATTATGTCGAGGGGGCTGAAATTTTCCCCTTAATGTAGGGGTCCAACTTTTTCTGAGAACCTAAAGAAATGTTGGAGGCCGCCTCCTTTTCTCTGCGCGCTTTGTTGGTTCTTCGCCCTCGGGTAAGGGGTGGAGACGGGGCTGAATTGTCTTCAGGTTTAGAAGTTCCCCCAGAGCCGCTAGAGGGGACTGTAACAACCAGACCTGCATGGGCAGAGGGTTCCAGAACTGAAGCCTGAATTTCTCTCGCTGCTACTGAATTTGGGGGGGTGGATTCCAGAAGGCTTTCATCTGCCGGAGGATCTTCCTTGACTGCTGTTGCTTTTGGCTCTAGGGCTTCATCTTCCTTCAGCGCATCAAAGCTGTTTTTATTTTCTAGAGTTGCCTCTGCTGAATGAGTGGCCTTCGGGGCCTGGGCTAGTGGATCCTTTCGCCTTGACTGCCTTCGTCGGTTAGGTATGGGCTGAAAATCATCTTCTTTGACTGGTCCCGGCTCCTTAGAGGCTTTGGGGCAGCTTCTTGCGAAGTGACCGTAAGCATGGCACCGAAGGCACTTAAAGGGAATCTGCTCGTAGTCCAACTCTTAGATATGGCAACATTCCCCCAGGGAGAGCTTAATGGCTTCCGGAAGACCTTTCTCGAGGTTAACCTCAACACAAATGCGGGTGCAGGTAAATTGGTCCCCTTTCGGCTCCGCTCTGTCCAAGAAATGCCCAAGCTTATTTCCAATGTCCTCCAGAGATCTTGTCCCCCAGAGATGCAAGGGAAGGTGAGGCAGCCTAACCCAAAAAGGGGCTGCGGTGATCTCGGCTCCGGGATTGAAGTCAAGAGTCCAGGGGGCTAAGAACAGTCCTCTCGACCCCATGAAATAGGGTCCAGATCTGAAAACTAGATCGCAGTCCTCTTTCCTCGAGAAACTGAAGACAAAAAAACCCCTGCCTACTGCGAACAGAGAAATGTTTCCCTGTATCAATGACTTCCAACGATCATCCATCCATGCCTCCACCGTTTTGGGGCTAGGCCATAACCCCGTAAACTTTCCGATGAGGGCCTTTTCTACTAGAAGGAGGGCAAGATTGCAAGGCTCCTCTGGAGTTAGCTCCAGAGAAGGGATCTCCTCCATCTTCTTAACAAACTTAGACGAGAGAGAAGGCTTGGATTTGGGTCCTGCCGAGCAGACTAATGCTTTGAATGCTTCCAAAGGGTCTTTTTCCCTCTCGGCAATCGGATCTGGGGCCATCTTAGCAGGATGTCGACCTCCAACAAACAAGAAGACAAATCGCAGCGGCAAGCCAAGACCACTGCACCAATACGCATGCAAAAACGCAGGCGAACTTAGGCCACGCAGGAACACTCTGAAGATGCCGATTCGCAGCTTTGTATGCGGGGAACCCTGATCGGCTGCTACCGCCGAAGATCCGCGCCCCTGCAACGAAAAACCAGAGAGGGGGCGGCTAGGGTTTAGGCCCTAACTGCGTTGAATTCCGTCTCGCCTCGTCTCGACATTTTTTCATTTTGTTTAAAGTTGAAGGACATGGGGGTGGGATTTGATCCACTTATGTGTGCACGGGTCACGATACTATTTATTATAGTATCTTTGGGTGCAACCACACATTCGACCACTACCTCAAGGTGTCCCCATGGCTCCAGGTAAAGCCCTCATGAGAATTGAACCTTGCCCAACAGTGAAAAACTCATCGCTTTCCACCATTCGATCCAACCCCTTTGGGCTTCTCTTGTTGTTAACATGACTTCAATTAGGGCTATTTTAAGTGTCGTGGTAGTATAATATTTGCATCGTGAACAATTATATGTAAAAAAAAATTTCTCCATGGGGATTTGGAGGAAGAGATTTATATGCAACAACCACAAGGGTATGATGTCAAAGGAAAGGAGAATTTGGTATCCAGGTTGAATAAGAGCTTGTATGGTCTAAAGCAAGCTCCAAGGCAGTGGTAGTTGAAGTTTGATAGGTTTATGACGGAACAAGGTTATAGTAGATGTCATTCTAATCACTGTGTTTATTTTAAAAGGCTAGAAAATGGAAGCTATACTATCTTACTATTGTATTTAGATGACATGGTTGTTGCAGGGTCTAACATGAAATATATAAATGAGATAAAAAATAAATTAGTTGATTCATTTGCGATGAAGGATTTGGGTGCTGCAAAGAAAATCCTTGGTATGAGAATAACAAGAGACATGAAAAATCACAAATTGGCATTGTCTCATGGTGAGTACATAGAGAAGGTGTTGGAGAGGTTTAGAATGCAAAATGCAAAACCAGTTAGTACACCTTTGGCCAACCATTTCAAATTAACCAAGGTAATGTGTCCAAAGAAACAAGAGGAGATAAAATGCATGTTAAGTGTCCCTTATTCATCGACAATTGGCAACTTGATGTATGCTATAGTGTGCACAAGACTAGATATTTCACATGTAGTGAGAGTTGTGAGAATGTGTATGAACAATCGAGGTAAAGAATATTGGGAGGTAGTAAAGTGGATTCTGAGGTATTTGAGAGGTACTGCTACTCATGCATTATGTTTTGGAGGTTCAGACACTGTTCTACAAGGATATGTTGATTCATATATGGTAGGTGATAAAGATATCACGGGGAGCACCAGAGGGTATGTTTTTATTATAGGTGGAACAACCATAAGTTGGATTTCAAAAATGCAAAAGGTTGTTTCACTTTCAACAATGGAAGCAAAGTATGTTGTTGCTACAGAGGCTAGTAAAGAAATGATTTGGTTACAGAGGATTATGGAGGAATTATGAAATAAGTAGGAGAATAACAGGTTGTACTGTGACAATGAGAGTGCCATTCATGTTGCAAAGAACTCAACCTTCCATTCTAAGACTAAGCATATACAACTCATGTACCATTTCATACAATCCGTCTTGGAAGATGGACATTTGAAGTTGGAAAAGATACATACTAGATAGAATCCTGCAGACATGTTAACAAAGGTAGTAACCAGGGATAAATTGAGTTCCTGCTCAGTTTCAATTGGCCTTCAAGCATGAAGGTCAAGATGAGAAATTTTCCAGGTCCAAGGGTGGATCATAGTCCAGCAGGTACAAAAACAATGGAGTTGTTGTGATCAGTCTCCAAGTGGGAGATTGTTGGTTGTGGAGCCTGATTATCTTCTTAATTCATATGCAGGTCAAAGAAACTATAGAATACATAATTTAAATATTGTATTTTTGTAGTCAATCTAGACCGTTCATTATAAGGTCGTAGATATGACGATAGAAGTTATGTTAGGGTTTTTTTCCTAGAAGGAAACCCTATTTTATAAGGGAATTGTATTTCAGTTGTGTATTATGGTGAATATTGTATTATGAGAGAGGAGACTATGAGAGAAAGAAGAGGGAGTTGCATCGAGTGTGTTGTAGGTTGTATCCCTTGATTTTGTTGGATAATAAAAAGGAAGGACCTGTCAATTTCTCTGATGGATGTGGTGAACCACGTATATCTGTGTCTCTATTGTAATGTGTATCTTCTATGCGATCCTATTTTTCTAACATAATGGAGTCTTCGTCTGATTAACAAATGGTTGTTGTTTTGTTGGTTTTGTAGTGTTAACTTTTGCTTTTTTTCTTTCAGGTTGTTACCTTGTCTTGAATTTATTACTTGTGTTCTTTTCTAAAAAACATTATCTTGATAATATTCAGGATCCTCTTGTTCATAAAAAATATATAAAGATTATGAACCTTCTTCCATTTGAACTAGTTCCAAAACTTCATCTTGGTTAATGATTGTTTCTTGATAAAAATTTTCAAAATTTTCTTCTTCTACAATTTCTTCTAGTACAACATTTGGATTAAGAACTCTGGGTTCTCTTGGTCTATGATCTTCAATCCTATCATTTCTTCATCTTTGATCTGGTAATGGAGTTCTCATATTTGGGTTTAGTGGAATGAGATTCTCACTTGTCTTGATTCTAGTTGTCTCATTTTGCATTTGTCTAATTTCTCTGCTCATTTGAGCAATCTCTATATTTTGTCTTGTTTCTTGGGCAACTCCAAGATCATTTCTCACATTAGGGGGAACTCCTTGGATAATTCCTCCACCAAATGCTCGATTTTTGAAACTTCTAGAAGTAGAGGGTCCTTGAGGTGATATTGACAATTCGGTCATTTGTCTTTGCACTTTTCCAAGAATAATCTCGGGATCAACATTAATCACTAACATGTATTCTTCCATTTACGTTTCCTTCTAGATCGCCTCATTTAAGTCATTTATTTGTGAAGCTATTATTGCATAATTCACATTGGAAGGCATGGAATTCTTATAACATCCAAATATGACAGGATCATTTGGGTGTTGCCCTTCTTTTATTTGGTTTAACGTATTAAAGAATCGTAAATTAAAATCTTTGATTCTTTCCTCCTTTTAGAGATGGATTTGGGTGAATTGAGTAAGCAGAGTATGGAATGCAATAGGTTGTGCATAAATAGTCACGAACACACTTTCTAAATCATCAAATGAACCAATTAAGAGATAGGAGGGAAATACATCATTCACAGGATGGACTTATCAAAGTTTGCAGAAAGAATCTAACACTTAGGAATTGATCCATATGTCTTTTGGATCCATAATACCATCACCTGAAAAGACAAGTAAAACTTCCTCATGTAGGGTTGGTAATGTATGTTGTTCTCCATGTAAATTGAGTGGGATAAACCTATCTCTTCTTCTCGAGTTTCTTTGTCTTTGTTCATTAGGAATTTTGTTTCTTTGTTCTTCTCAGTCACCCATGATTATTATGTCACTTATTTCAGATCTTGAACTTTGGGCAACTTTGTGAGTCACAAGCTTCTTACTTTTTCTTCTCATTAATGTACCCTTGTATGATTCCAACTTTTCTAAGAGTTACAATTGTCTTCTTTGTCTCAGGGCTATTTCTCTTTCTTCTTCTTGGGAAATAACTTCCTAAGTTCTCTCAAGTTCTGCACAACTCCTTGTTGTTGTGATTGTTAGGTCATACAATTGTTGTAAAACACTTCTTTGATCTCTTAATCCAATTTGTATTTAGGGTTGGTTGGGTTCAGGTAGAGTCATTAAAATTTATAATCTATGAAACCATCATTTTGTTTAGTTCCCCAGTATGGTTTCCAAAAATGTTGATCGAAAAGATTGTCTTGTGGTCTTTAAGTCAACCTCATGAGGATAAATCCCCCTGCGTTTTTAAAGAAGTGGCACTCCTCTATTTTAAATAACATACAAGAACATATAAAGTGCTTGAGAGATGACCAATAATATTCTTGAAATAAGCATTCACATGTGAAGAATACCTGAGAAGGGAACAAGTATCATATAGAAAGAAAATATTTACACTATGTTACAAAATTTGTAAACCAAAAGAGTATGCATTAAAATAGGATGACATTTTCATCATAGTATTCATCAAAGTAGAACACAATATTCAACAAAAGGAAAGGAAAGTATGGACCACATTTAAAAGATGACTATAAATGATCATTCCATTAAACCCAATGAAGATTTTGATAGACACACATTAGAAATCTCATGTTTAAAATTAAAGTCTTGAGAAATCGATAATGTTGTGTCCTAAATTAGCTCTCTGGGAACCTAAAAAATAATATATGTATTAAATAAATAAGCAGTAATGGCTTGGGTTACAAATAAAGTAAACTCCGTTTTTCCTTCAAAGAGGACTGGGATGAGGCTCTCGTGAACCAAAAAATGAAAGAGAGACCTGGAAGACAAAGAAAATGGTCAAGGGTCAACCTCAGGTTTCACAGGTTGCTAGGAAAAGAAAAGGCAAAATGACAATTGACTGAAAAAGAAAAATGGCAAGGGATAGAATAAAGTTACTACTCCACTTACTGCGATGGAAATTTTCTGAACTTTTCATTTTCTTGCCGATATGTCCTTTGTAGATGGTCGTTGTTGAGCTGGAGGTGGCATAATTGTTGTAACCACTTCATGCTGACCTGTCTCGGTTATCTTAACTAATGCTTTTGTTAACCATTCTTCTATATA
>ML790865.1:549045-559333 GCA_009831015.1 Picea engelmannii | reverse complement strand
AAAATGCAACTTCTTTTCTCAGGAAAAGTTCTTCTCCCTTCTCTCTTCAGGAACTCAAGCCACTGACCCCTCTGAAGGCAACATATAGGTTTACATCATTAACGGTCATAGGGATGACGAAAATAATATGTAACACTCCCACATCAAAGCAACCATTATTTTGTTCTTGATCTTTTTTTCAAATAATTCATTCTCCATTTCTCTTAAATCAATATTTAAATGATGCAACGTGTCCTCAATATCATCATTCTTATTTATATATCGAACAAGCCACCTCTCTACTTCTTCTTCGGAGAATTCAACCAAGTCACTAAACTCACTTGCCCATGCAACTTTTAATGCTTCTAGTTGTTCCAATAGGTCCTCCTTAGACATAAGCATGGTATCCATTAAGAAATTAGGGCCATCTAATTCTTTAGTGAGATCAACAAGTTTTAGAAATATGTCACCCCTCTTAGTTTTAACAACATCCATCTCATACAACAATTCTCTTAAACATTTAATCATTTTCAACCAGAAAGTGTTAATTTGTTTCAATCGAATACTTGACGGAAGGTTTTGTTCTCTTCTACAGGTTTCACTCAAGCTTGAAACTTTTGTTGCAAACATCCCCATGGCTTCTTTTTAAAAACCTTCATTATTTTCTAAGTCTTTTTGGAGATATTCCCTAAAGTGCATAATCCTTGTTGAGAAACTAGTTGAACTCTGTGCTAACTCCCAGATTTCAAGGATTTAGTCTATTTTCTTCTAGATACCATCTCCAATATATTTTCTTACAACCAATAGTAAATTGGATGAACCCCTCAATTTGGAACTGCTTTAAGGGGCATCTTCGAGGGTAAGTGTTAGCTAAATTGCAGTTAAAGGTTCAACAAATAATGGTTTTGGAATTAGAGTTTTCTCCAATTCCTTAATTCTTTCCTTAAAAATGAATTTTCTTTCTCAATATAAAAAATAGATTCTTTTAGTGCTTCCCTAGTTGCCTCGTGAAATTGCATGATTTTTGAGGGCGCAACGCCCTAAAAATCAGTTTTTGATTTCCATTTTTCAGAAACTTTCTTATTTTTCATATTAATTTTTCTATTATTAATTTCTTAATTTTATGGTAGGCTGCATGATGAAATGTGACATATTCTTCTTCAAAGATTTCTAGCTCCTGGGTAGCCAGACCCTCAACAATTTCCCTAGTTTCCATCAATCTCTATTCATACTAGTTGGGTTCTTCTATCACTTCATCTACATCCGTAACTAAGGAATTTTCCTCAATTTCAAGTACATCTAGTCCCGTTTTTTGAGTTTCTCTCTTTCTTTTAATAGAAGTGTGTACAAGATGAGATTTTTTCAAATTTTTCTTTGTAGGGTATTTATCACCACCATCATCTGAATTTCTAGCCGATGTTCTTTTTGGTTCTAGTCCACTACTTCTAGGTTTTTTTTTTTTTTGCATATGTACCTCTCTGTGAAATACTAAGTGAATTAAGGTTTTTTCTTGTTGCCTCTCTACCCTTTTGTATGTAGCACTCATTAGTGCTTGCCATCTCTTCAACGTCATTCAGGTCTTCTTCAATAGTGGCCTCATGGAGATTTTGGTTTTCTCCTCCTCCTTCTTTGAATTGTTCATGATTACAAAATTATGAAGAGTATTCAACTAGGGATATGTGTGTAGAAAATAAGTCCTCAGGGTCAAAACCCTTGATGCATTGAGATTTCTTTAAACCAAGTTGATCCAATTGACCAACAAATTCATCTAAGTGGGAAATATGCTTGACAATTATTTTCCCAACCCTCCATGACAATGGAATGAATTGTTTCTTTCTCTTTTCATTGAAGAAGTGTGCCCAATATTTATACTGTCTACACACCTCGATGACAAAAGTCTACCAGGCACATAAAAGGGGAGAAGGAAGGGTTTCCCCTGGAAATTGAATAGTCTAAGAAAACTGAAATACTCCAAAGTTTCAAAAATTCATTTCTCGACAAGAAAGGAGACAACCTCTAGTGACAGTCTCGATGTAGTAGGACCAAAAATTATTTTTTTCGAATAAAAAATAAAACCATTTTGAACTATGTAGAAATTGTATTGGGATTTATGTCTCCATAAATCCAGATACCAAACAGAAAATGGTTCCACCTTGAAATCAACACTCTTTGTTGTAAATGTGTTGAACTTTCACAGAATAGATCTAGCTAGGAATTGACATACACAGGTGCAGAGAAAATATGAGAAAAGAGAAGCAGAAAAGAAAGAATGGAAGAATTCTCATTAACCAAATGAATGAATGATAATTTACACATGATATACTCTGTATAACTCAACTAGTGCGCATTGGGGGAGAAGCCAATGCACCATAGTGGTGGTCTAGAGTGATCTAAACACACACCATAAATTACGGGAGTAAACTACTACCTAGTCTAGTCTCTCAGGAAGTTACGGTAGTGAAATACCACCTAGTTTGAGTTACCTAGTGTCTCAGTCTTTAGTTAACTAACTGAAACATAGTGAAGTGAGGAGGAGATCGAGGAATCATGAGTAATGCACTAGTCTGGTGATGATCCCAAGGACAATGCACATTAGTTGGTGATTATCCCAATGTTGCGTGGTGATAATCCCAATGTGGCATCTAGACTCCACTCAAATGATCAAATTGATGTGTGAATTGAAGAGAATATTCTCCTAGAGGAATATTCTTCCTAAAATATAGGAGTCTGAATAATGACTAATAAACATAGGGAAAACCTTAGGAAAAATAAATCCTAGGTGTGTGTGAAGTATCTCCAACACCCCCCCTGAACCTCACTATGTTGAAAATAAAGAATGGGTCCTAGAAATGAGGCCTTGTTAGGTACCCAAATACAAAAGATACAGTGAAATAAAGAAGGAAAGAGGGAAAACCTCATGGGAACCCCCCCCCCTCAAAGTACAATGTAAGTAAAAAGAAGAACTGACAGTTTCTAGGAAACTGTGTCCTTCACTCCAAGACGACTTCGCAGAGAATGAAACTTCTGCTCAGTGAAGGTCTTGGTGAAGATGTATGCAGTCTGTTATGATGGACACAACTATAGGTCGATGATCCCCTCATGTACTAAGTCCCAGATGTAGTGCATATGGATCTCTATGTGCTTCGTCCGCTGCCTCTGAACTGGATCTCTTCAGGACTTCAGAGTGCTCTGGTTGTCACACCAAATGACGATCGATCGATGAAACTAAATGCCCAACTAAGTGATAAAATGTTGTAGCCACATAGCCTGAATGGTTATGTTAACTACCCATTTGTACTCTTCCTTAGCTAGAGATATAGCAATAGTAGCTTGCTTCTTGCTCGATCAACAGATAGGCCCAAAACCAAGATTGAGTGAGTAACCATATGTGGACATGCGATCAATGCTATCGCCAACCCAGTCAGAATCAATGAAACCAATGAGGTACAATGTAGAGTCTTTTGAATAGTGAATCCCAAAGGTGATGATGCCCTGTACGTATTGAAGGATACGCTTTGCAACCTTCCAATGTGGCTCATGCATGAAAATGGAGACTGCTCCAACTGCATAGGAGAGGTCAGGCCTGGAGTGTATGAGATGCAACAATTTCCCCACTAGCTATGTGTAAAGTGTGCTGTCAACCAGTGGAGTGTCCCCAACATCCTCAAGTATGACTCCTGATAGGAAAGGAGTCAGGGCAGACTTGCAGTCTGTCATGTGAAATATCTCAAGGATATCTCATGCATACTTGGCTTGAGATAGTTTGATGCCTAATGCATCCTGACTGGTCTCAAGTCCGAGGAAGAAATGTAGCAGACCCATGTCATTCATCAAGACCCTATCATGCAGAATCCTCTTGACCGAAACAATCGTTGAAGTCAAGCAACCTGTAATCAACAAATCATCAACATACAAAACTAGGGGTAGAAGTGAATTAGTCATCTTGAGCATGTAAACATTCAAGTTTGACTTACAACGTACAAAGTTCTATGACAACAGGTAGGAGTCCATATTGGCATACCATGCCCTCAGAGCCTGCTTGAGACCATAAAGACACTTCTTCAATCGACAAACCAAATATTAATCCTGCATAAATCCCTGGGGCTGCTCCATATAGATCTCCTCAGAGAGATTGCCGTGAAGAAATGCATTCTTCACATCCATCTGATGGACTTCCCATCCCTTGGATACCACTATGGCAAGTTACAAATGTATGCTTTGATGCTAAAAAAGCGCAACATAGGGTACTTGCTTGCAAATGGTTGCAACGCCTTATTATTTTATTTTATTTAATAATATACTAGTAGGTGGGATCCCTTGTATAACTTATGTGACCATGACGAAGAAACGACACTTATATTTCATTTGCCTATGCCATGGTTACGACACAAACTCTACAAATCATTTGCTTCAAATCATGGTTAAAGTTCTTATGATAAGATGTTTTGGGAAAGGTGATTAAAACAAGGAACAATGTTGTCTTGATTATCTCTCGCGAAGTATGATTATGCTGCTATTAAATGGATGAAGGAATTACACTCCAGTTTAATTCTATATTGTATATGGTTTATAGCATAGTTGGGTGATCACCTCGACCCTTGCTACGATTGTTGTGTGCATTGGTTTAATTACAAGATTGGTTGTATCCCTATAAAGTTTTCATATGTGAAATGGGGATAGTGGCAAGGGGTGGAGGATTGAAAAATTGGAACACGTGAAAACTTTGGAATTGTTGGCTTGTATTAATCATTTTGAATGTTAATGGTCGATGAGTTGTATAGTGGGCTTGCCTCGTACTATCCATGAATGAAAATGTGAAGGGAGAAGTGACATGCAGTAAATGCATGTCACTCTAAATCACATCGAGTGATCCAGAATATATTTGCAGAACGAAATGAATACAGATTATTATCAAAAGATGCTTAACATAGAATAACATATATATAGTAAAACTGGTTTCTATTCAATAAGGAAATAAGATGAAAATGTAAAATGCAGTGGAAACAAGCTTGATAGAATGGTGGCGGCTTATCTCTGAGAAGAGATGTGACGACTATGCTCATTTTCAAGAAGATCATTACAATGAGGCTCTGAAGGCCTTTTTAAAATAAACAGGAATTTCAAAAACCCTAGACATCCAAAAAACCTAACCCTAGGAGATGAAGCACCAAAAGTCTTGTGGGCCTTGTTGAGAGGTCCTAAATCCATTTAACTCAATAGTAGGAACCAAACCCACCAACGAGGCCCAATTAGACTCTGTAGCGTTTGATAGTGGAATGGTTCTCCAGATCTTGCGATTCGGCCAATTAATCGATGGGATTTACATAGTGATTTACAGGATATCTTCTTGCGAAAAATCCTCCTTTAGTTTGAATGTTCTCTTTTTGTATTTTCTATTATAGGTGGGTCCGATACAGGATACATGCTGGTATAAACCAGCTGGGTAACAAAGGGTAAATGCTTGACTATTGAAGAAGGTTGAGCTTGGGATAACCCTTGTGCTCAAGCATGTAGACAATGACTCTTACCTACGATAATCCTAGTACTAATACATCAACTTGCTGGTATTCCAATTATTGACTAAGATACAATTTATCAGAAGAGGACATGCATGCAATAAAATGATGGCAAGAAAAATAGTTTCCTTAGCTCTAATCACTAATCACATATTAACATAACGATTTGTTTTACATCATTAGAGACAAGAATTATAAAAATATTGAATCAAATAACTTATCAACAGATTCAAAAACTCTTACTCATTACAACATCCATTCATGAGATAAAGTCAAAAGTAATTCCTCCTTATGATCCAATCACACACGCCTTTGATGAAAACAAAAACTTGTCTCAGGTCCTAAACATGACTTCTCAATTAAGGTAGCTCCGAAATAGTTCTTTACAATTCCAAAAATGAGGGTCTTTGCAAAAGCCATCCACCCCATCTAACAGGTCGATCCTCTTATTTATAACAAATTATTAACTAAAAGTACTATCAAAAGCGAAAGCTAAGTAAAAAAAAACATCGCCACATGGTGCTTTCATATCTTAGTCTTATAAGAGTCATCAAATGGTTTCACTTGAGTGGATGACTCTTCTCATACTTCGACCATTTGATGAAGAGTTCCTCGCATGTGTTGGCATACGAGAATCTGTGTTGGTCCATCGGGGTTGAAAGGATCTCCTTTATTTACATTTCCCATGCCTAATACTTGATTACTTTAGCACTTAACTGCACTTAACCTCTTCTATATGTCCCGAAAGTTTGGCCTCTGGTTGCTGCTCATCAAGAGGTAAAGTACTAGCCAAAATTGATGAATCAGGGGCGGGCTCGGTACTTACATGATAATCGGTTGTCGAGATGCTAATTTCCTATTGTGGAATTCCTTCCTCTTGTTCATCTGACCCTAGCTCATCCTTCGGGCTATCCACTTGGGTCCCCGGTGTATCGAGGAGTTCAATGTCTAAGACACTTTCAACCTCCTAGTCTCTCTAAGGAAGGCTTTGAATTGGAGCATCGGGAGCTGGGGAAGACACTTTTTCGGGTTCATTTTCCTCTGTAATATGTACCAGAGTTACCAGGGAAACCTCCGAACTCTCCTCATCATCATAGATAGTTATTAAGTCATGTAAGGGGTTTGGTGCACTTGTTATCCTTGATGTATTAGCTATCTCGGGCTGAGCTGAAACGTCCCCTAGTGATCTTACCTACGGCGTTTAAACTTTAGGGTTATCTGACCCTGCGGTTTCTTCAATTTGTATCCGCTTTGGGTCACTTGGTCCTTCCCGACTTTCAATTGGGTTGTCAAAAGGAACCCTTGTCATCTCTATGAGGTCTGGGTCATTCTGCAACTGATCAATTACTCTTTGTGCCTCTTCCATTAAGTGCATACCCCTTTTTTGTGCCTTTGGTGTCAAGAACAATCCCCTTCCCTGCACCTTTGTTGTCTCTGCCACTCTGATTTCTTCCCTAGCTTTGAGGGCCCCTTGAGTCGACTATTCTATTGTTTCCACTTGTTAATCCATGCTCATGGCCTTGAACCTGGTCATGTTTGGGTTGGCCATTATTTGCACCACCTCATCCCAGTCCTGGGCGTTCTCTGTGAAGACTTCATCCTTAAACTTATCGTGAGCATATGGCCAACAAGATGACACTTGCGATGCATGTTGGAGGACCAGACCTTTAGGATCATGCTTGTGGAATCAATCTATAGGGAACCTAAATTCAAGTTGGCTCAACCCTTCATGTTTGGCTTGAGCAGTATCCTTTACCAAATAGAACCCCACATGGAAATCGTAGGGTATGAAGGCCCACTTCTTGTCTTTGACCAATGTGGCATTATAGCCCTACAGGATGGTCTGATAACAAATTTTTCCCACAATGAGTCGGTCTGGGACATGAGCCGGTAGGAGGTGTGGTGCTCCGGTGGCCCTGAACACCCTAATGTAGGTGGTGCGTTCATCCAAGTACCAATGGCCTACCTTGGATATCATTTTCTTGGCTACCGCCGATAACCTCGATCATTCTTTCTTAAAAAGAATAAAATAAATACGAGCGATGAATTCATCACAGATGAGGGAGTAGCATTTATTGTACTTGTTTTCCCATAGCACGCTGAAGTAGATGTGGACTGGGATCTCTGCAACATGCCAGCTCAAATTCATGATGACGAAGACGTTCCTAGTGCACATGACATCAAGTAGGTACGAGGCCATGTAGGAAGTTGGTGCCTCTACTTCTTTCGGTGTCTGATCTTGCTGCACATAGATGCTTAGTTTTTTGGAGATTATTGCTCCCCATTTGAAGCTACACCCGACAATGGAAACTGTGTATGCCAAAGGCATCCATGCTTCCGAAAACTTGGAGCAATCCTTTTCTTCGTATAGCCGATAGATGAGAGCCATCAAAAAGATGCATGGCTCCCTCAGGTTGATTGTCTCGTACCATGAATTGCTCCGATTGGTGAATTTATTGTCTTCCATCCACCATGAGGCCATCAATCGGCTGGTGTCATGGATTTCATATAACTTCACCACGAAGTCCATGTTGAGCCGCTCCTTTAGGTCTTTGAGCTTGTAGTATTTCTAGAACTCTGTTGAGAGGAAAAATCTGAAGCACACACCATTCACATCGTTAATCAAACATTTATTCCCGTCTATGTGATCGATGAGCCACTTCAGGACCTCTATGCAGGGGAAAATGGGGGTTCTTCTCGCCACCATGTGTAAATATAACCGTCGGATGTTGGGGAACACCTGGTCATTGAGTGCCCTTACGTCCGGGTCGTTGTGTGGGATATACTACGTGTATTCTTCTCTGGTAATCCTGTTGAATAGATCCCCCCACTATGGGAGCGCTACCTTGGATCTGGTGCTTTCCTCTGTATCGTCAAAGACCATAGGTTGGATGAAAACTTTCTTTGTTGCTGTCTTGACGACAAGTTTCGACCTAGGGATGTACTCTAATTGCCTCGCGGTCCCTGGAGAAGAACCTTCGTCTATCTCTGGTTCTTTTAGCTTTGGTGCTCTCGATGAGCGTCTGGTGATTGGATTTCTCAGCGGCATTGTTCCTGCAACTTGAAAAGAGTTTAAATACTTTGTAAAAACCTGATGAACACATATAAATTATAACCAACGAATTGACAGACTTGGGTACATACCTCTGAAGCTTGTTAAACCTGATTTTTTGATAATCACAGGGGTCAGTACAGTCTTCGAGTTGCTCATTTTGATCCTTTGGACACTCTAGAATTCTCTTACGCGCATAATGAATTGGTTCATAACGATTCATGAGATTTAAACATGGAAGATCTTACGGTGTCGCATTAGCCATTCAATTCGAATCATGAGTGAAATTTCAATAAATCTGCCGCCGAATCTTTAGAACTTGAATTCATTGTGGGTTGACGATAGAGGTGCGAGTGCTGATGTGGTCTATCGATGATTTCAAAAATGTTGTTTTAATTGGCACATGAGGTAGCAACTAATGCGGGATCGGGTATTGATTAGCCCCCTAAATGTCCAAAATTCGATCATATATAATGTTGAAAACGTCCCATCGTGTCGCTCTTTTAGTGGGTGGATCGAGGATAGGGGTTGTGCTATGAACGTTTTTGTTGATATCCTCCTAAAAAAGCTCTGATGCTAATCGATCTTATCGTACAGTGCTGATGCTACAAAGTTGACTTGAAGGTATGACTAGGACGTAGGGAACAAGGAATGTCTTAGGATAGAACTAGACCGTACGACCCTCTTACCTGGTAAAGACACATGGCATTGGAGACCACTGACATAATTCACTCGTATTAGTTGTAGTTGCGACTTTCCTTAAGCTATTCGTTCTAAAACCAAATCCTAGGTTGTCGATGATGAAAAGTGTCAAGGATCGACGATCTATGATAAACCTACCCAAGTGCTCTCGGACCGGCTCCCTTGAAAAAGTCCTGATGCCGAAAACGCATCGAGGATTGGCGATCGGGGATAAATTTATCATGGTCAAAATGTTTGTTGTGATCCTTTTGGGTTTTTCCCGATCTCAATGAAGTGTGTCGGGCATCAACTATCGACGATTTCTTTTTGTTCTTTGTTAATGTTTGTCCTCCTCATATTTTACTGATGCCAAAGGGGATCGACTATCTCTCAAACCTTTATGCAAACCAAAACTAACTTCTATTATAACTCCAAGAAACCCTTTGTGGTTGTAGACCAAAGGTGCTTGGTAACTTAAGAATATGGTAGATTTGTATGCTTGGAACAATAAGATAACTCAATAGATAATGAAAGTAACCACTCATCATGTATCTGAATAAAACAATGCTTTTAGAGAACAATAATCAGACAACAGAGTTGAAAAAGGGGGATGAAGAATACTAGTCTAGATAACCAAATACAACCATATGTAGGGTCATACAAGACAACAAGAAATTCTTTAATCCAAGTTTATGAGCTTAATAAGAAGATGACAGTTCTTAAAAGCTAAACTAAACTGGAATAAAGTGTAGAATCATGAAATATATGAAAGAATATGATATTGAAAACCAAAGAGGACTGTGATTCTATTATTAGAATAAGAAGTCAAGTTCAATGGCTAGAAAATGTCTCTTAGATTGAACCTCCCTTGGTGCTCCAAATGTCTTTGGCTTTATAGCCTTACAAGACGAAATCTAGATCCTTGAAAGATGGATCAGATTTACTAAAAATAGTCAAATCAAAATAGATACAACAAGTGTAGGATGAGATCCTATAAAAATGGATCTAGAATACTAAAAATGAAAAATCAAAACAAAATAGGAAAAGGTCCTATCTAATG
>ML790865.1:480128-495017 GCA_009831015.1 Picea engelmannii | reverse complement strand
CAAATGCATACTAATGCATACTAAAGAAACACACTTTTACCTAACGACATATTAGACCAAGTAGATCTTAACTAACTCCTAAGTGTCTAGATATCCTAACATGAGACAGGGACCACACTCTTTGTACCTCTAGGATAGAAAGGCACAAATGATTAAGGTGATCTCCCTTGCAAAGTCTACAAGGGAACTTAGGCCTCATTGATGCGAATGGGAAATGAACTTCGGAATCTAGGGGTTTCTTAGGAAATGCAGGTCATAAAAACCTCGTGAATAAATGTCTTGGATTCTTGGGGCTAGATAATTACTCTAGTATAATAAAAGTGCTTGTACATCCTCCCGAGGGTCTCTTTTTATACCATTTCAAGATGGTTGAGACCATTTTTTTACAAGTTTTAGAGAGTTAGTTTTCCCATAAACCTCGCTTAAAAAATGCATAATTTTTATGTTCTTAATAAAAAAATTTCACATTGGAATGCACTCATGCCTTTATTGAAGGAAAAGGGCGAGTACTCACACCTTTACTGAGCTGAAGTAGTAATTGGATATCTAGTAAGATTTTTTTGCAAAGTTCTGGGAGAGCCCATGCAATAAAAAAGGGGATATGTATTGATTGTGGAGCTTGATTATCTTCTTGATTCAAATGTAATGTTTCATCCGAGTTTGGATACCAATTATTGATGGTGGGTGTGGGGGGGATTTCCTCCTCACTATTGTTGCTAGGGGGTCCAGGGGGGGAAAATACACGTTTTTGGAGCCCCTCTAGGTGGGGGTTTGAGGGCAACGCCCTCTGTAAAATATTGTAATTTCATAGTCAATCTGGACCATTCATTATTAGGTCGTAGATATGACAGTAGAAGTTATATTGGTGATTTTTTCCTTAGAAGGAAACCCTCTTTTATGGGGGCATTGTATTACAGTCAATGAAGGGTTTATCGTTGGTGGTTTATGGGCCCATAGTATTTTCCCATGGGATTTATGTATTGAAGTTTATTTAAAGGTTGTGTGAGTGAGAGAGAGTATTGTGTGTCTTAGAGAGGAGGTTGTGAGAGAGTGAAGAGGAGGTTTGAATAGATTCCTTATAGGTGTTATCCCTTCATTTTGCTTAATGGAATAACTGGTTGTTTCTTCATGGGCATAGCCCATATCAGGTGAACCACATATATTGGTGTCTCTCTTGTATTGTGTTCTTTTGTGTTTTATTTACACATTCATTTTAATTTTTTTATTATTATTATTGTTTTGTGATCCTATTCCTAATAACTTGTATTAGAATTGAAGGTCTATTTGGCTGATAACCTTGTAGGAAAGGATGGTTCCTGGTTTGAGTGGAAGGAATGGTGGAAGAATACAAGTTTAGGGTCGAGAAGTTTAATGACAAAAACTACCAGCTATGGAAGATGCAAATGGCGGACTATCTATATTAGAAGAGTCATTTCCTACCATTGGGTGAAATAACAAAGAAGCCGGTGACTATGAAGGAAAAATAATTGGAGGTTCTTGACAGAAAGGCACTAGGAACAATACGGTTGTGCATGGCAGCATTGGTGAATTTCAAAATTTCAAAAGAAAAGACAATGGAAGATCTGATGAATGAATTGGCTAGACTATATGAAAATCCCTTATCCTTCAACAAGGTATTTCTTATGAGGCATTTATTTAATATGAATATGTTAGGAGGTGGATCTATTGTTGATCATTTAAATGAGTCTAACATGGTCACCAGTCAATTAAGTTTTGTAGGAGTAAACTTTGATGATGAGGTTAGGGCTCTTTTGATTTTGTGCTCCTTATTAGAAAGGTGGAATGGCTTGGTCATCGTTGTGAGTAATTATGTCTCTGGTTCAAACACTTTAATGTTTGATGATGTTGGTGGTGTTATACTTACCAAGGAAATGCAACGAAAAATCACAGGTGAGACATCGAGTAATGTTTCGACGTGGAGAATAGGGGAAGAAAAAGGGAGAGAGGAAAGATCCCAGGGAATTGTGGGAAGCTTAAGAAATGAGGATCCAAATCTAGAGGGAAGTTGAAGTGTTGGAACTGCGGGAAGAAATGACTCATGACAAAAGACTATCGGTCTCAAAAAGGAAAACAAGGAGATGGACAACAAGAGAACAATCAAGAAGCAAATGTAGCAGGTGATGTGTTGCAAGATGCTTTGATCCTTTCATTAGATAATATTACTAATTCTTGGGTGATAGATGTAGGGGCTTCATTTCATGCCACATCCCATAGGAAATATTTTCAAGACTATGTTCAAGGTGATTTTGGACAGGTTTATTTGGGTGATGATAAATCATGTAAAATTGTTGGAAAGGATAAGATATAGATAAAATTAAAAAATGGAAACCAATGGTTGTTGAAAGAGGTGAAGGACGTTCTTGATTTGAGAATAAATCTAATTTCAACATGCCAGTTGGATAATGAAGGATGTACAATTACATTTACAAGAAATTCATGGAAGGTCACTAAAGGATCATTGATAATAGGAAAATGAGAGAATGTAGTTATGTTATATTTATGTACCGGTAATGTTGACTTTTCTATTGCTTTAGCTTCTACAAGAGCGGATACATCATTGTGGAATCATAGGCTCAAGCACATGAGTGAGAAGGGGATGCAGACTCTCGACTCAAGAAATTTGTCACCATATTTGAAGTAGGTTGATTTGGATTTCTGTGAGCATTGTGTTTATGAAAAATGGAAGATAGTAAGATTTCTTAGAGTAGGAAAGAAAAAGAAGAGTGCAAAGTTAGAGATTGTACATACAAATGTATGTGGACTAGTTCATGTATCATCTCTTGGTGACTCTTATTATTATGTTACTTTTATTGATGATGGGACTAGGAAAACTTGAGTTTATTGCATTTGAAAAAAAAAATGTTGTTTTTTATATTTTTAAGAAATGGAAAGATTTTGTGGAGAATGAGACGGGAAATAATTTGAAGTGTCTCATATTAGACAATGGAGGCAAACATTGTAGTAAGGAGTTTGATATTCATTGTTCATAACATGGGATTCGTAGAGAGAAGATGGTTCTAGGAACACTACAAGAAATGGTGTGTCAAAAAGGATGAACAGGACAATCATGGAGTGTGCAAGGAGCATGATATTGCATGCAAGATTGTCCTTACAATTTTGAGAAGAGGTTGTGGATACTATTGTTTACTTAATAAATAGAGGGACTTCAAGTTCTTTAGATGGTGGAATTCCAAAGGAGGCATGGATAGGTAAATAGGTAAACTACTCATTTATGAATACTTTCAGTTGTGAAGCATTTGCCCATATTGATATAGAAAATAGAACAAAGCTTGAGGCAAAATATAAGAAGTGTATTGTTATTGGATATGGAGTTCATAATTTTGTTTATCGCTTATGTGATTATGAAAATCACAAAATAATTAGCAGTAGAGATTTGGTATTCAATGAGAAGGTCATGTCCAAATATCAATTGCAAGGAAAGAAACATGAAAAAGAAAAATAAACTACACAGTGCTTGATGAAATCATAGAAAATGAAATCCAGAGGTGCCAGAAAATCAAAAATTTTAACAACAACAACAACAGGTACATCAAACTCCTACAAGTGTTGTTAGAAGATCTACTAGGTTAAGTAGACCCCCTAAACCATACTCTCCTTCACTGTATTATTTATTGTTGATTGGTTCTGGTGAACCAAAAATATATGAAGAAACAATGCAGGTAGAAACCAAAAAGAAGTGGGAACAAGGCATGAAAAAGGAAATGGACTCCTTGATACGTAACCAGACTTGGAACTTGGTTCAGTGGCCTGCAAGTAAAAGAGCATTATAGAATAAATGGGTATATAGTTAGAAGGAAGAATATGGAGGCAAAAAGAGGTACAAGGCCAAACTTTTTGTAAAGGGGTTTGCACAAAAGAAAGGTATAGATTCTCTTGTTGTTAAAATGAATTCAATAAGAACTATTTTAAGTCTAGTGGCAGTAGAAGATTTACATCTTGAACATTTAGATGTAAAGAAAAAAAAAAATCCATGGGGATTTGGATGAAGAGATTTATATGCAACAACCACAAGGGTATGAGGTTGAAGGGAAGGATAAATTAGTATGTGGGTTGAAGAAGAGTTTGTATGGCCTAAAACAAGCTCCAAGGCAATGGTATCTGAAATTTGACAACTTTATGACAATACAAGGTTATAGTAGGTGTCATTTTCACAACTGTGTTTATTTTAATAAACTAGATAATGGCAACTATATTAGCTTGTTATTGTATGTAGATGACATGCTTGTTGCAAGGTTTAACAAGTAGGATATAAATGTGCTAAAAACAATTGACTAATTCATTTTCGATGAAGGATTTGAGCGTTGCAAAACAAATTTTGGTATGAGAATAACAAGAGACAGGAAAAATCTAAAATTAACATTGTCTCAATGTGAGTACATAGAGAAGGTGTGGAAAGATTTAAAATGCAGGATGCAAAACCGGTTACTACACCTTTGGCTCGCCATTTCAAACTGACTGAGGAGATGTGTCGCAAGACATAGGAGCAGATAGGCTACATGTCCAATGTTTTGTACTCACCGACAATTTGCAAGTTGATGTATGTGATGGTGTACAAAAGGCCATATATTGCACATGTAGCGGGAGTTATGAGCAAGTACATGCACAATCCAGGTAAAAAACATTGGAAGGCAGTCACATGGATTCTTAGGTATTTGAGAGGTACTACTACTCAGACATTATGTTTTGGAGGTTCAAACACTATTCTAAAGGGATATGTTGATTCAAATATGGTAGGTGATATGGATAGCAGGAGGAGAACCATATGGTATATTTTTTATTGTAGGTGAAACAATAGTAAGTTAGATTTCGAAACTACAAAAGATTGTTGCACTTTTAAAAAATGGAATCAGAGTATGTTGTTGCTACAAAAGCTAGCAAAGAGATGATTTGGTTACAAAGGTTTATAGAGGAATTAGGAAAGAAGCAAGAAAATAACAGGTTGTATAGTGACACTGACAACTAGAGTGTCATTCATCTTGCAAAAAACTCAACCTTCCATTATAAGACTAAACATATACAAATCAGGTACCATTTCATACGATCAGTTTTGAAATATGGACAGTTGAAGCTGGAAAATATACACAAACTTGCAGACATGTTAACAAAGACAGTGACCAGGGAGAAAGTATTGATTTCCTGCTTAGTTTCAATTTGTCTTTAAGCATAATGGTGAATATGAGAAAATTTCCAAGTCCAAAGTTGGAGCTTAGTCCAGTAGGTGCAGTAGCAGTGGAGTTGTTGTGATCAGTCTACAAGTGGAAGATTATTGGTTGTGGAGCTTGATTATCTTCCTTATTCAGAGGTCTTGTTTCAGCTGTGTTTGGATATCAGTTCCTAACGGGGGGTGTGGGGAAGTGTGGGGGGGATTTCCCCTCCACTATTGTCGTTAGGGAGTCCAAGGAGGCAGTGACACTTTTTTGGAGCCCCCCTAGCGGGGATTCGGGGGCAACACCCCCAAGATCATTTTTTTTAAATGTCTTGAAAAATATTGTAATTTCATAGTCAATATAGACCGTTCATTATTAGGTTGCAGATATGACGATAGAAGTTATTTTGATGTTTTTTCCCTAGAAGGAAACCCTATCTTATGGTGGCATTGTATTACTGTCAATGATGGGTTTATCTTTGGTGGTTTACGGTCCCATGGTATTTCCCATGGGATTATATGTAATGAAGTTTATTTAAAGGTTGTGTGAGTGAGAGAGAGTATTGTGTGTATGGGAGAGGATAATGTGAGAGAGTGAAGAGGAGGTTGTAACATATGTGATATAGGTGTTATCACTTCATTTTGATGGACACAATAAAGGATGGACTAGTTGTTTCTCCATGGATGTAGCCCATATCAGGTGAACCACATATATTGGTGTCTCTTGTATTGTGTTCTTTTGTGTTTTATTTCTGTATTCATTTTGATTTGTTTTTATTGTTATTTCTTTATGATCATATTCCTAAAAATATGAAGGGATAATGGCCAATCACATGCATCTCAAATAATGAGGGTACAAAAAATGCTATAATACACCTTAATTTCACTCACCTGTGACATTCAGGCAATCTTACCAGAAAACATCACCAAGGCATGTATAACTTGCATAATGCAACATGTCACATCATTTCATGATTATTTGCACCCCACTAAGCAAGGTCAAAACCTTCAATTGACCATTTATTGGATCACACGACTAATCATTTATTACTTGCACCATCTATGCACACAAACCTTCGAAGGTTGCATGACCCGTGTAAATTTGATAATTTAGCTACTTTTTGGCTCATAAATTCCTAAGGACCTATTGAAACTATGTGGGGGTGGTGTACAAAATTGGTTTGAACTCCCATCTCATGAATGCTTAGTCATTTTGCCTCCATAAAGGTCTTATCAAGCACATGGGATTCCACTTATAAATAAGGAGCATTTACATGGGCATTGGCTCACCATTGAAGCTCAATTTGTGCATGTAAAATATTGTAGAGTTATGCTAAAGGAATGAAATTAGAACCATCATTTCCATCTTATTTCTTTCATTACTACCCTCTTTCTTTCTTGTTTCCTTGCCAAATTTCCATCTTGTTTTCTTTCATTACTACATTGGAGTTAGACATTGAGCATACAATTAGGATTAACAACCCTTCTAAAGAGAGATTTTGGGCCTATCCACTGCAAACAATTCTTATAAAGGAATATATTTCATAGTCTATTTCCTTTCCATTGGATAATAAATCGAGTACCAAGTTTTACCCCAAAAATCTACGATTTGAATGTTATTTATTAAATTCATGGTTTAATGCTCCTTACCCTTTCCCTGTGCTTATAGTTTGATTGCACTAAGAGAAGCGGAGTGCATTCTACTACCCAATATTGAAAATATTGTATTGTCTGTTGTGCTAGCAACAATCCCCCTTCACTATTTTAGACTTCAACCCTCTCTAGAGGATAAGATGGTGAAGGGTCCCTCCTATTCATTTTGATTTTCTTGTGCCATGTACATTGTTTGCCTTCAGTTTCACTTTTGAATGCCTTGAAAGCTCACCTCTTTTTTCATTTCACATCATGATTATTTTCATGTGACACTGCACATTTCGCATGAAAAGAATCTTCCTGCAACATTATACTTTTCGTATGCAAATAATTTTCCTGCGACATTATACGTTTCACATGCTAATAATCTTCTTGAAATACAGTGCATTGTGCTTTAATTTTACCTAGTCGCCTTTCCAACCAACTTTTTCCTTCACTCTTCAAAATTGTCATTGTTGCAACAAAAGGCACAAACGTTTTTTTAGGTGACAGTAGCAGTGCGGTCAAATTCTTTGTCGTGCGACAGAGAGAATTCCAAGTTGAATTTTAAGCCTCTTCCTTTATCACGCTTTTGAAATTTTCAGTGTGGCGATATATCACACCGTAAATTTTTGCGATGTGATATGTCACAGACTCAAAATTTATTTTTATGCGATATATTGCACACAATTGTTTTTCATGTGATATATCTTCAACACAAAATATTGATCCTTTTGAACGAACAAGGAGAGAAGCACAAACATGAAGAGGCAGAATGAAGGAAGAAAGAAGAGGAAGAAAAGAAAGCTTGGGAGGACATTCAAAATATTGATCCTATGGATATCGGGTCTTCTGAAACTACCACTGGCCTTACACTAACTGGAGGGCACTTTCCCCTAGGAGAACTGGGATTAGGAGCATTCACCCCCTCCAAAGTTGACAAAGTAGTCAGTTTTAGTTCATTCATCTTCAACAAGGCTACAAAGAAAATTGTCAAGCAATCTTTGAACAAACTGTCCATCCCAGGCATCCCAACGCTTGAAGTGACCCGAGAGATTCCGGTGGTGGAAAATATCAGGGACAATCCGATAGCTTTGGCTTCTGCAGGAGTGACTTTTAATCAAGCCTCCGAGAAGAGTATTAAGGATATGGTCAGAGAAATTCAAGAATGCAAAACCAGAGTAGAAGCCCTGAAAGAAGAGGTGAGATATTATAGAGGAGACAAGGCCAACAATCTTGAATTCATAGCAATAGCCATTGAAGCACAAAAGGAGCTAAATACCATGGTAAAACAATTGTACACCAGCCTCAAATATTTCCATGATTTTTCGACACCGTTGTTAGCAATGACAGACAAAGTTAAGAACAAAAATACAGAGCTGGAAGGGATTTGCTTAAGCATGGACAATTTGAAGAAATGGCTAGAAGAAAATCCAGATGCACCACGAGAGCTTCCCAAGATGACTGAAAAGGAAAATAGTTGAACTATGCATCCCTTTCGAAGTGCCAAAAAAGAGGAAAGGAAATTGAAAATGATATTTTGAATTCGATAGGCCTCTGCAAGCACATCCACATAGTGGTAGACAGGCTAATAGATTGACGCAGGTTATCCAAAATTGGAGATATGGGCCAATCAAGGCCAACGGAAGAAATTGTTGCAGAACTCGAAGCCAACGTGCATTCAAGGATAATATCCATGGGGATGGCTCAATGGATTACTCAAGTTGCGCTGAAAAAACACATTGCCATCCCATCCAAAGATAATAATTTTCTCAGTTCCTTCTTAGTAACATTAAAAAATGATATGGAAATCCTATCCCAAGACGTAGTGATGTATGAGGTTACATTAGAGGACCTACTCTTCAGAAGAAGAATTATAATTGTTTCCTATCATGAAGTATGGATTGAAAATTTCAAAGACAAAGCTAAGGAATGTGCATAATATTTTTCTTAAGATGTAATGTATAATGTACAAAGTAGGAAAATACAACAAAAGAGAGTCCAAGAGTTGTAACTTTCAAGCAAAAGTCAAGAAGCCACAAGAAGTAGTTGCAACTTAGTGGCTATATATTCACAACAATACCACTTTGAAATGGCTCTTACTTTTTGTGATTTTTTGGAACTACTTCTAAGATTTTAATAAGAAGAAACTCTTAGAGCCATTTTTTAGGAGAAACAATTTGGTGTATATTATGTGTATGTTGTGAACTACTCCCAATTATGTATTGTCATTTTCATTGTTGTAAGTTTATACTGCTGATTTCATAGACTACTCCTCTATGAACTTTATAACTTTGCATCCCATTACTTTTTTGATATTGTTATTCTGAGTTGATAAATGGATGGATATATATAATATTGTTGTTTGATACTAATGTTTATACTTATGTTTTTCATGTATGGTTGATCTCTGTTTTTCTTTAACAACTTATTGTCTTGAAACACAAACAAGATTAGTGATTTCAAGATTAGTGATTTTAGCTAGGATATGATATAATACTTTTACTTTTTGTATTTAGATTTAGTTCATATTGCACTCTGCATTTTGCATATCAATCGCCCCATACTCATTCATTTCATTTATAGTAATGGTAGTTGGGCCAAAATCTGAATGGATCTTCTATATCAAATAATGTGAGGTCTAATTTGTTAGACTATGAGTTTCTAGACAATCACAAAGTCTGAGACCACATTGATATGAGTTGTAAATCTTATCTTATCCAATGATGAGTTGTCAGTAAGATCTAGATCTAGATCTAAAACTAGTCCAATCTATGTACTATAAATTTATATCATGAGATCAATACAATATGTTGTGAATGACATAAATCCCTTTCCGCCATTCCTTTTCTTGTCTTGCTTGTGCGCTACTTGTTAACATGGTATCAGAGCTTCTTGAGTCTCTTGAGTCTTAAGGGCCTGGTAATTCCATGGTATTTTTCCATGGAAGATGAAGAATTCAAGCTCAATTCATGAGAAAATAGAAATGCTACACACAACAAAATCATAGATCTACATCAATTTGGACTTGCAATGGTGCCAAACGAAGAGAAAAGGAAGGTAACCTCAGTTTTTATTTTTGCATTTACAATTTATTAATGGACAAACGTTATTCCATTTCCATGGCTTGGTTCGCCAAAACCCCTACTTCATCTTTAAGCGTAATCCCTCAGAAACAAGGGGTCACCTTTGCTCTATCAGTGAATTCCCAAGTCGATCGATCCATAATCGAACCCACTACCTCCTTAGCCCTAAATCTACCTCAACCCCAAATCTATTTTATTTCCACAAATTTGCATCTATATATTTGCCTCATGATCTCCAGCTCATGGATCTATATACAACAACCTCATTCCCTTCAACTTGTTCTACTGTAGATGGCCAGCTAAAGGGAAAAACACTTCTTTCTTCACCTACCGGTCTATGATTTGAGGGGTGCCCAGTTGAACACTAGCAAGTTAGAACTTACATCTGTGTTGTTTTGAGATCTACTTGACTACTTCGATGCCAGCAAGTTCCTCCCAAAGAAACCCTTTCCCAAGCAGCTAGAAGTAGGCACCACAACGACGCTCTCGTTACCCAGATGATCCACGCGCATCATGAGTAGACTCTCTCAATATCTTTACAGCGAAATAGACAACTTGCGCCCAGTCGAAGAAAACCATTAAGTTATAAATCGCGAGATACAGGCGCCTGAGACTTGAAAAGAAATCTTCCATTGATGCGTCCAAGCTTCAAACTTCGACTCTGGTCTACCAATGTATGAGTGTAATGGTCAAGAGGAACATATAATGGTGATGATATGGTGTGGTGGCTTGAATCGTTGGTGATGATATGCCAGTTGCGCATTAGTAGTGAGCAGATAAAGGATGAAAACAAACTTGGTGAATTAATCATTTGGTGTAGGTATATCACATTTTTTAGTATAACAAAAACAAATTGGTGGTGTGTTTTGATCTACAAAACAAAGATTAAAGTTGTTCCAAACCACGCGGATTCTCACAACGATCAACGATTGTCACAAATACGTGTAACCTCCAAATAGATCTTTGATCAATTTGAATTCTTCTCTAGTTGAAGGGGGGGGCATTTTTTTAACATTGTAATAATCTTTTCTCATTTATTCCACATCGAAAGTACTAAAACAATCATGTCTTTCTATTCAAAATTGGCCTCTCTATGTAACAAGGAAAAGGAAAAGAGTTAAAGAAGAATTTGTAGCGTGAGTGGTGAATTATAAGACACTCCTGTCTTGAGAAGGCATATGTATTGCCTTGAGCGAGGTATTTTTGTAAAAAGGGCATGGAGATTTAAGTACTTTGGAAATGATACAAAAGATAAAGTGTAATTGAAAAGCAAATCGCTCGTCAATGTTAAGAGCTAGATCTATCATATATTTAATAAAAATATTTTTTTTCCTTGTGGTGATTGTGTCTTAGATCCGTCCAAAATTGAATAGGGGATCATAGGTACACTTTGTGTTGGTGTGTGCTATTGTCTATTTTTGGATGCTTGATGGTAGATATTTTATGGTTAGTGTTGACACATTCTTACTTTGATAAATAAAGACAATTACACAAATTGAAAAAAGCTTGTCGTCATAAAGGGTAATGGCACAATTGGGAATTAAAAGTATGTTACGCGAGAAAAAATTGTTAGTTGTTCCTCTAGTCTTTTGAATCATCAAATTGCTCATTGCATTGTAAACATTAGAGGATAAATAATTGAATCTAGCATTGAATTGTATAAAGGGAAAAGTTGCAAAACCCTTTCAAAGTCAATTGTGAATGTTGGCATCACAACCTGCTTGAAATTTGAATAAGGAGATCAAGTGAGTCAATCAAAGTGAAGTTTTTGTAATCACACTTTAGGGTGCATGATTGGTAGTACCCAACATCCTAAGTAACATCAAATCAAGCGAGCGTGGCAAGTGAGAGAAGATAATAAGAAATGGGTAAAGGAGGAAAGCGTTTACAAAACGCCTCTCAAGAAATCAAGGAATTGCAAGAGTACAACCATGAAATGTATAATCAAATTGATATGAAAGATAAATTAATTAAAGCACTTGAGTGGAAATTAATTCAAAGACAAAACATAATTGATCAAATGGTTGATACAATACAGTCGGCAAATGACCTTAAGGTTGATGCAATTTGTGACACAGAAAATTTGAGAGAGGATTGATGCAACATGTGATACAGAGGAGCTTATCCAAATGGTTGACGCGGCATGTGATACAAATGAGTTCATACAAAAGTGACTTGTGACACATAAGGCATAATACAAATGATTGATTCTACTTGTGATATATGCATGCGTGCTCCTAACATGAATTATCTGGTGGAATATATGCAAACAAAGTTACCAGGTATAGATCAAATAAAATATAAGTTAGTATAAAAGTTGATCAAGAGAATTTCAATGCAAGTACTTTAAAGTATATCTGACATGTAGTGCATTTCATATCCAGCCGGAGGTTATTGTCAAAGAGACGCTACATTTACTGGGGAGTTTCTGGAAATCGTACAGAATGAAACATGTTTCTATGCAGACATTTGCTTTTAATCTGTAAGCTGACATAAGCCAGAAAGGAGCACAAGAAAGTCCATAGGTGTCAAAAGTTACCATGTTAAACTACAACAAAAGAATATAGCAAATGTGAAACATGTCAAAAAGTAGAAATAATAAATTGAACTACAATTTTGCCAGTAAATATGAACAAAAACAGCCATACAGTTCACACTATTTTATTTTCCCTTTTCCTTTTCATTATCTAGTTTTTTAAGAGTGTATTTTAAGGCAGGTCGGTCTATATGGGTGCACACAGAACCTTCCAAGTTCCCATATACCAATTTTTTCCCTTTTTTCTTTTTCTTTCACGTTATATTCTTTCGAGGTCTGTTTTAAATTCAGGTTTCCCTCGCCACGAGGATGGAGCGTGGGATTCCCCACCAAAAATCTCCAAAGAGGGATATGGGTAATTTCATCTTAAAATAAAGGGAGAGACAGAAACATGCAATGTAAAAGGGATGTTGACAATTCCAACCTCAACTACCTAACCCAGTTTCAACTCAACTTTTGAATGCGTCCCCAAAAGTACCATAAATACCCAAACACAATAAAAGCAGCAATCATTACAACAACAAAAAATCCAGCTAATTTAGAACATTGAGAAAACTAAACAAGGACAAATTTCATGCAAAAATATTAGACTAGGCGTGAGTGAAACATTCGATATCTGATTCACCCAGCGGAATGAATTCACAAGGAAGCACTTTATGTGGGCATCGAACATTTATGGCATATGCTAGTCAATGAAAGCACAAATTCAGCAAGTAAATCATCAGTAACTCTGACATTCTTTCTGTTATAAAACAGTTTTGCTCCTTTGCACAAGCTGGCACAAAAGCTAACAGTAACCATGTTTCTCAAAACTTTACTGTGGCAACAGGAAAAGTCGGGAACAGAACCTGCAATATATATTGCACGAGAAATTTCATCTCATATTTTCATGGCCACTTGTCATTGACTATGTTCTATTAAATTTTCCTTCAGCAACAGGGCACGTCAAGAACAAAGCCAACCATGAAAACTGGTTAGGAACTGCCATTTCAAGATCACAATGGCTTGTGTCTACAACACAGACTGAGATGTATAAAGAGTGAATGAAGAATTTCTCACAAAAGCAATATCCAATACAAAGTCAATTTTCTGGAAGCTTGCCGTGCAAAGCATATTTCACAAATTAGAATTGAAGCAGAGGCATTTTAGAACAAACCCGATGCACATGATCAATTTCGGAGCCCCAAAAAATACATATCCCTTTCTTCCCAGTGAAGCATGCAGCCAACCAGTGCAGTTTCTTTCAAGCAAGATACCGATACAGTTTCCTATCATTCTTATCCCTCTCTAAAAATTCCCGCTCAATGAGGGATTCAATGCGTTTCTTTATAACTGCAGGATTAGGCAAAAATCTTGCTTGTAACTGTTTTGTAACCTCAGCAACAATATTATTATGGTCTAAAACGCGCCTAGCTTTCATAATCCTGACAATAGCTGCTTCAATTTGAGGCTTCCTGTCTTCTTCCACCTTCTGACGAGTTTCCTGCTTCTCTGGTTCAGTTTCTTTTTGTGCAGCCACCGTGCCTATTTTCACTTTGTAAAACTTACTGGTGAAACTGTCATTGAACTGGAATGTATCTTCTTCACCTATATCCTTGCCCATAGGTTCCTTACGCAGTACATTTTTTCCCTTTACACAGGCAAGAGATTGCAGGCACCTTTTCAGGTCTGCAGCTAGGATGTCTGTTGTCTGTTCAATTTCTTTATAGCTCAAACAATCTGCTGAATTAAACAGCATGAGAATACACATCTGATAAGTGGAAACATTAAGTTCATGTTTCCTAGACTTACCAAAGGTTGCTTTTAAGTCTGCAGTTCCCATGTTAGTCTGCCATGTCAATCTCCGACCAGTGTGTGTGTTGAGATAGTATGCCCGAAACTTTTCACACACAGCCAATATTTCTGTGGGCAGGTTGCAACATACACCTGGTTGTGTTGGCCATGAACCTGTTGTGAGAACTTGCACAGCCAAAGTAGGCCCTTCACTGACTTCACTGGAGCCAGCCAACAATGCACTGAAACCTTGCATAGTGTCCCTGGAAGTCTTCATATCTGTAAACATACCTTCCAACTTTGAAGTGAACTGATAACCACATTCTGTCTTCAATTTCACAATTAGGCTCCTCTCGGCATCATCTGAAACAGTTTTTCCTGACAGAAGACGCTTGGCCAAATGCTGCTTATAGTACTTCTCAAAGACATCCTTTTCATGAAGGTAGCGGAACAACATCATTACCTTGTCAAGTACTACTTCTACATCGTCTTCGCTGACTCCTTTAAGACCCTTCCGAAGTTTATCATCAACAAACAAAGAAATATACTCTGGGGATCTTGTATTCAAATTAATAAAGAATTCAAATGATGAATTCAAAGCATTTTGAAAAGTTTTATCATTGCTAAATGCCTTGCTAATAATTTCGTCATACTTATCCTTCATATCAAGAAGA
>ML790865.1:411842-452266 GCA_009831015.1 Picea engelmannii | reverse complement strand
GTTGAGATGAGGTGAGGAATGGAATGGACCTAGAGGAGTAGAGGAGAAAAAGAGCCAAGAGGTACGCAAGAATAGTTGAGAAAATAAGAAAAGTGGAGCAGGGAAGTGGAAAAGAGTTAGCTAGGGGTGTGCAACGAGGGGTCGAGCCAAGGATGAAGAGAAAGGAAACTACACTTAGTGGTAGTGCGGAAGAACATGTTGTGCGAGAGTGGAGCACATATGAGTATAGGCCCACGAAGAGGGGTGACATAGAGGATAGGGTGTCCAGTGGAGATACCGGTAGTGATACTGGCAAGGGCCTAGGTGACGAAGTCCCCACCCCTTGGTTGTTGTAGAGTGTGGCAAACTTAATGGAAGATGAAGCACAGAAAAATTGTGCATTGATAAGAGGAAAAGATGGCACGCAGAGTAGTAGTGCATCGTCAGGAGAGGAAAATAGTGTGTAAAGTGGTAATGCGTAGATAGGATTGGAAGACAGAGTGCACATTTTTGGTGTGCAGATAGGAGAGGAAGGTAAAACACAACGTGTTGGTGTGCTGGAAGAAGAGGAAGATGGAGGCTCCCTTAGTGGTGAGGGAGACAAATTGGAAATAGTAGATGGTATTGAGTGGTTGCAAGTAGGAAACTCTTTGGGTCACCTCATGAGAAATTTCAAAATAAGATGGACTTACCCCCCTTTTGTAACCCCCCCCCCTTGTGCATTTTTAATCAAGAAGAAAGGACAACAGATAGTGAAGCAATTAGACTAGTAGAGAGAGAAGAAGAATATAGAAGTGAAGAGATGAGTGAAGAAGAAGGTGAAGTTAGCACTACTTTGCCTCGAGAAATATTAGTGTTGAGGAATCAAATCTCTAGCAGTTAGAGAGGAGGAAGTAGCTCGAGTTTGAGAATGGAAAATCAGGACAATACATTGATGCTACCTATGTTTCATGGAATGGGTAAGGATGATGCAGAGAAACATTGGTTTACATGTGAAACAATATGGTATGTGAAGGATCGTGTAGTTGGAGACGACATTCAGGGACAGAGCTTTGACGTGGTATATGAAGTATAAGGATACTATGCAAGTGGGACAGATGAGGTCCTTGACATAGATTAAGCATGATCTACTTAGGGAGTTCCAAAAACCTAAGTTAGAATCCCAATGTATCACAAAGATAAAAGAGATCAAACAGAAGGAAGGTGCGACCGTATGGGATTACGAACAACAGTTTAAAATTTTATTGGATAGGCCGACGTTCCAAATCCAGGATGTGTAACACAAGAGCGGTTTATTGTGGGGTTGCTTCCATGTATCCAAGTTCCACTCACCCAACAAAAGGTGATGACTCAAGCAGAGGTGGTAGAAATTTCCATGCGCCTAGAAGCTACACCAGGATGGGCGGAGGCGTCGATAGGTTTGGCGCAGGTGCAACTGCAACTAGCCAACCTGATGAAGTAGTTGCAAGACATGGCTAAGACGAAATTCATGCACAAGCACATATGGTGTACCACCTGTCACTCAGAAGGGCATCATAGAGATGAATGCCCTGTACTACCAAACTATGTGGCAACAAATGCACCTAGTCCATTTCCATCTGGGTAGACATAATGGTGTGAAATATGCAGACAATGGGGCCATGTGCCATGTCGGTTCCCAACTTTGCAGAAGTACCAAACGACAACCCATACTGCATTCTACAAGTTTTGTAAATTTGTTGGGCATGATGTCAATAAATGTTGCTCACTCCAGTTGATGCAAGATAATACCCGCAATGCATTCAGGGTACAAGAAGAGTAGAAAGGTTGTAAGCGCAACAATGCAGAAAGAGGCGGATACCAAGGAGGTCCTTGAGGTGGATATGGGCACAGTCATGTCCAAGGATATGGCGGAGGAGTAGGTAGACCCCCCACATGTTTCAATTGTGGAGAAATTGGTCATATATCAAGGTTTTGTACCAAATCACATGTGTTTTGCGCATATTTCTATACTTCTGAGCATGTCACCGAAGACTGTCTTGACTTATTGAAAAAGTGGGAAGACAAAAAGACCAATTCCAACATGGTGCATGCATAGCCGTGCAATAATAAGAAGAACAATGAGGAGGTGAATGTTTGGGTAGTAACCCGAGGAGGAGCAAAGACAAGAGTAGACTTTGAGCATGGTGAGGGATAAGGTAAAAATCCGGACATGAAGATAAGGAAGGCAGCTCATCCCTGTAACACACCCACGTTGGGGCAAAGGAAAATAACAACAAATTTAAAGTTTCGTCCTCCTTACAGGAACAAATCCTCTTTCTCTCTACGGGTTTTAATTTGGAAAGTCCAGGACTTAGCCCGAGCCTCTGGTCAAGATTCACCGAGTCTAAATCAAACGATACTTTGAGACCATGATAGTCTCACCTCTAAATCAGACACATGCTCTTTCAGCCTCTGTTGCAGGTCTTATGATACTCGTGACCTTCTCCTTCGCGCTTCAATGAAGTCTTAGAGTTGGCATTAGTCCCTTTTCTCTTGGCCTCTCCTCAGATGTGACCTTGGCAATGACCACGCGATTGTGGGTGCGACCACAAGCAGTTTGGGGTCAATCTACTTTTGGGCCTGTGATCCTCCTAAAGTCTCCACGTGTCGTCCTGACGAAACCACAGTTTGAATTGCGGCCCGCCCTCGATATTTTAAACTTCGCACAACTCTTGTCCCCGCAATGCTTCGGGATCGTCGATCTCGCGATCTTGACGATACTGTCTGAATCGTCGGTTCATATCTATGACTCTCAAATCTATGGACCAGATCTGTCCCTCCTAGATCAACGACTGTGATCTCTTCACAATTTCGAACTTCAGGGTTTTGAAATCTCAAACCCTGCTTCTTTCGTACTTCAAATTTTTGGAACTTATGATCTGCAGACACCTGTCCTGCTCGATCAACGGTCTTGCTTCCACTTCAGGTGTTTGACAATTTAATCCAAATCAATGGTCCTTCAACCCTCTTCTCGATCGACGGTCGAGATCTCCTTCGGGTTTCAAACCTCTGAGATCTCCAAACTCAGACCTTTTTCCCAATGACTTTTATCCGAAGGCTACAATCCTCTGATGCATGTCCTCCTAATCTGACGATTGAGGATTACTTCGGGTCTTCACCCGGAGCTCACAGATTTGCGCCATGTGTCCTCTGAATCCCACGGCTATGAGTCACTTCGGGACTTTACTCGAAGTTCACGGATTCATGCCACATCTCCCTTAGATCTGTTGGTCTAGGTTCACTTCGGGTCTTCGGGGTTCATAAATCTCAGTTCTCAAACTGAAACCCCACTACAATATTCCCAGAGCTCTCGATCTATTGACAAGTGTCCCCATGCCAATCGAAGGCTCACGGCTCTTCGACTCTTCGGGCTTTCCGCACTTCGATAATCTCAAGTTTCAAACTTGCCTCCTCCCGGACTCACGGTATCTGATAGTTCAGATCCACTCCAGTGATCTGACGCTTGAATTTTACCCCGAACAATATGACGGCTCAGATCTGTTCCTGCGATCGGACGAATGAGATTCTACTTCGGACTTTCGGATCTCGGGGCTTCGAAAATCTCAAGTCTCAAACTTGCCTCCCCTCGAAAAGATTCCTTCGAAGTCCACAATCTGTCGCCACGTGTCCCTCTGGATCGAGTGGTCCAAATTCACTTCGATCTTCGGGGTTCGAAAATTTCAACTTTTAGCCAAAAACCCTCGAACATATTTCTCTGGAGTCCATGATCTGTCACCATGTGTCCCTCTTGACGATGGACGGTCCCAAACTACTTTGGGACTTCAGAACTTTGGTAAGTCCTCTTCTCCTGCATGTGCAAGGTACTAAGGTTCGTGCAACTTGTTTAGATTAGACATATATCGAACCTCTGCGATGTGATCCACTGTCCCTCCTCCTCCTAGGATTTTGACTTACTCTGACTTAGAAAGTTTTCTAAGTGCTCAAAGGATTCAGCCTTTTCTCCTCCTACGGGCCCGTCTCCTGGATTTTGTCTGCGCTCTTGAAAGCGCTATCTCTTTTGAGCTTAACCTCTTTGAAGGTTTTCGTTGTCCCACGTGCTCCTTGCATTTTAGGGATCGCTTCAAAATCAGATCAAAGGTCAACAACGATCAATGGTTCACAGGAATTGCGGGGTCCCAACATGCGGGTTCTTTACCAGGCAGTTCGACCTCCGCAATCTAGAAAGTGCTCGCTTGATTCTAGTCTAACCGGGATCGTTGATCCTCCATCCCGTCGAGATCAATGTCAAGGGTGAATTGCAGGCCGTGAACTAGCACGTCTGCTAGTTTCGCCTTCGCGCCCCGTAGTGATTCCCCACCCTCGATATTCGTTCATAGATCGATGATGCATGTCAATTGCGGGGTTTAAATTGACCTTCGTACAACTTGGCATCTCAGAGCCTTGAGCTCCAAAGTTCCTAGACCCAGGTCATGTGGATCTTCATAAAACTCTGGGGCTATGATCCCCACTCCTAGTCGGGTTTTTGGTTAAGGAAATAAGCACAAGTTCAGAGTCTCCTAAACTATTGGTATGAAGGGAACACCTTCCCAACTCACAGAGCTTTAAGCTCTGAATCAAGGAAAGGTAACTTGTGAGGTTACCAAATCGGTAAATATGCCCAGAGGCTTGCTCCGACTCCGGAACGACGATGTAAATTCTTGGGGAAAGCGCCTTCGAGTGATTAAACTGGAGCATATGGAAATCCAAGCAGAATTATAGGTTCTCAAGGAAACGAACGCATACTCATAACTTAATAATTTAATACAGAGAAGGAAACCTTTATAGACATGTAAATACTGGCATGCATCCATTATTTACAATTCAAAACATAAGGCAAGAAAACACTTATCAGAACCATAGAGTGTGATGCGACTGTTGAAAGGGGTGCTTGTTTCCACCCAACCATAGGCTCAATCACTCCCAATGGATTTATGACTGGCCACACCCGAGCGTAAGCCACGATGATTTGGAATTCAGTCTCTTACTTCCATCTCAACGGAACTTAGGGATGAAGGTTACTCTCCTTCTCCCAATACAGAAAATAGATAAGGACGAAGGTTACTCTCCTTCTCCTGGTTCAATCTTTAATTTCTTTGATCATAACTCATTGTTCCTCCTTCAGTCCTTCCTTGGACCCGAGATTTTCCTCTCTCATCTCTGGATTTTTTTTCGTAGGTCTCCCTTTGTCCACCACACTTCCTTTCTTGCCTCCCTCAACAAGATTGCGTGTGGCTCGAATTTCCCAGTCTGTGGTCAGGTCTGGAAGCCTTACTGATGGGGAGTCTACCCCATCCCTCATTAACTCTTGAGGAGGCTTTCCCACCTACCAGTCCGATGAGTATTCATTCTTGGTCAGAAGGTTGTTCTGATCTGAGCAAATTAATTCCAGTATGGTACTGGATCGGTGGAGGTTAACACAACCATTCCTGCTCCCCTCCACCACCTTTCACAACATTTTGTGGTCTCTCTCTTAGCACATCCCCTCTTTCAGCAGTCATGCAACACATAACCATTTTCTATTAAAATAATCAGAATTTACATTCATCGACCTTCTGCACAAGGTCCATCAAATCAAACATTCACACTTTTAAGTATGCCATAATTCCTCGACCCATATAGTTATATTTACAGACTGGGGGAAACAGGGTTTTACAATTCCCTCCCCCTTAAAGGAATCATCATCCTTGATGTTCTATCTATCAACATGATATCTATGTACAACAGTAAAGAAAATCAGATATGCATGTCTCATGGCATCTTCCATTTCCCACGTAGCCTCATCTGGGCCAAAGTGTTTCCATTGCACCTTGACCTGTGCAATGGTTCAGTTTCTGAGTGAGGTTTCCTTCCTTTCTAATATGCATTGGGTTTCTGGCAGGAATTCTCCCTCCAACTCCACCTGGGTCACAGACCAGTCAATTATATGATTAGCATCATGTACATATTTCTTCAGTAATGAAACATGAAAACCATTATGTGCCTTTATTGTGGGAGGAAGTGCTAACCTATAGGCTACAGGCCCCACTCTATCTAAGACTTCAAAGGGTCCACAATACCGAGGTTCCAACTTGGCACAGACTCCCATTCTCAGGAAACTCTTCCTGGGTCTAACTTTGAGATAGACATGGTCTTCAGTCTTGAACTCTCTGGGAGTTCTCTTTCTGTTGACGTAACTTTTTTGTCTATCCTGAGCAATCTTTAGATTTTTTCTTATCTGAACCACTTGTTGTTCCATTTCTTTCAGCATGTTGGGTTTGATTGTAATTCTATCCACTGGATTACTCCAGCTGATTGGAATCTTTCACTATCTACCATAGAGGACTTCAAAAGGGCTCATCTTCAAGGGTTCTTGATAACCGTTGTTGTAGGCAAACTCTACCAATGGTAGGTAGTCTTCCCACTTCTTAGGTTGATGCATTACATGCATCCTTAGCATGTCTTCTACTATTTGGTTCAATCTTTATGTTTGTCCATCAGTTTGAGGGTGGTAAGTTGTGTTGAACAACAATTTAGTCTCAAAACCAACCATTAGGGATTTCCAAAAGTTCGAAGTAAACTTGGTATCTCGATCAGATACAATTTCCTTGGGCATGCCATGCAGTCTAAATATCTCCTTCATGAATATGTTGGCAATATCTATGGTCTTGCAAGTCGATTTGACAGGAATGAAATGAGTAGATTTACTCAGTTTGTCCACCACGACCATGATGGCATCATTTTGCTTGGTCGACTTTGGTAATCCGGTGATGAAATCCATGGAGATGGTTTCCCATTTCCATTCTGGGATTAGTAGGGGCCGTAATAATCCTTCTGGATGTCGGTGCTCTGCCTTAACTTGCTGGCATTCTAGGCACTTAGCTAGATAGTTAGCTATGTCTTTCTTCAACCCAGACCAATAGAATTGTTTCCTAGTGGCCGTGATCATCTTCTGATATCCTGGGTGACCAGTATATGGTCTCTTATGTAGTTCATCCATTATGAATCTCTTCAAGTCGTCATAGTTTGGAATATACAATTTGTTTCTGTAACTCAACAGCCCTTCCTCCAGCATCTAGTAGCCTTCATAATTCATCCCTATAGGCTCTTGTCTTAGGTATGAGGTCACAGTATTGTAGAATGCATTTGTCTCTTGTGCATTTCTGGCTCTTTCCCTGACATTTGTTTCACATGCACTTACTGCTGCTAGATGAATCGTTTTTATACTCTTGCTAAGGGCATCGACCACCCTATTTTCCTTTCCTTTTATGTGTTTGATTTCGAAATCAAATTCACTTAGGAGAGCCATCCACCTAGATTTCCTAGCTTTGAGTTTTGGTTGATCAAACAGGTGTCTCAATCCACAGTGATCTGTCATAAGCACAAATCTTCTACCCATGAGGTAGTGCCTCCACATTTTTAAAGCATGTACTATGGCAGCCAATTCTAGTTCATGGGTCACATAATTGAACTCATGCTCATTTAATTTCCTGGACGTGTAGCAAATTACACGTCCCTCTTGCATAAGGACTTCTCCGAGTCCTTCCTTGCAGGCATCTCTACACACAAGGAAATCATTATCCGGTTCTGCAATCTTTAGCATGGGTGCATGGGTTAGGAGGGATTTCAGTTCCTAAAATCTTTCTTCACATTTCGATGTCCAAATTAATTTAATCCCCTTTTTTTGAAGGGCAATGATTGGACAACCAATCTTGGAAAACCCTTTTGTGAACCTTCTATAGTATCCCTCTAAGCCCATGAAGGATCTAATATCGGATACATCCTTCGGGGTAGGCCATTCCATAATAGATCTGATCTTGTCGGGGTCTACTGCCACTCCTTCCTTAGAAATGACATGGCCTAGGTAATGGACTTACGTCTTAAAGAAGTCACACTTACTAAACTTAGCGTAGAGCTGATGCTCTCTTAGTACTTGAAGTACTAGTCTAAGATGTTCTTCGTGCTCCTCCCTGTTCTTGGAGTAGATTAGTATATCATCAATGAAAACCAATACAAATTTGTCCAGAAATTTGTTGACTACATTATTCATCAAGCACATAAAAGTGGCGGGGGCATTGGTTAATCCAAACGGCACCACCACGAATTCATAGTGACCATACCTCGTCCTGAAGGCTATTTTGTGGATGTCTTCATCCTTAATCCAGACTTGATGGTAGCCAGACCTTAGGTTGATCTTCGAGAATATGGATGCACCTCCCAATTGGTCGAACATGTCATTGATTCTTGGTAAGGGTACGTGTTCTTTATGGTTTCCTTATTGAGTTATCTGTAATCTATGCACAATCAGAGTGCGCCGTCTTTCTTTTAAAAAAATAGGACGGGCGCTCCCCACAAAGATACACCGGGTCAGATGTAGCCTTTGTCCATCATCTCCTTTAGCTGTAGCTTGAGCTCAACTAGCTCTGGTGTGTTAATTATGTATGGCGTTCTAGATTTTGGTACCTCTCCCGATGCAAGTTCTATCGAGAAGTCAATATCCCTTCTCGGAGGTAGACCTGGTACTTCTTCTAGGAATACGTCCTTGTATTCTCTTAATATGGGGTGGTCCTCTAGGTTTGGTTTGTCATCCTCAACATATTCCAATACCTGTATGGCATATAAGGAACACCCCTTTCTGCGATACTTTTTCATTTGAAGGGCTGATATTTGCCTCACTGAGACAAGATTCTGAATCCCTTGGAGGGTCGTCTTCCTTCCTTCTTCATTTACACATTCTAAAGTTTTATGATAACAGACCAACTTAGTTTTGTAAGCAACCAACCAATCCATACCAATCAACAAGTCATAAGATCCCAGGGGAAGTACGTTAAGGGCCGCTTGGGTGGGTAATCCACCCATGATGAATTGACATGTTGGTATGACCTCTGCCACTTTTCTTTTGGTCCCGGTGGCTAATTGCACCAATCGTGGTTTAACATGTCTAATTGGTTGCAATTTACTTATCAATAGTCCGAGGGGCCACATAACTCAAATTAGAACCTAGGTCAATTAAAATAGAAACTAGATGGTTTGCAATCATACCTTCCAGCCCCACTACTGAATCTTGGTGGTCGGCTTGATTATTGTCCAAGGCTGCATAGATTCGCGGCATGATCCTAGCCACATCATTGACGATGGTAGCTTCTTAGATATTGTAGACCCTCTTACTGTTCTATTGTCTGTGTGGGAAGTCCCTCAATTTATGATCCTCTCCACAACCCCAACATTTTAAGGGTTCCTTCTTTAGGTTATCAGTCTTTCCCGGGGCTGTATTAAAATGTTTATTTCCACTTTGAGAGAGGAAATTTTGCTGATATACACTTCTAGTAGGAAGGCTCCTTCTAGAATATTTTCCATATTTCTTGAATCTTGAGGATTTAAACCCTTTCTTTTGGAATCCCGAACTAATCCTAGTCTTCTAGTCCTCACGAGGTCTTGTCTTACTCCCAAACTGTTCATAACAATACCTCACCTTCCGGATAGTTTCTTCTAAGGTATTTGGTTCGTCGAACTCAATCCTATCCAGGTAGGTCTGAGGTAACCCACTAATGAACCGCTGCATTTTTACTTTTTCATATATTATGTAGGGTACATACCTCAATAGTTCAAGGAATTTATTGACAAATTCGTTTATAGTGAGTTGCCCCAACCTGAGTTCACGGAACTCCTTAGTCTTCCCATCCATGTATTTCTCTGACATATACTACTTCCTGAAGTATTTCTCGAACTGTTTCCATGCCAAGTCCTTATCATGGACTCCTTTCACATTCATAAGGTGATCCAGGTGGATATCGGTGGCCACCCACCTTTTCCGACTGGCTCAAAACAATTTTCTAGCAATTTTGGAAATTTACTATTTTTAGCAGTTTTAACTTCCAGGGTCATTTTGAGGGCCCAAATGAAGGTTTTTAGAGATCAAGGTTCTAAATGATAGCTGAAGGCATGATTGATCCCCCAAAATGAATCTCCTCGATGATATCTTTCCAACGAGCTATCATACGCCTAAAACAAAGATCGTATGCAAAATTTACGACCCTGAGGAGTTGATGTACTAACTTACCCAAACGGGGCCCACATGACTTTTGGCGCTTCATCTCCTAGGGTTAGGTTTTTGGATGTCTAGGGTTTTTGGAATTACGGTTTATTGTAAAAAGGCCTTTAGAGCTTCATTGTAATCATCTTCTTGCGAATGCGAGTAGCCGTCACATGTCTTCTCAGAGATACACTGCCACCATTCTAGCAAGTCTTTCACTCTGTATTTTTTACAGTCTCTGTACATTTCTTTCATTAATAGAAATCGTGTATTACTATATATCTGTGTTTATGGTTGCATCTTTGATATATTTCGGTTTTGGATATACGTGATATCTATGTGCATTTCTTTATTATATCTTCGCTCTCATTTCGTGCCAAAAATAATCCGGATCATAAGGTCTTCCCACCAAATGGAAGCCTTCCCATTCAGGTTAAAGATGGTTATTCGAGCCTTCAAGTTTTCAGAGTAGTCATGGACTCTGAAGTATTTATTTAAACCAAGCATCCAGGCTTCAGCCTCTTCTCCCTTCTTAATCTCTCCATTGAAAGAGGGTGGTTTGGATTTCTTGAATTCTTCAGGATCATGATTTTTGGAATGCTTCCGCTTCTTTCCTTTCCTTCGAGAATGTGAGTTGGCTCTGATACTAGAAGATCCTTCAGATTTACCAACTTCCTTTCCAAAGGACTCCACTAATGAGTGTCCCCTTCCTCTAGGTCGGGTCTTCTTCGAGGTACTTTTCCTAGTGTGGTCAGTTATGGAGTCATGTTTTCGGATCTCAGGTGGACTTTGACTTCTCTTCTTATGTCGTCGGTCCACATGACTGGTTGCAGGTTCATGCTATAGTTGCCTCTGTATGTCGGATAAGCTCTGCAGCAAGACTGCATTAATTTCTGTCTATTTTTCTTGCTCCTTTATCAATCTCTTGTTGTCAGCCTTGCAACTCTGTAATTCGGCCCTGAGGCTCCTTACAGTTTCAGCCAGATCCGGAGGGGTTTCCATTGACCTCCTTTCGTCAGATTCTTCATCTCTATTGTGGGAGCCATCCCCCACTTCATGACACGTCACCATCCTTTAGTATTGGAGCTTTTTCATGATTTACTAACTGCTCGAGTGTTAACAAAAACACTTATTGTTAGCAAACAATTTATTAGTTCATGAACAATACACGGTTCAATTTCTTAAATGCATACACATAGTAGAAAGTTTCATTCTTTTCTTTAATAACATTTTTAATCAGACTTTTTAAGAAAGAGGTAAGGTAGAGTGTCATTCTTTTAAAAGTACTCCAAATAGAGTTTTTAAGCGACTCGTCCGTGATCCCAAGTAGGCCAAGTGTTGTAACCATGCTCTGATACCAATTTGTAACACACCCACAATGGGAAAAGGAAAATAACAAAAAATTTAAAGTTTCGTCCTCCTTACATGAACAAATCCTCTTTCTCTCTACATGTTCTAATTTGGAAAGTCTAGGACTTAGCCCGAGACTCCGGTCAAGATTCTCTGAGTCTAAATCAAACAAGACTTTGAGACCATGATAGTCTGACCTCTAAATCAGACACAAGCTCTTTCAGCCTCTGTTGCAGGTCTTATGATACCCGTGACCTTCTCCTTCACGCTTCAGCGAAGTCTCAGAGTTGACATTAGCCCCTTTTCTCTTGGCCTCTCCTCAGATGTGACCTTAGTGATGACCACGTGATTGCGGGTGTGACCACAAGTGGTTTGGGGTCAATCAAATTTTGGGCCCACAATCCTCCTCAAGTCTCCACGTGTCCTCCTGATGAAACCATGGTTTGAATTGTGGCTCACCCTCAATATTTTAAACTTCGTGCAACTCATGTCCTCACAATACTACGGTATCGTTGAACTCTCAATCTTGATGATAATGTCGGAATCGACAATTCAGATCTATGCCTCTCAAATCTACGGACCAGATCTGTCCCTCCTAGATCAACGACTGTGATCTCTTCACAATTCCTGACTTCGGGGTTTTGAAATATCAAACCTTGCTTCTTCTGTACTTCAAATTTTCGGAGCTAACGATCTGCAGACACCTGTTCTGCTCGATCAACGGTCTTGCTTCCACTTCGGGTGTTTGACCATTTAATCCAAATCAACGGTCCTCCAACCCTCTTCTCAATCGACGGTCGAGATCTCCTTTGGGTTTTAGACTTCTGAGATCTCAAATCTCAGACCTTTTCCCAATGACTTTTATCTAAAGGCTACAATCCTCTGACACGTGTCCTCCTAATCTGACAATCGAGTATTACTTCAGGTCTTCACCCACAGCTCAAATATTTGCGCTACATGTCCTCTGAATCCCACGGCTATGAGTCACTTTGGGACTTTAACCAGAGTTCACGGATTCACACCACGTCTCCCTTAGATCTGTCGGTCCAGGTTTACTTTGGGTTTTGGGGTTTGAAAATCTCAGTTCTCAAATTGAAACCCCACTACAATATTCTCGGAGCTCTCGATCTGTTGACAAGTGTCCCCATGCCAATCGATGGCTCACGTCTCTTAGGCTCTTCGGGCTTTCTGCGCTTTGGGAATCTCAAGTTTCAAACTTGCCTCCTCCCGAACTCATAGTATTTGACGGTTCAGATCCACTCTGGTGATCCGACGCTTGAAGTTTATCCTGAACATTCTGACGGCTCAAATCTGTAACTGCGATTGGACGACTGAGATTCTACTTTGGACTTCCGGCTCTTCGGGCTTCGGAAATATCAAGTCTCAAACTTGCCTCCTCTCGAACAGATTCCTCCAGAGTCCATGATCTGTCGCCAAGTGTCCCTCTAAATCAGGCGGTCTAGATTCACTTCGGGTCTTTGGTGTTAAAAAATTTCAACTTTTAGCCCCAAACCCTCGAATAGATTTCTCCAGAGTTTACGATTCGTTGCCACATGTCCCTCTTGACGATGGACAGTCCCAAACTACTTCAGGACTTCATAACTTTGGTAAGTCCTCTTCTCCCGCGTGTGCAAGGTACTAAGGTTTGTGCACCTTGTTTAGATCAGACGGTTGTCGAACCTCTGCGATGTCATCCAATGACCACTATCGCTCCTCCTCCTAGGCTTCTGACTTACGTCGACTTAGAAGGTTTTCTAAGTGCTCAAAGGATTCGACCTTTGCTCCTCCTACGAGCCTGTCTCTTGGATTTTGTCTGTGCTCCTGAAAGCATTATCTCTTATGAGCTTGACCTCTTTGAAGGTTTTTGCCATTCCACGCGCTCCTTGCATTTCAGGGATTGCTTCAAACTTAGATCGAAGGTCAACAACGATTGACAGTTCACAGGAATCATGGGGTCCCAAGATGTGGGTTCTTTACCAGGGATTTCAACCTCCGCAATCTGGAAAGTGCTCGCTTGATTCTAGTTTAACTAGGATCGTTGATCCTCCAGCCCATCGAGATCAACGACAAGGGTGAATTGTGGGTCGTGAACTAGAACATCCACTTTTTTCACCTTTGCGCTCTGCAGTGATTCCCCACCCTCGATCTTCGTTCATAGATCGATGATGCATGTCAATTGCGGGGTTTAACTTGAGCTTCGTACAACTCGACATATCGGAGCCTCGAGCTCCAAAGTTCCTAGACCCAGGTCATGTGGATCTTCATAAAACTCTGGGGCTATGATTCCCACTCCTAGTTGGGTTTTTAGTTAAGGAAATAAGCACAAGTTCAGAGTCTTCTAGACTACTGGTCTGAAGGTAACACCTTCCCGACTCGCAGAGATTTAAGCTCTGAATCAAGGCAAGGTAACTTGTGAGGTTACCAAATCGGTGAATATGCCCAGAGGCTTGCTTCGACTCCAGAACGACGATGTAAATTCCTGGGGAAAGTGCCTTCGAGTGATTAAATTGGGGCATATGGAAATCCAAGTAGAATTACAGGTTCTCAAGGAAACAAACACATACTCATAACTTAATCATTTAATACAGAGAAAGAAACCTTTATAGACATGTAAATACTCACATGCATCCATTATTTACAATTCAAAACATAAGGCAAGAAAACGCTTATTAGAACCATAGAGTGTGATGTGACTGCTGAAAGTGGTGCTCATTTCCACCCAACCATAGGCTCAGTCACTCCCAATGGATTTATCACTGGCCACCCCCGAGGGCAAGCCACGATGCTTTGAGATTCAATTTCTTACTTCCAGCTCATTGAAAGTTAGGGACAAAGTTTACTCTCCTTCTCCCAATATATAAAATAGATAAGGATGAAGGTTACTCTCCTTCTCCTGGTTCAACCTCTAATTTTTGTGATAAGAAATCACTGTTCCCCCTTCAGTCCTTCCTCGGACCCCAGAGTTTCCTCTCTCATATCTGCATTTTTTTTCGCAGGTCTCCCTCTATCCACCACACTTCCTTTCTTTCCTCCCTGAAATATTGCGTGTGGCTCGAATTTCCCAGTCCATGGTCAGGTATGGAAGCCTTACTGATGGGCAGTCTGCCCCAACCCTCATTAACTCTTGAGGAGGCCTTCCCACCGACCAGCCTGACGGGAATTCATTCATGGTTAGAGGGTTGTTCTGATGTGAGTAAATTAATTCCAACATGGTGTTGGTTTGGTGGAGGTTAACGCAACCATTCCTGGTCCCCTCCACCACTTTTCGTAGCATTTTGTGGTCTCTCTGTTAGCACATCCCCTCTTTCAACAGTCATGCAACACGTAACCATTTTGTATTAAAATAATCCGAATTTACATTCATCAACCTTCTACACAAGGTCCATCAAATAAAACATTGAGTAGATAGCACATGAAGAACAACACCCGGAGGAAATTCAACACGCAACACACATAGAAGTCTTACATGACTTGGGTCACAAGGAAGAATCTAAAGACCAAGTAATTTCTTTCTTGTGTTGTTTTTTGAAACTGTTGAATGATACAAAAGTTGCACGTAAGTTGACTCAAATGTTGGCTACTTGGATGAAGGAACAAGGAGTAGAGGCAACCATAGCAACTCCGTTTCCATAAAGAGATGTATGTCAGGTCAGCAAGCAAAAGTGCATTGGCTAAGAATTTACGATGATCACAGAGCTTGGTGGCTAATACATGGATGGAGTCATGTTGGATCTGGGTTTTGATGTGAATATTTTTTCGAAGAAATATTGGGAAGTAATGGGTAAACCAATTTTTTTATGGTCACCCATACAACTGCAATTGACCAATCAATACAAAATCTACCCAATAGGCCAACCAGAGCAGGTGAAAGTGAACATAGAAGGAGTAAAAAATAAGGCTGACTTTGAGGTCATAGAAATTATGGATGAATCTCATCCATACCCTGCATTATTTGGCATTGAATGGGCCTTTGAGAATAATGCGATGTTAAACTTGAAGAAGTGGCATATGTCATTTGAAATAGACACCGTGTGCATGGTCGCACCACTAGATCCATATGAAGGTGACAGGTATAATGAGCCAGTGGATGAGGATGCACAGATCTCAGTCATTGAAAATATCTATAAGATCACAGGCCATAGGGAGGACTACATCAACCCCACTGCAGATGGAGAGTTAAGTTGGAGAAGTGTCAAGTCTTCTAACACGAATTATGAGGATGCCATGGATAGATGGAAAAACAAGTTATATAAAGTGTCAACAAGGAGGTGTGTGCATATCTATGTAGAGGAGCGCGGGGAAGGATTTGGATCATATCAATACGATGGATCGGAGATGGTAGACACATTGATTGGACATATACAACACATTCCCGAGCATCAGAGGGCTCACACACTTGATACTGTAATCCTATAAATTCTTGCGTGTTGGTGGGATGCACATCGAGAACCTTATTGTGAATGGGCAGCTGCCGAAACATCCATGCGAGAAATATTTCAATCAGATGTCGACATTCGTCAATACACATGTCCTTGCGAAAGGCACTGGATAGCTAAAAAACGATGCAGTGTGCATGGTCAATATATGAATGTACACCATAGGCTACCCAAGAAACACCCCATATCCCTAGTGCCCCAATTCAACACTGGGAAAGGTAGGAAAACCTCAAAATACCATGATGATTTGTTCCCTGCATGACTATTCCCCAACCCCATTGAGCATACAAATGACTCCAAAATCACTATCGACGAAATGGTTAGTCAATGGATCATACCAGAACTGATCGAGTCTACTCTCCTATCTTCCACGTGGATGTTGACCGATTGGACCCACATGCAAATACATTTCAACTCACCTGGGATCGCTCTGTCCCTCTAAGCTACCAATCAAATCCCATCGAGGTGCATAGTACCATGTGCAGTACCCCCGACAAGGAACTTTGCGTTAGTGTCATGTCGTCTATGTCTTTATTAATTTCAAATATTTTGCGGTGGTAACATATTTTCAATATTAATGGTCGAAGCGATAGGTAGTTTTCATATGTCCACTTCATCTAATTTCGGGAATGAAAACTCATTAACACTGTTGGTAAGAGGACAATTTTCCTCGATTCAGAGTAAAATTTGAAGTTATTTGCAGGAATCAGTGCAAACTTGACATTAATGTGATTATGCCAAAACCAAGGAGGGTTCTCCCACTCAAAGTCGGCTGGTTGCAAAATTAATGAAAGATATTTGCGCATAGTTGGCCAGACAACAAGCCTCCCACAACGAAATGATCAGGAAGATGCATATTTTGGCCCAACATTTTGCTCTGCCTTCCTTACCGGAATCCCCCTCTTCAATTAATTCAAGCATTGAGGTTCCTGGAGCCGTGTCCTAGCCGAGTGCTCAAAGTCTATCCACTCGCGGTCATCCCTTCAATATCAGCTAGAACCGAATTGGATTTGTCATAGGTCCCTACAACAGACATCCAGAGCTTTATCGCTACCATGGTCCATGAGATCGGAGAATGCCAACAATCCATCAACCTATAATAGGTCTAGCTACGCCTCCACTATGAGCAAGAGCTTTCCAATCATGACACCACGTGATCCCAATTACAACAGGAATCTCCCGTGCTTCAGGATGTTAAAGAGGCCTGGAAAAATTTGCGAGATTAACACATTGTTGAAGTGGTCATGCATGCAGAAACTCAGGACCAATATGTGGTCGTTCTCAGTGACCACAATGACATGGTCACTTCTCTTAACGAAGCCTATTCCCAGGTTTCCCAACATGCATAGGTGCAGCCAAATCTTTCAAATCTACAAAAAATGAAAGTTGTCGCCGAGCATGTTCAGGTTCTGCAGTCCCAAAATCTTGAACTACGGACACGACTACAATAAGAAACGTTGGAGGAGACCGCTCTCTAGAGATAGATCACTCAGGCCATAATAGCCATTTAGGAGGGTTGAAACCATGCCCAAGGGTTTTCCACGCTAGTCATTCAAAGCTTCAACTTCTGGGATCATTTACATAGCCCTCTTGATATCACTAATATCTATGATAGGACTTACGCAACAGAGGATGAGGTCACACAATAGAAATGAGACATGGGTTCTTTGCCTCCCAGGGAACACGTCATTTTGATGCTCGTCATTGCCACAAGAACAAAGGATATCACTACAAATCAGGCTGAGCAATAAACTATGCAAGAGTTGATCACTTTGATGGTCGATAAGGCCTTGGTATGGTATACTCATCTCTTCGACGTACAAGTTGTTGCCGGACCTCTCATCAAGCAACTAAAAATCACAGACCTCACAACCTCTCAAGTCATAGCGATGGAAGTCGAGGTAGCTATTAATCTTACGCAGGATCTCCAGGGCCATTTGAATGAGCCGGAGCACTAATATAAGGACTTCATGGAGGAAGTCAAAAACACTATGTCATTGGTTGCGACGGTAATTCCCCAAAGTCGGTTGCTTGATGATGAGCCAAGTAATCATGGTGGGGGGCTATTGGCAGCCAAAGTTTTGGGTTCATTTCACGCAGGCACAAATGAAGTTGCTCGCGCTCATTCCAAATTTTTGCACGCGCATAAGGTAATGCACGAAGAATGACAAATAATATGCGTCGGACCGAGTTTTGATAATGCGTAACAGGATTAAGAGATTATTGTACGCACGCCAGTCCCAATTTTGATGCACACTGGAAATCAAGAAGACGCATGTCGAAATCAAGAAAAGAATCACTAGGAAATCCTCTTGAATGATTACTCTTAGTTACACAAGGGATCGTGGAGCTAACAAAAGATGAGTTGGCAGGGCAGTTAAGATTGCCTTGATTGTTGAATTCTACATGGACTACAAGTAGGTACTAGAAGCGTGCGAGGCAGTTTTTTCAATCAAGCAAGTGGAACATAGAAAAAAAGAATAGAGATCCTGAGCAAAGAAGATTATAAAAGGAAGCAATGATATCATAAATGAGGCTAGCTAGATGTTTGGATGAGATTCATTGAGTCCTTAGTATTGAGCTCGCTCTGAGCCTGTTGTAATATTGTAGTGCTTTTGATTATACTTTTGAGTCAATTATATGTTTGTAGTCTTGAGAGAATGCACATTGTGTAGTGTGTTGTGTTTCTAAGGAGTTATATAGAGAAGATATGAAGTTCAGTGGTTGTCATATATAGTTTTCTTTGCATGTCTCTATTGTAAGGGAATGACTCTGGTATTAAATATGCGACAGTTCTGATCTATTATGTGTCTACCATGTACTATTTGGATATGTGTGTGTATTGTTTTACTTCTTAGTCCTAATAATTTGTCAATTATGAGTCGCATGAATGCCAACCCCGATGAATCTTTGTGTGCTTGTCCTTCATCCCTATCACAAGACTGTTGTGGGTGGGAAATCCCTCCCATGGAATAACATTAAGGGTTTTATCATGCATGCATAAATGGCCTAAAGTCTCCTACTTTTTACCAACATCCCAATCATAAATCCCGTTACTCATATGCAAATACAAGGCCAATGAGATCCAATTACTATACCTTAGTTTCCATGTTTGATGTCGATCCCTTTAACGCTTGGTCGCTCCTTGACTGCAACTCTCCTCCTAATGCTGACCTGCATTCATAAAAGACAAAAAAAGAACTCCACATGCATATAACCTATAAACTAATGGGTTAGATATTCTATCAAAATATAATCAAATTTAAATATTGACAATCTCATATGGCGGGACGAGAAAAGTACTTCTTTTATTAATCTCACAAGAGTAACCTTACAATAGTGAGATTGACCATTGTTCCTCGAATATGGTCCTGGGCTCCTCTTCAACTGTGCTCCAACTACTTCTGTATATGCTTCTCTTCACACAATAATTGCAAAAGGTTGGAGCAAGGGGAATACTAAATCGGGTATAGTTTCTTTGCTATGATTTTCCTCCTTCCAAATGGGACCCCTACCCCTTCTTTTATAGGCTAGAATGGGCTAGGTATTTGGTCGAGTAACTGACTATGGGTAGTCAAACAGTTTAGTTAACTTACCCAAAACTGTGTGTTCCGTCTGCAACTTTCCATTTTTCGTGCTTTTTAGGTATATGCAGGCTGTAGTGGGTTAACCAACGTACGCACATGTGCAGTAGTGGAGCAGGGCGTGTATGCCTTCAAAAAGAGTGTTTTTTAAGAAGTTGTTTAGTAGTGGCTTGGAAAAGAAGGAAAATGAGATGGCCTGATGCCAGGTAAGCATGTCTGGTGAAATTTAGGGTTATAACAAATGCCCCCTAATGTGTGAGGTCAAAAGAGCATTTAATGGATGAAATACATTATCAATCTTCACCAACATACCAAACAAGTGAGCCTAGGAACCAGAATTCGAGAGGTGCCATATGAAAAATAACAATTTGTCTCACCGAGGCGGGCATACCCATGCTCAGAATGAAATAAAATCATGGCTACCAATCAAATACACTGTAGATCCATGTCATATAACTATATAAAGTGTAGCCGTGAGCAATACATAATGGATCTACATCTCGAAATAAAAAAGATATACATGTATAGTATCCATCTTCAAGAAGTGAATAAGGCATGATGGCTAGAGATGAGGCCTTCAAAGATCGAGAAACAACTTTAAAATCTTCACAACTCGGGTAGGAGTGTAATATGAGTGTACGACTTCACTACCCAGAGGTCTTCGACGACTTGTCAGGAATGGACTAGAGGATTTTGATGATCAGGTTGAGGGCTTTATGGATTTCAAACAAAGACTTGATTGGGATTTTGGGATGACCGGGCATGAGGGTAAGAGACAATCTGCAGAGGGGTCCAACTCAAGCTTGGTAATAACTTCCCTTGGACAATAACACGACAAAAGATGAGACTTAGGCAACATGATATTTTGACATAAGTTTACGATGCGGGTGGCACCACAAACTATCCATATGCTTGGAAGAATAACCAAACAGAGGAGGACACAACTCTATGTAGCGAGAACAACTTCCTAAGGTCATGTTAAATCCCAAGGCTTGACGAAAAAACAGAAGGATGTGATTTGTCCAAGGGCGACTCATTGTGCTGCCAATAAAAAGAAAATACTTTTCCCTTCCTCTTTTTGGGGTATACTTGATTTTTTTTTGTCTTTTTCAATAATTTTGGAAATCTTGAAAAAGAATAAAAGAATGTTGTGTTACAAAGGAGGATCGAATGTCACAAACATACTAGTTCCAAGCGCACAAAACACATGGATGCTCAAGGAAAAGGTACATATGTAGGAAAATGACACTCGGGAAAAATCCTCCATGGGCCAAAGGTGTCAAGACGCAGAGGCAAAGTGCTACAGGGCTTGCGTATAAGGCATGCTTCAGATGGTCCAGTTGAGAGCAACATGGATCAAGAATTAGGCCAAAGATGCACATATGAAAACACGATTAATAAGACACACAATGGTAATGTCCTTCGATGTAATTTTAACGAGCCCAGAGAAGGTAAGCTCGATGGTTTTTCATATTTAGAGAGTCTGAAAAAGCGTAAAAGGAGAATCCTTAGGGGTACCTTTTTCAAAGATAGTTTAGTCGGCTCGAAAAAGGGGTAAAATAGCACCAACCAAACGTCTATTCAAAACCATTTTAAGGAGTGTGATAAAGACAAGATCACTCGATGATTTTTTCATTTTAAGGAGTCTGAAAAAAGCTTAACTATGGACTCCGTCGGGAATGTTCTTCTGGACCAATTTAACGAGTGTGAAAGAATAAGGTCACTCGACGATCTTTTCAATTTTAGGGAGTCTGAAAAGAGCTTAACTATGGACTTCGTGGGGGTTCCTTTTTCGTAAATTTAGTCCCTCAGGCCCGAAAAAGGGTTAAAATCATACCTGAGAATACTCTTCTAGGGAACTAAATCTCCTAGAGTATACCTTTGGTCGTATAGTTGACCGTTCGGACCGAAAAAGGGGTAAACTACCGTCGGAAAGACGTGATTTCAAATTTCAGTTTAGCGAGCATGAAGGTCAACAAGATTGCGTGACAATCTTTTCATTTTTAGAGGTTCTGAAAAGGGCTTAAAACAAGACCCGTTGTGTTTTGGGAGTCCCGAGAGTGAGGTCAAGAGTGATCAGAAATCATGCAAATGAGGTTCAAAGTCATGATCAGGAAAAACTAATAAGGACTCCCGAGCCTAAAGTCGTTAGTGACGGCATGGACACCAAAATGCAACCAGGATCTACCTAGGACATCCATGTTAAGGTAGGCTCTACCACTAAATTACGACACTTCTAGAGAAACAATGATGGTTCTGTGTCACAAATTGGTGGGATCGATCCTATGGCTAAGCGAAAAAGACAACAAGATGCAGAAAATGGAGGTGGAATCCCAACTTAAATGAAACGAGTTGGAAAAATGAATTTTTACCAAAGGACCTTCAAAAAGACCCAAATATCCAAAAAGTTTCCCAATACCCAAAGTAACACTTATCGTAACAATCCATAGAAAACCCCTGAACCATACTAAATGATTTTCAATTTAGAAAACATGACAAGAGGGTCGAAAAAATGACAAAAAGGGGCCAAAAAGTCTATAAATAGAAGCTGACGGCTCATTATCACCATTGTTAATTGAGAAATTGATTGTGGAGCAAAAAACACCTCTTTGTCAAAAGAGTTGATTCTGGGAGCTTCGGTGGACGGAACGAGATTATAATTGGACCAAATAAGTACATACTAATCCCCCTTGCATCTCCATTCTTTTTTTAAGCATTTCGTTTTGTTTTTTTGGGGCCACTGACCTTTAAAATGGTCGGCCCTACGCATACGCAGGTTGTCTTAGGACAACCAGCATATGCCCGTGTGTAGAGAAAATATTGCACGCAGGCATACGCGACTGTCTACATTACAACCCGCGTATACCCTCCCTCATAGGAAAAAATTTAAAGAATACAAGGGCTAATCCCTCCTAAATTTGTCAATTGCGGGATGTATGTTCACTGGAGGGAGAGAGAGCATGAGGAATTTGATGTTGCGGTCTTAGATAACCCTGATGTGGTAGCTTCTCTAGCCCAATGTGGCTTGTTTAAGTTCTTCCAGAGTGCATTTATACGGGCACAACCTAGGCTGTTGAATTCCTTGATTGATTACTGGCACCCGGACGCGGAGGTGTTCTCGCTTGAGGGATAGTTGTTGACTCAAACGATTGAAGATATCTACTTTTTGACTGGCCTGTCAAGGAGAGGGGAACCAGTCAACCTTTGCACGTTTCCTTCTAGGCCTCACAACATAGCAGAGTTGATTAACCTCCATTGCAAGGTAGGTATTGACATGGTGGGTACTTAGGTGATGGTTCATAAGATCAACAACCTATTGCTGAAAGTGATAGTTCTACTCATTGGGCAGATTATCAAATCTGCAACTTTACACCAAGCTTCCAGGGCGCACATGAATTGTGTGGTTCAGTGCTTAAATGAACAAATCTTTGACTGGAGTAATACATTACTTGACTGCATGAAAAGGTAGTTGATAGAGTGACGGATGTGAAGGCACACAAAATTTGGATTTGGTACTATCCTTTGTGCTTTCTTCTTCAAGAGTGTACCTAGTATACTTTGTGCATGTAGCCTCCTCTCCAGCAGTGAACAGATGGGCGACGCTGTTTCCGTGAAAGGGGGGAGGGAGGACTATTGAGGCCTTCGATGACAAGTTTTTCGATTGGTGGTCTCGACAGATTTTGGCAATAGAGGACTATCCCTATGCCATAATTGACTTTTCCAGGGACCTAGACATGGGCATACCTCACGGAGTGGTACGAGGAGAGCTAGGTAAGTTTGTTTTTCAATTTTTTTATTTTTTTATTTTTTATTTTTTTTATGTTGTTTTTATATATATCATTTTTTTGTATACCAGAGTAATTAACATATATGTGTTTGTTGTGTGCAGATGTGGGACCGGTGCGTCTAGAGGATTTTGCGAGGACTAGGCGACGTCCTCGACCAGAGGCCACACCAGCCGCAATCGGCGGACCAACAGTAGCAGGGGGACCTCTAGTCGGTGAGGCTGAGAGAGTTTTGAGACTAGTAGAGCAGAAATTTACCTCGCTTAATCGCATAGTCCCCATGGCAGAGATCGAGGATCTGCCACCATCCATGCAACCTCATGTAGTGGGGGCACCACGGACGTGGGTTCGACTTTTTTGATGTTTAGAAAACATTGTTGATCATTATAACAGGGCCAACAAGCCCCATCCTTAGTTAGGCTGGATAACTTACATGCCGAGGGCACTACTTGTATCTTTTTGAGGGGATAAGCCCCGTGACTTTCTACTGGACGTATTTTTGAGGTGCTTGCACCCACCCATGTACTCTAATATTTTTGATATTATATATGGATTTTTATGTCTTTTTTTGTCTTATGGATTACATCTACTTTACAAATGTATTTACATGTGCATGTGTGTGTCTTTCTTACATGTGTGGAAGAAGCCAATCTAATATTTGATTAGCTAGAGTATCTGTAATTTGATTTAATCTCCTAGGAACATGAAAATATGTAATATAATCAAAGCTTCATTCTAAGAGACGTACCCTAAGGAATCGTCAGTGTAGAGTAGGATCATGAACACGGTATACTCCATTTAACTGAGACACAACTAGCTGAGCATCTAAATAGACCCGGAGGTGAGAGATACCAAGTGACAAAGTGTCACAAAGTAACTTAATAATTGAGTTGTATTCGACAACATTGTTTGTGGTGTCACCTAAACATATACCTCCTTAAGATAGCAACTATCCTTGAGGTGTGAAAATCACCCAAGCTACGGAGGCAAGCCTTCGAGTGTGCCGGCTAGAGCCATCTGCAAATCCAACGAACACCTCTGATTCACTTGACATCTTCCACAGTGAAGAAGATGACATAAAAAACAACACATACACAAAACCCAAAACCCAAAACGTAATAGTATACAGACTATACATATATTACAAAAAGTCACCCAAGGCGACCCACCTATTAGTAATACTTCTTGAGGTAGAGCCCATTTCTAGGCTCTGCCAAAACATTTCCCTCAAAGTCCACCAGACGATAAGCACCCTTCTGTAGTACTTCTTTCATGATGAAAGGTTCGAACCACATGGGTTTGAACTTGCCTGCCCCCAGGGGGTCCTTATCTTGGTCATAGACCAGGACAAGGTCGCCTTCAGAGAAAATTCGAGGACGAACAGACTGATCATACTGACACTTGAATTTTTGTTTGTGAGCCTTGTTAGACAAGGCCGCGTCATGACATTGTTCATTGAGTTGTTCGAGGTATAGTAACCGTTCTTCAAGTGGTGAAGTATCTGGCAATAACTATACTGCCAACTTTAACGATGGGATTTGGCATTCTATAGGCAAGACTGCTTCCAGCCCGTAAACGAGTTGAAAAGGTGAGAAACTGGTTGCAGTCTTAACAGACGTTTGATAAGCCCATAATGTCGAATATAACATCAAATGCCAATTTGACTTGGTCGAATTGATCGTTCATTGTAGAATGGTTTTAAGAGATTTATTTATAGCTTCCACCTAACCATTCACTTGGGGGTAATAAGGTGATGAATGTTCTTTCCTCAACCCAAGATTTGATGTTAACTCAGCCATCATTTTGTTGTGAAAGTGACTGTCGTGGTTAGTGACAATCTCTCTCGGGATGTTCAACCTTGCTATTATCTGGTTGAACAAAAAGAGAGTTGTTGACTCCCCGTCATCTTTGAACGTTGGCATAGCTTCGACCCACTTGGTGAAGTAGTCGACTGCTACGATGATATAGCGGTGCCCCCTTGCTAAAGGGGGGTTACATGTAGTGTAATCAATCCTCCATTTAGTGAAGGGACCAACGGTAATAACGGGAAACATGGGAGCGAGGTGTGCCCTCATCTTCCGAGAGAAGATCTGACACGGGTGGCACTTCTTGACCGATTCAACACAATCTTTGACTAATGTCGGCCAGAAGTAACCGACTCATAGAATCTCTTGGATTGTTGCTAACCCAGACAAATGACTTCCACATGATCCAGTGTGGCAATCATTAAGCACAATTTCTGCTTCTTCATGAGTGAGACATCGACAAAGGATGCAGTCTACACCTCGACGATACAAAGTGTCCTCGAGTATGAGATAGTTCTTAGCCTGATGGCATATACGGTGATGCTCATCACGAGAAGTAGAGGCATGCCACTTCAAATTCTGGAGATAGACAAACACATCTCCATACCAGGGGTCAGAAGACGTGATCAAAAACATGTCTCCTTTGATAGGCGACTCGTCGGGTATAAAATCACCTGATTCGACCGGAAGTTCCGATATGAGTTCTGTGAAGACCATCGAATTTTTGAATTTCTCCGAAACGAATTCCAAATTGAATTCCTGGAGGATAACTATCCATCTACTGATTTTCTTCCAATGACTCGTCATGTCAATACATATTGAAATGGGTTCACGACGACAATGACGGTGGTCTTGCGAAACAAAATATAATGACAGAACCATTGGACAACATGAACTGCTGCCAACACAAGCTTTTCGATATGGGAATAATTGAGTTCCGGTCCAACCAGGCCTTGGCTTAGGTAATAAATCACATATTATGAGAGGAACTGATCCTCCTGAACTAAGACCATACCGATGGTCGACTCTGCAATGACCAAGTATTATAGGAAATCTTTATTATAATTGGGTGGCCGAAGCAGAGGGGTTGATATGAGGGTGCTTTTCAATGTTGCGAAAGAGCGTTGAGTGGCTTCGTCCCAATGAAAAGGAACGTCCTTCTTCAATAAATACATAAAACCCTTTGTGATCTCGGCATTGTTTGCGATGAAACGCCGCAGAAAATTTGCTTTTCCCTGTAGACTCTGAAGCTGAGGTATGGTGCACAGGGGAGGCAATTGGACTATTGCCTCAACCTTGAGAGGATAGACCATGATCCTTGTTGTTGAAACGATGAAACCTAACAGATGACCAGATGTGACGCAAAAACTACACTTGTTTGGATTCAAGCGGATTCGGTAGTAGCGACACCATTCAAGGATAAGTCGGTGGTGTTCTGGATGATCAGCTCTCTTACGAGATCGTGATGCTAAATCATTGAGATAAGCCTCGACTATATGTTTGAGGTCGTGGAAAGAAAAAGACATGGACCATTGAAACATAGCCCCAACATTTTTCAGACCAAAAGGCATCTTACGATAAGAGAATGTACCCCATGGACAAATGAAAGCAGTTTTGTGTTGGTCTTTGGGTTTGATTTGTATATGATTGTATCCCGAAAAACCATCCATGAATGAAAAGGCCTCGCATCCTGCGCATTCATCGACTATCTGGTCAATAAATGGCGTGGGGAAATTATCTTTTGGGTAGGCCTTGTTCAGATCACGGAAGTCCATGCATACATGAATCGTACCCTATTTTTTATTGACTGGCATGGGATTCGACACCCATTGAGTCAATTGTACGGGGTAGATGAAACCAACTTTAAGTAGTTTCTCTACTTCAGCCTTGATAGTTGCTTCTTTCCTAGGATTGACCGGACGAAGCTTCTGCCAGACCGACTTAACATTAGGATAAGCCGTGATTTCATGTTTGACAATTCTTGGGTCTATGCCTGGAATTTCCTCGTAAGACCAGGCAAACACGTCGCATAATTCTTTAAATAAATCTGTGTATATTTGAATCTCCTTGGGGGAGTAGTCTGCTCTGACCAAGATATTCTCCACAATGCCAAGGGTTCTGGAGATGTCAATAGGTATCATTTCGGCTATTGTTTCCATATTTCCTTCAGCATAAATTGCGTGTGTTGCCAAAGGATTGATAGGACAATCTTTATCTCCATTCATGGTCAGAGTGAATTCTCCTGCTTCAATTCATCTTAACTCTGGGAGGAAGTAAGATCTATGATGATCATCCCAGGGTTTGTCTGGACTATTCATTGCCTCAATAATCACTTTGTCTGAAGGCAAGACTAAGTCTAAAGAATCTGTATCAGCAAGGGAACCTTGAGCCCAAATAGGCTTGAGTACCAGATCTAACTCTTATGCCGGAGTTGGATCGGGGTCGGCATAATCTATTTGAATGATAGAGTATGCAACTTTTTCCGTGGACAAAGGCATGGCCATGCCATGGTGTTCTGTCCCTTCCCTCCTAGAGGATGGGGAAGGAAGGGTCCATGGATCATGAAAGTACGTAGTGCGAAACGACGAGTTTTGAAAATTTTCAGCCCGAGGCTGGTCGGGGATAGTTGTCATATAATAGACATTGTCGTTCGGAGGCAGGTAATCGAAAGTACCCATCAATGATGGGCACAAACCAACCCCTACATTGACGATGCCAGGCTGGGGGTTATCAATCATCGGGACCGTGGAGACTCCCGATGAAGGGTAAGGACGGGAGAAGGATAACTAATCAATTGTCACAATCCAACCCTCATGAGGAAACAACAAGACCCGAAACACTATCACGACCACTGCTTGCATAGCGTAGGTCCAACTCCTGCCTAACAAAAGATTGTAGTCGAGGGATGCATCGACCACTTCAACTTCGACACACACGGTTTTTCCCCCTAACTGCATGGGGAAAGAGGGGATGATCCCATGTGGTCAGAAAGAACGATTGTCAAAAGCTATAAGTAGAGTAGGTGACAGAGACAAAACGCGTTGGCCGATGGCCTTCCAACACGCCAAAGACATCACGCATGTCGAGGCACCCTCATCCACCACTGTATGAAAAATATTCTAGGTAAAATTTTTCGTGGTGTAAGCCACTACTATCTGAAAAGCGACGTGGTAAGGAAGACGAGGTTTTAAGTCAGAGGTATCAAGCATGATCATTCCCGGATTACAAGTCTTGGCAGAGCCTAAGGAAACTAATAGGGCCTTTCTCTAGGAAGGGCAACTCTGGAGGACTTCCAAAGTAGACATCGCACAAGGGGTTTGTGATAAATCTTCCACCACATAGTAGTTCTGGGCGGCCATTGCATTTGGGTTGTAAGAAGCTTTCTTGAATGCACCTTTGGGGATGTGTGTCATTGTTTCGCCCAACGTCTTCTCAATCTGAAGAGGAAGAGGTGGGTTTTTGGCTTCTTTACCCTTATCAGAGGTGTTTGGCTTTCCGTAATCATGTGCTTTAGTCATTATATAAGCATCACCTTTCATCATATAGATGTTTGCGGATGAAGGATTACTTGAAGATGGAGGGGGTCCTTGACTGCCCCTTTCCATGCTCAAGGAGGCTTGAGTTAGATTTTGCCCGTGTGGGGACGGTTTCATTAACACGACAGGCTGTTGTTGTGTCAACAACTTCTGGGCCTCCGCAAGCTGAGGGCACTGATGGGTCGAGTGGTCTTCCTTGCAAATATTACAAGGATACTTTGATTTCTTCTTTTCAGTGTTGCCCCTCCTAGAATTATCGGTGGGTTTCTTATCCCCCTTACCCTTTTTATGTTGTTTCTTCTTTCCATCAGGCTGCTAGGTGGCCTTTGGGTTTATCGTTTGTACACTGTGTACATTCGAATTTTGGGTAGGGGGAGCAACAGAACTAGTGGTTTGGTTGGACATTGTCTGTTGTATAGACAATTGTTGTAATTGATTTGTCAATGGATCATCGGGCTTGGTTTGTGTTGAAACAATAATGTCATCAACATGTGGTCCGGACCTTTGCTTGGTTTTGTCAAGGATTGACCTCGGTGCATTTGGAAAAATCTCGTAGAGTAAACTAGATTGAGAGTAAATTAGCTCTAGATGTTGCGCTCTCATTATTGCGTATTCCTCGGAACACACTCCGGATGTTGCGACATCTTTAGATAACTGGGGTACCAAAGACTTAAGGAACCACTCTAGCAGGAATGCTGGTGGGATTAACACTTTGATCAAACTCTTCCGGCGTCTGCATTCTGGAATATGATCCGGGATATGGTCCACTTTTGTCTTCTCAAAATTGGCCAACAATTCGATGCCAACATTGTATCTCACATGTAATTGGAAATGGTTCAGGAAAGCCATTGCCAATTCGTCTAAGGAAGAGTATCGTGAGTGGTCGAGCTCAATGTACCATTTCGCAACACTCCCTATGAGAGTGCGTTGAAACAATCGCAACTGAACAGAGTTGTCTCTTAATGAGTTGGATGAGCACCATAAGTGGAAGGTGGTCACGTGATCACTAAGATCTTCATTAGGCTTGGCCTTGAACTTTGGAATTTCCGAAGGAAACTTGGTCGGCATGGAAGGCCAACTTGGATCATGACAGATGGGGTCATTTAAGAGCCTTGTCAAATCTGGCAAGTGCAAGGTTGCTAGAAACGGTAGTTTGGGTTGTGGATTGTAGCCGGGGAAAAATGAGCCTGGGCTTTGACTGGCACCAGGTTGCTAGGAAAAATTAGGTTGCTGGCTAGGGCTTTGGTAATAACCATGATCGTGACCAACGTACAAATTGGGCACTTGTTGAGACATCATCTGCTGGTTCCCGTAATAAGACGTAAAGGGCTTAGCTTGCGTCGCATTCCAAGGATTTTGGGAGGGGTTTCCCCCTACCGATATGATGGGCATAGGCGTTGGGCCTTTTCCGGGGTTCCACTGGGTATGGAAAGGGTTTCCCTCGATCAACATCCTTGGGAAGGGGACTGGTCCCTGCCATGGATTCCAAGATCCTTGTTAGGAAGGAATTCCTAAGTGTGCCCCCTGTGCAGGAATAGTACCCTGTACAAGATGTGGTTGTCCATAACTGGGGTTTCCCCCGACTGAAATGGTAGTTGACGAGAAAGCGTTGTTACCAAACGCGCTGAACAAAGAGAAAGGTGTTGAACCAACCGACATATTACAAGGAGGGAGTGTTTGAATACCTGCTCCAAACAAGTTTATGTTAGGCCCAACAGAGTGTTGAGGAACACCACTGAGTGAGGGGGATGAAGGGGGTATATGACCCCCACCGTAAAGGAAAGCGATAAAGGGTGCGGAAGTGCCCCCAATATATCCTTACAGAGGAGTGTTGGAACTCCCTGCCCCCAGACCCAAAGTTTGTAGAGTGGAGGAGGAAAGTACAATTCTCATACCAAAGCCAAGCATCCCGTATGAGAAAGGAGAGCCTGTCATGTTCTGAGGAAACAAAGCAGTGATCACCGCCACATACCATTTTCCGAGGTAGAAGCAGTCGAGACCATGGTGGTCCGAACCGATGATAGTTGTTTCAGAGGTGGAACACCCCTAGTAGTGACATTCGCGAAGGAAATATTAGTATTCCCTGAAGAAGTGGTAGTCTGTGCTTCCATTGTTGCTGGTGACACTACCAGATGCTCGTTAGGTAGAACCTATACGACGATAGGTGTCGATAGATCAGTGATGGGAGGGTTGTAAGGACCAAGAGCCTCTACTCCAAGGTAAAAAATGATTGGTTCCTCTAGAATAGAAATTTATTCTCTCAAAAAAGGGTTGGGCACAGTTTCCTGTAACCCGGTTGTCTCAAAAGACCCTTGCTGGTCTAATTTTTGCCTTAGCGGTGGCGAGGGGGGGGGCTTCGAGGTCAACCGGTGGTAGCCCCATAAGCCTTCACGACCGAAAGAACTCCTGATCCTCCACTGTGTGAGAATATAAAATACACACTAGGGCAATCTATAACCATTTGAAAACCAACACGCACTAAAAAAGGTACCTATGAGATAAAAACAAGCAGTCACTAACTAGTTGGAAGAATAGTTACAACAACCAACACTAGAGCAACTTACTGGTGAAAGTGCAACTCAAATATGGAAGCACACTTCGGGTATACTCTGCAAAGTGTGGCCCGATGTATGTCCTAGGTACCATGGTATACCCCCGCAGTCACTTGTGTAAGTCACTAGAAAGATAGGCAACTAGGTTGCCAGCGTGCAAACAGTCACCAGGCAGGTATAGTCGACAGTCAAGTGGACTGCAATGAGCAGGGTATCAATCCCGAAACCTATCAAGGGTATCGAAAGAAAGTGTTTTGGAAGACGACTGAGGACCTCGAATGGATTCAAGACCCACGAAGCTATGTGGCAAATGAAATCAACAAAATCCCAAGACAAGCCCTCTATATGCATTCCCCACTACGTTTGGTCTAGCTTTGGAGGGTTTATCTCTGCTACCTTTCCTTATGCAACCTCGTGTTTAGCCCATGTGTTAGAGGGGGGTCCCGGATAAATTTTATGATACTGGAATTTTGACACTCCCTAGCACAAACTCTTATGTATGTTTTTCAACCTTGAAGAGTTTCCTCTCCAATCCTAAATCAAGGCTCTAGCCTAGACTAGTTGATGTACCCTACAAAACATAAAGTCTAGTTGATTTTAATTAATCGTTAATTTTTGGGCTTGTCTTAATTCAAAGGTTATGAAAGTGAAACTAGTGATTTTTTGAGAGATGAAAGAGAAGATAAACAACAAGCTGGAAACAAAATAACTTCTTCTTGACAAATTTAGATTTTCTCTTTTAAAAATTTTTTAAACCAACTTTTCAAACTTTTTCTTTCTAAGATCTTTTAACTGAAAAATCAAACAAGCTTTCGCTCGACGACGAGCTACTTATTGTCCTAAGTCAATCAACCAAGAACTTATGAAAACAATCTTTTTCCTATTGATTAATGCAAACAACCAACTCTTTAATCAAACAAAGAAGTACAAAATTTCAACACGCTTCAAAATACTAGAATTGAAAAATGGATTTCTTTTCTTTCTTCTAAAGCAAGAAAATGATAAAGTGAAGACAAAATAGAAACCAAAAATCACTTCTGGCCCTACTGCGGATCGCAGGAAGTCACTTGCCAAAACCTGAAAAAAGGTTGATCTAAAAAATACTCACAGATTTGTCTAAGAATCTACTACAGAAAATTCAAGAAATCTGTTTGATGAAAATAAAACTATGCTATGGTCAAACCTAGGCTACTGACTGTGATCACAAAGACCAGGGTAGAGACCAAAAAAAACCCTGAAAATACTGGCTTCTGACAGGTAAGAGGATGACTTCCTTTCTTTGTCAAAAGATCTCCCCAACATAGATACGCGTCTGTCACCACAACAACTAGCGTATATACGCATGATGTCCAAAGGAAAAGCATGTATGAATGCGTGCAGAACTACTGTAGGGCACATATAGCTCTGTAAATGCTCAAAAAAGTGAAAAACACAATCCAACACAGGCAGGGAGCACTGGTACCGAAAACTAGAGTCCCTCAGAGACAGAGAAAATAACTTTGGAAAAGAGAATGCAAAGAAACTCTTGATCAAACAAAGCTAATCTGAGGCTATTCCTATGCTATAGACAGCAAGACAGAGACTATGACCAAATCCAGGAAACCCCTGAGGAGGATCACTCCTGACAGGGAAAGAGGATGTCTGCCTCGAAAGAGGATGTCTGCCTCTAAAAAAAATAAAATCTGGACTTAAGCACGCAACTGACACTTTAGCAGCCCATCGAATATACGCGGGTTGTCTAAAGGTAGGGCGCGTGTATATGCGGGCATGGATTTTGTAGGCCACGTATACCTCTATAAATTCCTGGGATGAAAATTAAACAGCCAAGCAATCATGCATGGAGTACTGGTATGGAAAACCAAAATCCCTACAAGCTCAGACTCTTGCAAAAAACTTAGAAAAAAGGTAACAAACCAATTCTAAAATACCCAAAAAGTAACCCCTGAAAACCCTAGAGATTCCCCAGTATGGTCGCCAACTCTGTTTCCTACGGACTAGCATTAAGGGTTTTATCATGCATGCAGAAATGACCTACAGTCTCCTACTTTTTACCAACATCCCAATCATAAATCCCATTACTCATATGCAAATACAAGGCTAAAGAAATCCAGTTACTGTACCTTAGTTTTTGTGTTTGATGTCGATCCCTTTAACGCTTGGTTGCTCCTTGACTGCAACTCTCCTCCCAATGTTGACCTGCATTCATAAAAGACAAACAAATAACTCCACATGCATATAACCTATAAACTAATGGGCTAGTGATTCTATCAAAATATAATCAAATTTAAATATTAACAATCTCATATGGCGGGACGGGAAAAGTACTTCTTTTATTAATCTCACAAGAGTGACCTTACAATAGTGATATTGGCCACAGATCCTTGAATTTGGTCCTGGGCTCCTGTTCAACTGTGCTTCAACTGATTTTGTATATGCTTCTCTTCACACAATAGTTGCAAAAGGTTGGGGCAAGGGGAATACTAAATCGGGTTTAGTTTCTTTGCCATGATTTTCCTCCTTCCAAATGGGACCCCTACCCCTTCTTTTATAGGCTAGAAAGGGATAGGTATTTGGTCGAGTAACCGACTATGGGTGGTCAAACGGTTTAGTTAAATTACCCAAAACTGTGTGTTCTGTCTGCAACTTTCCATTTTTCGTGCTTTTTAAGTATACGCGGGTTGTAGTGGGTCAACCAGCGTACACACACATGCAGTAGTGGAGTAGGGCATGTATGCCTTCAAAAAGAGTGTTTTGTAAGAAGTTGTTCAGTAGTGGCTTGGTAAAGAAGGCAAATGAGATGGCTTGATGCCAGGTAAGCATGTCTGGTGCAATTTAGGGTTATAACAAAGACCTTATGGTCTCTGTGATCCTCTCTACATCTCGAGTGAGACCTTCCTCGGCCTTGGCCTAGGATTGATATTCTAATGCTCTGGGGTTTTTGTTGGTCAACTCTGGATGAACCCTAGGTCTAAAATCCCTAGTGTTAGGAAGAACGCACGCAAGCATTGATCTGCGAATCTTTAGTTGTCAGATTAGTTCTTAAGCATACATTAACATCCAACCTGATTTAGATATTATGACCGTTATGACTATTTGCAAATTAAAATGTGAATCCTCTTACTTATCCAAAATTTCATTAACTAATAAATAACTTATGGAAGTTAAAATGTTGAAATTAAGATAAATAGAAACAACAATAACAAGGCACATTACACAATTTGATAACATAGTTCACCCATCTTGGGCTATGTCTCTGGGTTTGCTTCCAAATGAGAGACCACTCTATTGATGCTCAAAAATGTTTGATACAATGATAAGTTCAACTTATGTTTTTGAAATGACCTTCTGTTCTGCTGCACAAACTCATGTGTGACTGTCAAAATCAGCCCCACCTCGGAAAAATGAATCTTTTGACTATAAACACTCTACATCTCTCAAAATACTAAGAACAACATAACAAAACCAAAATGGCATAGTTTCTTGGTACCAAATAACACTTTGTGGTGCAATGGTTGGGTGTTGAGTTTATATAGCGGAGGGCGAGGGTTCAAACCCACCCGACCACCATTATGTTTTGGTTGTGGCAATTGACTAATACATAAATGTATATTCCATCATTCGGTTAACTAATGAAATATCATGGCATATTGGTTAATTTGGTTGGTTGTTGGCGTGGACATCGGGGGTTCAAGCCACCCACACACTGTGTTTTATGCCATATATCATGCAACAAACTTTAAATAATATTCCTATTGTTAGACTCATAAATGAAGTCATTGGTCTAACGACAAGTCCTTGGAGCATTTACGCCGAGGTCACGGGTTTGATTCCCATCGGCCTAAAAATAATTTATTCCCTTAAGCCACATTGGCCATTTTGGACGCTGCCACATAGTAGCTCCTGATTGGCCCACTTTACCGAACATACACCACAGTCAACTGCCATGTCATCCAACCATACACCTAGTCATCTGCCTAGTCAACATGCCACATCATCATTGTATTGCCATGTCAATTTCATACAGTCCACATATCCATCCGTATAGTGCCACGTGTCATCCTTTCAGTGATTCCACATGGCACCCGCCTTTTTCCATTTTTACATGTTTTTCCAAAACTTCAGAAGACCACATATTTATCATACGATGTTCGTTTAATCCTGTTTAAGTTGCGTTGGAAATCTCTCATCGATCTCTACACAATGGAGTCATTTTCATCAGCATTTGAGATTGTCAAATTTTTAGCGTTCTTAGATCCACCTAGATCATTCCTCCCCACTAGAGGCCTTTTGGACCACCAAAAGTTTGTATTACTTAGCAAGAAAGTGAGGATAAATATCGCTCACATTCCCAATCTCTATCCATCTTTCTTTGCTTGGATGTACCCCTTTGAGACCAACTTGAAGATACTCCATATCACACCATCGTGAAGTCCTAATTTTTTTGTCAAGGATAACATCTTCTTGCAACTCATCTAAGTACTCAAGAGAAAAATCATCAATTGTCAGAACCTGAACACCTTCTTCTTTATCCATAATCATAGGAGGCTCATAAAGTTTCGAATTATCAACATTCACCACTGAATACATTTGCATATATGATGGAAAATCTAAATGGAAAGCATTAGTACCAATCTTCTCCAAAATATCAAATGGACCATACTTGATTGGTTTGCGCTTTTTACCTTCACCCTTCATTCTATCTTTGTTGATATGTAACCACACCTGATCACCAACTTGGAATTGATGATCAACCTGAAGCTTGTCATGCCTTGCCTTGTACTTGGCTTGGCTCTTCTCCAATTGCTCGTTTATTGTCTGATGTACCTATTGGATCCTTTGAATGAACCTCTTAGCTTTTTTGGCATCATATTGTCCATCCACTTTGCTTGCTTCCTCGAAAGAAAAATCCATAGGTGATTTAGGAAATTATCCCAAACATGTCTCAAAAGGAGATCTTTGAGTAAAATGATGCATATCATGATTATAGGCATGGTGTACATAGTGCAAGTGTTTATCCCACATCTTAGGATGTTTACTACAATACCCTCAAAGAAAATTTACCATTGTCTTGTTCACCACCTCTATTTGTCGATCTGTCTATGAATGAAAAGCAATGCTCTTATTTAACTTAGTGTTCGTCAACCCCCACAAACTATACCAAAACTTCCCCAAGAACCGAGAGTCTTGATCAGATACAATATATGTAGGCAGCCCAAAATGAACCCAAACATGATTAAAGAACAATTGTGTTGTCTTTTTAGCTGTGACTTGTTGCTTACAAGGCATTAAGATACACATTTGACTAAACCTATCCACTATGACATACAAGTAATCATGACTTGTTCTGGACTTTGACAAACCCCCCACAAAATCCATGGACACACTTTCCCATGGTTGAGAAGGCACTGGAAGTGGTGTATATAAGCCCAACTTCTTGTTGCTAGGCTTACTTGTGGCACACAAAACACACCCTTTTACATACTTGGAAACTATTTCATTCATTCGAGGCCAATAACAATATATTTGCAATTGTGATACTGTCTTTCCTACCCCGAAGTGACCAAAAAAGAGACCTTGATTACATTTGTTCTTTCATCCCTGGGTATACAAAGTTTTCCAAGATGATACAATAAATTATCATGCACATGATAATCCAATTATTCATTTTTATTGCTACAAGTTAGAGCTTCATACACATCTTTAAAGTCATCATCTTTAGCATACTGTTCAACAAAACTTTCATGAGCTAAATAATTATGCCTTAGTATTGTAGATGCATTGATTATTGGTCTTGATAACATGTCTGCAACTTTGTTAAGAATGCCCTTCTTATACTTAATTACCAAATGAAATTATTGTAAGAAACACATCCATCTAAACTGTCGTGATTGTTGTAGCTTGGTTTGTGATTGCAGATACTGTAATGGCTGATGATCTGTGTGAAATATTGTTTCCTTCCCTATTAAGTAATGCTTCCACTTTTTAACACTTTGTACCAAAACATACAGTTCCTTATCATATGTTGGATAGTTAATTATTGCTTGAGTAAAAAATTCATAATGGTAACAAATAGATTTACCTCATTGCATCAAGACTGCTCCCATGGCATATCCACTTGCATTGGTTTGTATTTCAAATGGTTGTTGTAGATCTGGCAGATCCAAAACTAGTGCAGTACTTATTTTCTATTTCAATGTATCAAAGGATTTTTTTTGCTTGCCTCCCTATTGAAAGACTCATTTCACACTTGTTAATGCATGCAAAGGAGCTATTATGAAAGAGAATTTAGCAATAAATTTCCTCTAGTACGGTATTGCCCCTAAGAAACTCCTGAATTTTGTGGCAGTGTTTGGCTTGGGCCAATTCATGATGACTTCCACCTTAGAGGGATATATCTTCACTTGACCATTCTCTACAATATTGTTGGATTATTGAGAGGGGGGGGGGGGGGGTGTTAATCAGTAATATAGAAATTTAATCCCTTTTTAACCACAAAATGCAAGTGTCATATCAATGTAGCATTATCATCCAATAGTTGCAGAGTAAATAAACAATGAACAAATGAGAAATCATACACATACATAGTACACCAGTGTTTTTACGTGGAAACCCAAAGCGGGAGAAAACCCAATGTTTTTTCTTATATGTCTTTAAGAATTACATTCATTGGAAGCACCAACTTCCTTCGTTTTCCAACTGCAACTGGAAGGAGGCTCCAACCCCCTAGTTTCTCAGGCTACAACCTGAGGGAAGCTCCAAATCCCTAATTCTATGGCTACAACCAGAAGGAGGCTACAACCCCCTATGTTCTCCAGATACAACCGGAAGGTGGCTACAACCACATGTCCTTGCCCCATCCAACCACCCTGAAATATAAGTAGAATGATGGAACCATTGTCACACTATCACTGTGAGATATACTGTTGTAAACTTGTACCAATCAACATGCACCAAACAACCTGTACCAATAACTTGTGCCAACATGTACCATACATCAACCCGTACCTCAATAACTTGTTCCAACCTGTACCTCAACATTTAGTCTTACTTAATTTGGATCTGTTATGAAGAAGTTATGACATTTTTACCCGAAACATCTGTTTTAGACTAGTTTCGGGACAAGCAACAAACCCTATTTTCCACGGAGTGTAACTCCAAAAATACAACGACCGACAAGCAATTTTTTTTATCACAACTACTTGGATATGTTTCCTCAACGACCTCCAGATTTCGTGGTCTGAATCATTCTAGAAAAAAATTTATTACGAAAATGGTGAGATGACCTGTAAATAACATACCTTAAAAAGCATCATCAAAAGAATTTATCCTCCCTTGAATTTTGGCTTTCTTTACTTCACATTCCCTCTAAAATTCGCCTTAGATATCCTTTGGTTACCTCAATCACTTTTAGATATTCAATATGCTCAAGTGTAATTAAATGAGAGACCCTTGCCTCTTATTTATACTTTTATGTAGCTTCCTCAAGGGGTTACCTTCTAACCATTTTAAACCACTTTCCTTATTTTAGGGATAACCCACTTCTAACCACTTGTCCACTTAGTAATTTCTCCATTAACTTTATAATTAAAATATTTTCGTTTGCATCCACTTTGACTTATAGTACACTCATCACTTCACTTTATTATTTAAATAATTTCTTCTTTGCAACCACTTTGACTATTTTGACCTTTTGGGGCTTCTAGATGACTCATGAGGGTTCTCCAACTTCACATGGCCATAAATCTCTAACCATGAGGAGTTATGTGACGTTCCACATATCACCAAAAATGACATGACATGTACTATCCATCTAGAATAGTCTTATCTTCAAATATATTAAAACTCATACCATTATACATCAAACAAACTTGGGTTCATTACCTAAACCTTTGTGCTACCAGAATTCGCTATTGGACTTTCTTCAAGGGTTGACATCAATGACAACCAACCCAAATAATCAACAATAACCCAAATGCACTAGAATGTTTTTTCCAAATTCACATTTAGACATCTTTACATACAACTTCTCCCTTTTCAAAAGTTCAAATACTATCCCAACATACATTACATGATCTTCCCATGTTCGACTAAAGACCAAAATATCATCTAAGCAGACAATGACAAAATCATCTATAAAAGGTCTGAATACATCATTCATTACCCCCATAAATTTTGCAGGTGCATTACATAAACCAAATGGCATAACCAACCATTCAAACAATCCCTATTTTGTCTTGAAAGCAGTTTTCCACACATCACTTTCTGTAATTCTAAATTGATGGTAACCAGTTCTCAAATAGACAACATTTATCAACTGATCCAATAAATCATCAATTCTAGGAAGATGATATCGGTTCTTTACCGTGATATTTTTCAGTGCCCGAAATTTAATACACATCCTCTATGTATTGTCTTTCTTTGGAATCAATACAATAGGAGATCCACATGGAGAGGAACTTGGCCTTATGATTCCCTTATTGAACAACTCTTGAACTTACTTCTTTATCTATGCACTCTCTATCACCGATAACCTGTACATACCAATATTAGGAAAAGGAAGATCTTGCTGCAAATAAATTTCATGTTCAACCCCCCTCTTGGGAGGCAACCTTGTAGGTTCTTGAAATAGCTCATCATAGTTAGAAACAATCTTTACCAATTCTTGCTTGTGACCTAGGTTACAACTTAAAAAGAATCTCATACATTTTTCTCTTTTTGCTTCACCACTATGAGAACAAAAAATTTACTAGCATTTACAAGTCTCTTCATTTGTCTCGTGCTTACTAATGAAACATAAGTTTTAATACGGTGAGCTCTAACAATATATTCAATCCCATCTTTTAAAAGGTGATACTTGTTCTTTTCACGATATAATATGGATTTATTGTCAAATATGTATGGACTACCCAAGATAATACCACAAATGTCAAGTGACACTTCATCAAAATCAACCTCATCAATGAACTTGGAAGTAATTGCAAATTTCATTTTACACTCTTTAGTTACTTGCAATTTAGCATCCTCACACACCCAACCCATGTTGAGTGTGTGTTATATTCTTTGCATGTGTGTGTGTGTGGGTGCGTCAGATACGACAACTGCGGTTTTTGCTATTTTTAGCGGATTTTGCTATTTTTAGCTGATTTGTAAATTAATCCCGGATTAAGGGATTAGGGTTTTGGTATCTACAGAATACCTAAAAAAATTGTATATATTGTATGGAAAATGGTGAAATTCGATATAATGAAAATAAGAAAGGTTTTCCCGGTTGAGGGTTTCCGGTAAAAATCTCTGTGTACTCTGTGTATGAGCCATTGATTAATTTCTGTATTGCTTAAGAATATATATGCATTGCTTTACTTCGCAG
>ML790865.1:357547-394221 GCA_009831015.1 Picea engelmannii | reverse complement strand
ATGGATGGAAAAACTTACCGGAGGAAATGAAACTATAAAGTAAGCGTGAAAACAAACCGGTATGTACAATGAGAGTTCATAAACACATTACTTCATGAAGTGTTTGAGGTGCCGCCCATTTACAGGGGCGTTGAGAATGTCTCCATCGATATTTTCTAATAAAAAAACATTTTTTCCCTCAGAAACCAAAATCTTATATGGGCCAGACCAGATTGGATTAAACTTTCCATGTTTACCAATGTCTTCTCTCTTGGCTTCCCATTTCAGGACCAGATCGCCAGGGAGGAAATATCTATCTTTAGCTTTTCAATCGAATAGGGCCTTCATGTTATCCTGATATCTCTATAACCTTTCATTTATTTCGGCTCGATTTTGTTGAACTTCAACCAGCTGGTTTATTCTCCTGGTAACGTCGTTGGGTTCTTCATTTGAATCTTGCCAAAGTTTCATTACAGGCAAAGCAAGATTTATTGGTAAAATGACGTCGGTGCCCTATACCATATGAAAAGGGGAAATCCCAATTGATCTTTTGGTACTTATCCTATTAGCCCATGGAGAATATTTTAAATTGATATGCCATGCTTTCTTATTTTCAGTCAAAACCTTTTTTATCACAGTAATCAGACTTTTATTAGACGATTCAACTAGACCATTACCCTGCGGATAGTAAGCTGTTGAGTGTCCTAATATGATGTTGCATTTTTGGTAGAATCTTACCATGGCCATTGACTTAAATGCTTGGGCATTATCAATGACTATCTTTCGGGGACAACCAAACTTGGCTAAAATGTTTTCTTCTAGGAAACTGATTACTACTGAGTCGGTTGCATTTCTCGTGGGAATGGATTCCACCCATTTAGTGAAATAGTCTATAGCAGTTATAATCCACTTGTGTTGTGCACTGGAGTGTGGATGAATTTATCCAATGAAATCAATACCCCATTGTTGAAATGGGGCTTCGATTTTAACCAGAACTAAAGGTAAAGCTGCGACTTTCTGTTTGCAAATAATTGACAAGGAGTACAAGTTCAGACTTTAGTGTTTACATATGTGAATAATTTAGGCCAGTAATACCCGACTCTTAAGATTTTATAAGTCATTGCCTTCCAAGCATGGTGTCCTCCTCACACTCCCACGTCAAATTCATCTATAACCCTTTGTGTTTCAGCCTCAACTACGTATCTCAGCAGGAAACCCATGGGGTCTTTCCAATACAATTTACCATCTATGATACAATATTTTACACTGTGTAACTTCAGTGTCCTAGTTTTAGATGGGTTTAACTCACTGGGACATTGAAGGGTCAGTAGGTAAGAAAGGATATCGTGACACCAGAATGAAGTAGAGAACTTGTCTTGAATCTCAGTTGTGGGTGCAGTGACATCGAGCTCATCTATTTCTAGAAATCCCTCATTCTCTTACAATTGATTTATCCCAAGTGCTTTTAGATTTGATTCAGCTAGAAATTTGGCCAAACCCTAACCTTTGATAATTTTAGTTGGTTTGACTTCCAGGTCGAACTCTTGAATTTTAGCCAGCCACCTGCCTCTTCTTCCATCACTGTCTGGCTACACCAATATATCTTTGACAAAACTTGAAGGCACATAAGCAATGATCTTTGAGTGAAATACATAGGTTCTAAAAGACTTGAGACCTTTTACCATTGCATAATCTTGTTTTTCCAAGATGTCATATTTAAGCTCAACCTCTCTGGACTTCTGCTAAAAAATGCAATAGGCCGCTCAAAACCTTCATCATTTTTTTGTAACAATACAACTGCGATTGTATGTTCAGAGGCAAAAGAGAAAATCAAAAACTCTTTTATGTAATCCAGGCTTGCCAAGACTAGTTCTTTGCTTATTACTTTCTTGATACATTGAAATGACACTTTGGCTTCATTTGTCCACTTCACCTCACTGTTCTTTTTAAGCATATTTGTAATCAATTTTACAATTTCGGCAAAGTTAGGGATGAATCTTCTCAAGAAGTTTATTTTTCCTAAAAAAGACTGAATTTATTTTACGTTTCTTGGAATATTTATGGTATCTATCGCCTCGACCCTTTTGGGATCGATTTTGATTCCCTCTCTAGACACATTATGACCCAAGAGTTTACCTTCTTGCATTGCGAAATGGGATTTCTTGGGATTAAGTGACAAACCAAATTTGCCACATTTCTTGAAAGTTTGTTTGAGGTGTGTTAGATGTTCTACATCAGATTTAGAGAAAATAGTTAGGTCATCAAGATAGATAACGACGAACTTATCTCTTTCACCCACGAAAGCGATATCCATAGCTCATTGGAAAATTGCCCCTGCATTCATTAAACCAAAAGGAATTTTGTCGTACATATAGGTACCCCAGGGGGTAGCGAATGCAGTTTTTTCTTTGTCATCTTAATGTACTACAATTTGATTGTAACCTAAAAAACCATCAATCATAGACATTTTGTTAGCTCCAACTACTTTTTCTAAAACATGGTCCATCTTAGGTAATGGATAATTGTCCTTGAGTGATGATCGATTTAGGTTTCTAAAATCTACACACAGCCTAATCTCATCATTTTTCTTTCTCACTGGGACTAAATTGGCTACCCACTTAGAATATCTCAGTGGGACAATGATTTTAGCATCCATGAGTTTTTTGACTTCTTTTTCTATTACCGGTAGTAGGATAGGGTTAATTTGTCTGAGTTTTTTCTTGAAAGGTTTGACACCTGGTTTCAGAGGAATTTTATGTTCCATTATAGTAGTGTCGTAAGTTCTCAATTCGTCATAAGACCAAGTGAAAACATCTTCATATTGTCTAAGCAACTCAGCATACTTACTTTTTATTTCGGGAGACAAATATTTGGACAATTTCACCAACCTAGGTTTTTCTTTGGTACCAATTTCATAATCCTTAACCTCCTTTGGCTGAGGATGTAAGGTAGACTTCAAAGGGATGTCATCATGATTAAATATCCTTTCTAAGGGGATCAAACCCTTAGGTATCTGATTACTTTTTAAAACAAGCATCCGGTGGTTAGCGATTTTATCTTGAAACTCTTGGGGGTCGTCGCCCTCCTGCATGATCCAAATAGGGTCATTCTGGTTTTCTTGGTCGACATGCATTTCGGCAAAGTCATCTACTGTCTCTAGAAATTTTCGGAGTTGTTCATCATCCTCAAAAACCTGCCAATGTTGTATCTTATTCAGTATGGAAGGCCTATGTCTCATTAGTATATGGTATTTTAATTTGAAAGCAATGGGAGGTGTGAACGTTGAAGTTGCTTTGGCTAACGCGTCTGCCTGTTGATTTTCTTCTCTTGGAATATAATGAACATTAACAGAGGAGAAATTTTTTTCGATCAGATCCCAAACACAGTTCCGATAAGATATTAACCTAGGATGTTTGGCTTGGTATTGGCGATTTACCTGTTTCATGATTAGCTCGGCATCGCCAAAGACTTCCAAGTTTTTAATTTTCATTCTCTTGGCATCTTCCAATCCTAACACTAGGGATTCATACTCGCATACATTGTTAGTGTGGTCAGTGTTCCACTGTAATCTATAAGAGAAAGGGAAAACAAATTTGTCATCGGGTGCCACAAAAAGCACCCCAGCTCCAGCCCCAAAATAAGATGAGGCACCATCAAAAAACATCTTCCAAACACCAGTGCTATATACATCCTATTTTACTTTCTCTTTTCCTTTTTATTTTCTGTACAACTTTCCTATATACATATATCAATATTGTCATCGATAGTTAAAATAAAATTGCCTAAATCTTGATCAACAATATAAACAGGGTAGTTCTTTTGGTTATGTGGGTCACTTACCATGAATGCTAACCTGGTTTCTCTGTACAAACGCGTGAACTGTCCTCCAAAGACCGAGATCATGGCATACATCATGTCGAGTTGGAGGGATCCTCCAATTTTAGCGCCCCAAGACCTGGATAAGAGAATACCGTACTTCGAGGGTATATTAGCGACGACCACATCCACTAGAACGCCTTTTGTGGGGATCTGTGCAAGATTAATGACTAAATATTTTATCATGCCTATACACTTAACTTTTCTTGAATCGAATGAATATAAATCTCCATAAGGTCTAGTGATTTCAAGACCAAGTCTCTCCATAATGGCTTTAGGCATTACATTGTGAGAGGCTCCAGAATCTAACATGCAATTATGGAGTAAGTGATCGTGCACAGTCAGAGTGATACAGAAAGGGGCGACAGTGTCTTTGGCACCTTTGAAATGTGGGCCGAAAAGTATGTTAGCCTTTTCATTTTCTAAATTTATAACATCGACCCGACTTTCATTTTTTGAAAAATTGATCATTTTAGTGATCTGTTTTTTGTAAATTGGATTTTTCGCCAGTTCTACAAGGGGTATAGGGATTTTGATTTTATTTATTTCATTTTCCATATTAAAACTTCCTATGGCTTTGTCTATCTGTATGGTTTGGACTTCTAGCCCCTTCTTGTCAGCTTTCTTTTGTAGTGAGGTTTTACTTTCAATTAGAGGGACCTTCGTTTTCTGCGCGTTTACGACTGATGTTTCCATTGGCTTTATCTTGGTGGGCTGTGTATCATTGGTCTTAGTTCTTATAGTCTATTTTTCAACTCTTTTAGAAACTGACTCGTCTGTTTCACCCCTCGACAAAATATTTTTCACTGGGGGAATTGTGAGGCTCTTGTTTCTAGGCCTTAAATTGTACTTTTAGTGGAGTTTGGCCATTATATCGTCTGCAATTTCTTGATAGGTTGAATCTTCAATAATACCACTGTTTTTGTTATTTTGGGATCTATTTTTTGTAGTTGCAAATTTTTCATAATCTTGCCTCGTTAAAAAAGGTTGTAGGCAGTCATCGCCAAGATTATTAATGTCTTCTTCTAATTCCTCAAAATCATCCACATCTTCTCCTCTTATAAAGTTTCTGCCTTTAAAGGGGGTTTGGATTTTTTGATCCTCATTCTTAATCTGTCTTGGTGGATTTTGAGGGTTAGGATTCTTTCTGAAATCCTTTCTGGGAAAATGCTCATTCTTCGCTTGATCTAGTTCCATTCTTGAGATCTTATTTGACAGTTGTTTGATTATCCTCGCCATGTCATCCATTTTGTCTTCTGAAGATCTTCCAGATCCAAATGGTCCCCCTTGATCTCTATATCTTTTGGTTTCTTTGTTTCCAGTTTAAAATTTGTGTTTCAACTTTCCTGATGCCATCATGTTTGACTCAATTTCTAAGGCATCATCTTACATCTTGGTGAGGCCTACCGATCTCCTCTCCCTCAATAACAGGGCGAAATCAGGGTTGAAATATCTAGCGAAGGTTACTTTTGCTATAGGTTGGGAGGGTTTGACCTCGGCTCGAATCTTATTATACAATTTATTGAACCTCTGGGTGAACTCGAGGACTGATTCAGAGTGTTTCTTTCTTAGAGCCCCAAATTCAGTTAGATAATAGAGATGGTCTTTCCTTTCCCCCCAATGTCTAATAAAATCATTTTCGAGTTCCTCATATGATGGTATAGATCCTGCTCTTAGAACATAGAACTAGGTTCTTACCCGACCTTCAAAAGTCTGAACCAAGAGTCTGGAGTAGACATCTTCATGTTCGAGTCCAAGGATGTCGGCGAATTGGTCAAAGAAATTGATGTGTTCTATTGCAGTCAAATCACCCTCTCCTGTGAATTTCAAAAGATTCTTCATGTAGTTTTTAGGTAAGTCATGGAGGGGAACTGGGAGGACCAAAGGAGCATATCTAGCAGCCACCTTTGCAAATATTCGAGGAGGTGGTACTTGGCCGCCGAATCCTCCTCCTGCAACACCACCTCCAACAATGCCTCCTCTGGCTGCAACCATTGATGATTTAGAGGTTGTTGCTTGGAGACTATGAGGAAGGGTTTCAGGAAATTGGTTATCAAGGGACAAGAAACTTGAGGAAGGGGAACTAGGGAAAAGTGGACTAGTTTCTTCAGACTCACAGGGTGAATATAAGGGAGAGTCAACAGGAGTCGTGTCGAGAAAAATAGGATGATTGTAGGAGTTATGAGAGATAGGAAAATGAACTTCGTGAAGTGAAGAAGTGTCTATCGAAGTGGGAAGTGATGCAGATATTTTACCTCTATTGGTGAAAGAAACGGTTGGGAAAATTTTAGTTTTAAAATTAGGCGAGACCAAACCAAGCTCAAGAGTTGCTATCTTATTGGTAGGTACCCCCCGCAAAAAGGTGGGGTATTTGATCCTTCAAAAATACCCCTAGTGTTCAAATCTGTAATTTTAGGTTGATGAAACCTATTTGTCGATGATACAATCTATTTAAGATATCTTCTTGATTTTAATTTTTTTTTTTGGATCGGGAACATGGGAAGTTTGTTTTTCGTCTGGGTTTTTTTTGGTATTCTTTCAGTTAAAAGACAGTTTATTTATCGTGGAGTTTCCAAGTGAAAGATAAAGGTATCCTTTAAAGGTTTTCAATCTTTGTTCACTATCAAAGATAGAAGAAAGTGTCATTGTCGTTCTTCCCAGGGAAAAGCTTTGTTTCTTCGTTCCCCGGCAACGACGCCAAAAATATGTTGTTCATGAGTTTGTACTTTAAGGCTCTAAAGTACACTATCAAGGCATATTACAAGAAAGAGAAAGCTAAGGAAAAAATAGGTCAATTATATGAAAAGGGATATTGTTGGTTCCTTAACTGTCTCTGTCTAGCTTCCCAGTTTTCCTGGATACTAATGTCTCTTTCAATTACTTCCCATGATTGTTCTAACTCAACCCGATTATTTGTCGTTTGTAGGATGGTGTTAAATAAATTCAAAGCAATGCTCATTTGATCTGATAGTCCAGGTTCGATATTAGGCTGTCTTGTAACTTGGACAGTCATGAGGGACAAAGACTGAAAGGATAAATTCTTGTGTTTTCTTTTAAAGGTTCGCTATTTCTGCTTCAAAACATGTAAGAAGAACTATAAAACCTTGAATTAATAGTATGACAAAACTAAAGGTCGTTTTTGGTATCTGAGTTAAATTTTGAAAAGGGAATATGCATGAAATGAGAGGAAAACATAAAACTGCCGAACAGGGTGAGACATCAATTAAAGAGGAATCTCAGTTTGTGACAGAAAAAGAAAATAATTAGGAAAAACTCTTAATGAAGCATATGATATTGAAATCTAAAAAATTTACAAGTCTTGTATCTGCTGATAGTCGATACAGAGGAAAGGTTGTAAACGATTAAATAGTAAGAATAATTAATTACCACAGTAGAGGTTGTACTAAATTGTAGTTAAGCATTCATTAAAGAGATACATGAAAAATATGAAACAACAGAGAAACACATAACTTGAACTTGACCAGATCTAGAATCTTCAATCTATATTTGTATTAATTAAAAAAAAAAATCTTCTAATTCTTATTTACAATGCGCCTAGAAAAATCCCTCTTTCAGTCTCTTGAAATTATACTTATACCAGATCACTCATGATTGTTGGTTGGTGATCTCCTAACTCCTAGGGGCAAACAGTTACAAAAATGCAAACCTCAACCGTTTGCATGATTATCATTTATTTTCCAATCATCTCGATAATATAAGTTTTCAAAATGATACTTCATTGTTTTATTGAAGTATCTCCTTCTTTCAACCCAATACATTCAATACATTTTTCAAGAAAGTGTACAAAATTTCTGGGAGGCTCTGGAAAATCCTTTGCTTCGAATAGATAAAAAAAATTCTGAATTTTTGGAAGCCGGTCTTCGATCCCCTTACCAACAAACTTAATCGATTGAAATGTTAAGTTTGGCTTCACTAACCACCTTTCTATTAGAGTAACATCCATTTCCTTTAACCGTGAAATTTCCATCTTAATTTCGTTCAAACCCTCTTTGAAATTCAGTTGGTGTCTTACAATGTTTATCTGTCCTAATTGCCCATTGCAATTGTCTCTTCCAATACCTAATGATTCCTTGTCCAACAAATCAAATATTCTTTAACAATCGTCTTTGATTTATTTGGATACTTTCTTATTTTTTTCTATGTTGGTTTCCCACACCTTGAGCATGATATCGCCTCTAATCTGCTCTGTGACAGAAAGCTTTGGAATTTTTGATACTTCTTCATTTTCTGAACATACAACTACCTTTTGAAAAGTGGCCCTTGCTTCTTTAGCTTCTTTTTCTTTAAAAATAATATTATCAAGAGCATTGATTACTTCCTAAAAATAATTCTGAATAATCTCTACTTAGGAGATTACTCTTTGTTGCTCGGATTCTATCTTCGCAAGTATTTCCAGTGACTAGTCCTGAAAAACTTTCAAATCTATAACCTGGCCTTTTATTGAATTCAATTTAGCCTATAGTTGTCTTACCAATTCTTCTTGCTGACTAACCTATATTTGGCCAGTCTGCATCTTCCCGTTCATCTCGTCTAGACTTGACTTAAGCGATTGAATTTATTTCTTGTCAGCAGCTCTGGCATGCTCTAGACCTTTATTTATTTCTGCTTTGATATTTTTCTTTGTATCTTTTAGTTGGTTTTGCAAATGGACTATCATGTGGTTACTCTATTTTAGCCTTGTTCTCATATTGTCAACGGTGAATAAATTTGTCGTTGCCAGGGCTCCCATGGAGCCCGCCACCTCTGTAGCGAAATTTCCCTCTTCCAAGTTTTTCCCATCCACTAGCACCCTATGTTTCTTTACCATACCACCTTCTCTCATATATATCTCCTGCTTTAATACAACCTTCCTCTTTTTACTGAAGAAGTAATCAGAGGGAAGTATTTCTTATCTTGAGATAGGGTCGAGGTCACTAGCATATATGACTCCTATTTGAGGGAGCCCAAAAGCAGACTGTAAAGGGGTCAAGGAAGTGATGGGATTACCCAACTTCGTGAAAATTATTTCCCCTGTTGTCTTGGGGGTATGAACATGAATAGTAGATGATGAAGGGGGGGTAGATTGACTGGATTCAGGAGGTTTCCCAGACCTTCTTTCTATTTATGCTGATGGATTCTCTGTCTGTGGGACTTATTTTTTTTGTGAAGACCCTTCAACCCCCTGTGGATTTTCCTCGGTGTCAGCTTTATCCTGAAATTTCTGTCCGAAGCCTGGGGGAATGTTTTCTTTCTCTGGAGGAGGTGTTGTTACTTTGCCTTGCAATACCTTGGGAAAACCACTTCATCTGTGTCTCTGGAAAGTTAGAAGACTGGTTTGCAAGTCGGGTGGTAGTGTCTGTACCCTGTCTAACACATCCTCATAGGTTTTGACCCCTTTGAAAATGCCATCGTGAGGGGATTCCTCATGTTCAAATGCTTTCATGCCACATTGAGCCATGTGGATTCCCACTGTTTGATAAGGGTCGTGTTTCCTGTGTTCGAGATTCACCAACTTGACCTCCTTTAGAGATGCAGCTTCAACCTTGGAATGACCCAAGTTGAGTAGCGAAAACCTTCCAATCTATACAAGAAAGACTGGCCAAAACTTCTTTTGAGTTGTCTTTAGTTCTATCCCAATACCGTCTATTATTATTTGATGAGCTACCTCCCTGCACACCAATCTGTCAGGGAGGAATTTTGGAAGTGCATGAGGAGGGATAGAACATTTGAAAACCCTGATATAGGAGAAATTCTCCTTAACAAACTAATCAACAACTGCCTTGAGGTTTTCTATGACTGACTCTGAAATACGGGGGGGGGGTGCATAGCCATATAGCATCTGATGCACCGGTATCACCACAAAATGACAAATTTCATAAAAATAATCCTTAGCATTTTCTTACCATAGCTTAGAATGATATTCATGAATCGGTTCAGTGCAGGTTGGGTTCCAAATCCAACTCATCAAAGGGAAAGGAGTCGTAAAACATATAGCATCCATGATGTATGCCGACATGTAAAAGGCTATTGGTCGGCCATTGGATCTTGCGGTTTGATACTCCATAACCTCCTTAGCTAGGTTATATCATAGAATTTTGTTCCAATTGAAGCTATAGCCTTTGGTTGCTTCATGTAAAAGGGGCACCCATTATGCAGGGAAATGGGTAGGGCTTTTCTTCCCGAAAAGTCTACATAGCATCATAGCCACATAGACCATGTACTCATTCAATGAGGCTGTAGCATAAACGTTATGGGTATCAGCCCTGAACTTTGTTGGGTGTATCCACTAGTCTTTGATTATGCCGGGGTATGTTTGATCTGCCTCTGTGCATTCTTTCCTTTGAAATTCACTTACAAACTCTTTATTATAAATGTAATTAAAATTGGGAGATAGATTGTACATTACTTGTATATGCTCCAGTCTGAAAGAGCCGATGATGACCCCTTGGTTGTCCGAAATGCTTCTCGTCTGCACGTCTGTCCTCTCTAAAGCCCAACTGATCATATCGTTGTATGTCATGAGTCATGGGCACGTGGCTACTTTGTGAAGTTTGGACTCTGCTATGTCTCGAAGTTTGTTTTAAGAATCATTGGGAATTTTTTTTATTTCGTAGTCCAAGGTTTCAAAAATTTGCCTCCATGATTTGATGGAATCAATGGCATGCGGTGTAGTATCAAACACAACATCTCCTTCCAGGCTTGAGCTTTCAGCTGCTTCTTCAATTTTCTTAGGTTCCTTTCTAGGTGCCATAATGTTTATGTTTAGAACGAATTCCTGTCGCAGAGAAACATGAGCAAGTTTGTTGAATGCAATTCACTTATGATTCCAAACAATAAGAATGAAATTCGAAAAAACCAAACCTCTATTAACCTTTAACTCTTCTTACGATGGACGTACTGAGACAAGCGGTAAAAATTTAATGTTTTAATGAGGAAGATATGCCCAGAGATACGCAGTTAAGTTAAAATATCTCTATTCGTCTGTTACAGATATTACTGTATATCGACGACTTCAAACTAGAGTTTCGAAAGGACTGCTTTCAAAAAATCCTGAAATGTGAAACGCGAAAAGTAGTTTAGTATCATTAATCCCATTTTAAATTAACTTAATTTAGTTTTAGACTTTGTTAAAGAATCGTGATTTCGAATTTCGGAGTTTCGGGGATCCAGTCTCCAAAAAATATGTCATGCGCAAACCCTGAATCGTGAAATCGCGATGGTATTAGTTTAGACGCTAATTACTTGTATTAATGCTTTAATCAATTAAGATTAGTAATTAATTTCTTCTTTTCGTAAAATCGGGGATCGGGAGTTCAAGGGCTAACACTTTGAAAACATTTTGATACAAGGAAACCCGAATCACGAAAGATTAATGAATTGTTGATTGTGTTTAAGGGTTTAACTAATCACGACTAAAGGGTACTTTGTGAAACGCGCATCGAGACTTATAACACCCATTTTTTCTTTTTTTCTTTTTTCTGTTTTATTACTTTAATATAAAGCCTTTTCGAGATTTCGACACCGGGACTCTGGAGTTGTTAGTTACGAAATCATGCTTGGTGAAAGGCCGAATCCCGAACCTCAAAAAATCGAAATATTTTTTACTCTTTTTTAGGACTAAGGGCGGCTCCATGACTAGGAAAAAGCAAAGCTTTAGGTTTAAAGGGTAAAAATTAAACTTTGTATCAACACATACCTTGCGTACCAAGTTGGGTATCAAATATTCTAAGTGACAACTAGTGCTCAAGTATCGCAGTGGTCTGCATATATACATCCAGGCCGAAATGTATTTTTTGGACATCTCGTCCTTGTGCGAGGCCTATCAATATGTCGTCAAAATCGAGCAAAAGATTAAACAAAAGATGCGGAAATTTGGGCCTAGGAACCCCTCACATTAGAATAAAGTAAAGGGAAGCCCAAACCCACAAAACAAAGTACAGAGCAAATACAGACAACCTCGGGACAACCAGTCTAGGCCTCAAGCAAAGAAGGACACCAAAAAGACAAAGAAAGATACTGGGAAGTGGTGCGACTTCCATAAGATCCCCTAGCATAACACTGTTGATTTTTGCTCAAAGCAATCATTAGTGGCTAAGGTGAAAGCCTCTGAATTAGATGCGGGTTCCAACTATAAGTCAGAACTAGAATGGGGGAGACACATCATTAACGTGGAACCCGATGCCATTGTTTCTACCACCAAGGACCAACCCAGTGAACCAGACAATCCAGAAGAAGGTGAGCGCCTATTTCATTCACATATGTGGGTAAAAGGCACCCCGCTTCACTTTATCGTTGATATCAGTAGCCAGAAGAACCTCATCTTAGAATAGGTCGTCAAGTGGCTAGCCCTATTGACAACGACGCACCCACAACCCTATACCATTGGATGGCTCCGACAAAGAAGTGATCTCCGCGTCAGCCAATAGTGTCGCATGTCATACGACATCAAGCCCTTCAAAGACGAGATATTGTGTGATGTTTCTCCTCTCAAAGTTTGTAATGTTCTTTTGGGCCAACCTTATTTATGGAAACATCATGTTGTATATTAGTCAAGGCCTCGTAGTGTTAATATTACTTTGAACATGAAATTATATAGGATAGCTGAGGTAGTCCCACCTAGTGTTATTTCCTTGATCTCTGCCAAGCAATGCAGGAAGGTCATCTCTCAGACCGGGAAGTTTCTCTTCTTTTTGATTCACTCTCAGAGTGAGCGAAATATTGCAGCCATATCTAGGGCCTCTACGGTCGACCTATCCACAAAGTAGAAGCAAGTGGACATGGTCATGGAAGAATACAAAGATATCTTCTCCTCACCTACTGGGGTACCTCTGCATGGTCAAGTAAAGCATCCCATCGATCTGACCCCCGACACACCGCTACCCAATGGGCTAGTCTACCGCTGCTTTCTGTTAGAAAATGAGGAGATCAAGTGACAGATCAAAGAACTTCTCCATAAGGGGCACATCTGTTCCAGCTCATCGCCTTGTGGGAGCCCAATCATGCCGATGTAGAAGAAATATGGGACTTGGAGACTCTGCATTGATTACCGAGCCCTAAATAAAATCACAGTCAGGAACCGGTACCCGATTCCTAGAATCGACGATCTCCTTGATTAGCTCAAGGGGGACAAATACTTTAGTAATATTGATATGAATTCTGGCTACCACCAAGTCCCCATAGAATAGACAAATGTATGGAAGACCTCCTTCAACTCAAAAGAAGGTATTTATCAATGGTTGGTCATGCCTTTTGGTTTGACAAATGCTCCAACAAATTTCATAAGGATGATGGACGATATCTTGCAATCTTTCACCAATACTTTTGTAGTGGTGTATCTGGATGAAATCCTCATCTACAACAAGACTTGGGAGGAACACTTGTAGCATATTCAACAGGTTTTGCACACCCTGCAACAACACAAGCTATATTCCAACTTGGAAAAATGTTCCTTCGACATGGAGATGGTCCAATACCTAGGCCACATTGTGGATCAACATGGTGTGCATGTGGATCCAGCCAAGATCCGGGTCATCTGTGACTGGAAAGCCCCAACCACACTCAGTGAGATTCAGAGCTTCTTAGGGCATGCCAATTTCTATCGCAGTTTCGTGTTGGGATTCTCCCATATTGCATGGACCCTCAACCAAGTAACCAAGGGTGGTGGTAAGGAAAAATTTGTGTGGGGCATGTCCCAACAACAAGCGTTCGACGATTTAAAGCAACGCTTATGCTCAGCCCCAGTACTTTCATTACTAGACTTGCAACATCCCTTTGAGATCGAGACATATGCTTTGAAATATGTTGTGGGCGCATTTCTCGCTCAACACGGCCACCCCATGGCCTATAATAGTGAGACATTATCATATATTGTCCATAAGTACCAAACTTATGATAAATAAATGTACTCCATTGTGAAAGCCTGTCACCAGTGGAGACATTACATAGACACCTCCACTTATTATATTGCCTATACATCTATTTATACTTTACAAAATAGGCCTAAAAATGGGTAAACCCATGGGCCAACATCCCATTCCCATTACATAATCCCATAACCCAAAAAGGACCCAAAAAGGGGCCGAGATTATGCAATCTCCTCTTCGTCTTGTGCTCCTCCTGTGACAAGCTGTCAAAGTCCCAAAATAGGTCAAACTTAATCAATATCCCTCAAAACTTGGTCAAGGGCCAACATGCCCCCAACACTCACCCGTGACTCATCCCGAGTCACTCTGGCCTGATCAGTTCTTCTTATAAATCCTCGAGCTTGGCTTGATTTTATTGGACTTGCTGTTGTGATACATCCTCCTATTTAGCGAACTCTTGGATGAGTGCATCATTCACAGGTCCTTCTAGGCGTTGTTCTGCTGTGGTGACAACCTATTCTAGCTTTGCTCCTCTTCCTTCTACTTCTGTAAACAGGTTGTAAGATTTGTCTTGTAGAGGTTGGAGCCTTTGAGTGACTTCCATCACTTTGGTCTATATAGTGTGGACCTGCTGTTGGGCAGTGCACTACTCTTGAGATCGTTTCATTCTTTCTACAACTGACGGGGCCTTCAACTATATTTGTAATGTATCAGCTTGCTGCTTTTCTTCCTGGAGCTGTGACTCCAGTGCCTTTAATTCTGGATTCTCAACAAGTTGTTCATATGTCAGGGCACTGTGGGTGCTTAGCTACTTGCATTCTAGAGAAAGGGCTTTTAGTCTCTCAACTGTTTTGTGAGAAGTTGCTTCTCGTTGGTCCCTTACATCCTATGGGGTCTCGGGCACTACGCGTAGCTCCAAGTATGCTATGTGTTGTTGTAGATTCTAGATGTTAACTGGTCTACTTTCTTTGTGACTTGATCCTCTATCTTCATTTCTACGGTTGTCATAGAGAAAAGTTCTCTGTTGACCGCTTCCTTCACTTCAAGCTGCTTGGTGAACAATTGTTCCTTTCCTTGCTGCAGCTGTGCTTTTTGTTCATCAAACTTCACTTGAAGGGCAATTTTTTCCTATTCTACAGCTCGATGTTGTTCAACAAGTACTACCTATACTTGCATCAAAGCCTGGGTGGCTTGTTATGTTCCCCCTTGTGCTCGTCGAAGGCGAGCTTTGACTGTATCAACGAGTCGATGGAGTTGAGTTGGTTCATCTCCCAGTTCTGGTGTTTCCAATGGTAGAGGTGCAGTGGAGACTGTGTGACTAGACTGAAGGGCCTGTTGTACCTCTTGGAGCTCAACCTCAATTCGATTGTGCATCTCCTCTTGCCTAGCTTCTTGTTTTTCTATGATTTCCAACGAAGCATCGTTCAAGGCTGCTACGATGAATTCGAAATCATCTGAGGTGAGGATACTCTGCATTTTGGTCATAGAGGCTTTCAATTTCTTCCAGAAAGAAGGCTTCAGGGGGGAAACCTTCCTTTTCTTCAAGGGGTCTTCCTTGTCTCTAGGTGGTGTTACCTCGCCTTTCTTCTATTCATCTTCTGCTCCATCTATCTCTTCGCCATCACCCCCTCGCTCTGGTGATATGGAAGCAGGATTTACTGAGGCATTACTTAAATCTTGTACTTCTTCATTCTTCTTTGTCTTGTTGGGCCCGTGTGTATCTTGCGCAATTTCTGGGCTGTCTATGTCGAATATCTCCGCAGGGTCTACTGGAATAAGGAGGTCCTCCAACCAGTCCTTGGTGATCTCCTCCAGGTCCTCCTCCATTATCTTATAGTAGGATTGGAGTTGTTGCTTGTGTTCGTCAACGTGTGTTGTGATGTAAATAAAATGTCGGTCTACGTTGAACTTCATCAAGGGCCTGAACTAGTGTAGAGTGTTCAGAGTGATGCGAGGCTTAGACTGGATAGTTGTCTTCAGCTGGTTGTAATAGGTATGAAAAAAAACATTGGAGTGCCATTGTTTATTCATATCGCTTGAGTACCATAATGTACTGAACTTCATGGCCAATGGTTCGATGTCTAGGAAGGTCGCACCTTCCAACATCTCCCAGGAAATAAAAGCGATCAAGATCAATAACCAGCTGAAATGAAATTCATACCCTTGGTCCTGGGATTCTCTATAGTCGAGTTCCAATTGGTTCAACAGGTACTTCGCCTAGTTCATCTGAAGTCCTTCTGTGCACTTCCCTGCGAGGTCGACTACAAAACTAGTGACTTGGGTGGGTCAATTTTTTTGTACTAATTTCCCTGCAATCAATTGACAGGCGAGGCACACTGCGTCTCTCTATATAGAAGATACCTTGTAGCCTCACGTTCCCTTCTCTACATCGCCATAGGTGTCCTTGATATTCTGTGAAAGAGCGCGGTCCATGGCTTTTTCAGGGTAAAACTCTTGGGGATCAGGTCCTTGCATACTTAACCCTGTGATCTGATTGATCAGCGCCAAATCAACTATTATATGATGGTTTAACCATAAATAGCCTCCATGGTAACAAGACAACAACAACTTGATGCATGCATTCACCTCCTAGTGTCATCCGAAGTGGGGAACCTTCATGACGTTAAGCAGGGTGGACTGCGCGAGGTCCATAGTCCATTGTTGAGGGACGATATTTGAGTTTTTCCCTTTAGTTCTAGTCAAGTACTTATGTGGGGCGAGCATGATGTAAACTTTGCGATCTCCGAGGTTGAAGTCGCTGAAATTCAACACTGCAATCTTATCTTGTTCTTCTCGAACTGCATGGATCCCCTTTGGGAGGTACGCAATGACCAAGGTGTAGTAAAAATATATGGGCACGCTGTATCGATTTATCACGTCGCTCAGAGGTGGAATATAGGTGGGTAGTATAGTTGGGATGAACTTGGCATTCACTAGATCATCCCTGTGCTTGGTTCACTTTTCATTAGATGGTCGTGATGGTCTGGCTCCATGAGAAGTGGATGGAGAGGATGTCAGTCCTCTCGTCGACGGTGCTTGTACACTTGTAGACATCGACATGACTCTTTCAGTCATGAGGTTGATTAAAACTTCTTCAACAACTTTCTCTACAACACTCAATTCATCCGACATACGCCCTAGGGTTTAATAATCTCGGGTTCGAGGAATAACTCTAGAAACTGCAATAGGATAGACAACAAGAGTCAAATGATCACTGTATAAAATCAACTTAGTCTGCAGGCTCAAACTCTCGGTTGGAAAAAGTGTTCTCGGTGCGTGGGGCGACGGGATAAATAGGTAACTCGACAACGGGTCACTTGCAACGGGTATGAAGCCTTCATTAACTTTGTTATGTCCTTTATGGCATGGTCAAACGGTCTGATGATGAACCATAATTTCCTTTTTTCCTATTTGGAGCGTCTATCAAACGGTTATAACGTCCCCAACAACTATATTTCTTCACCACGACGAAGTGCCATGTGTCACTATTCTGATATCCCGATGAAGCTCCAATTTTGCAAATCTTTCTTCTGCGAGGATTCCTCTGGAACCTTCTGCAACTTGTCGATCTTAGCTCTCTTCTTACTTAGTTTTCTAGCCTTCTTTCTAGTAATCTTTGTCTCGGTATGTCTTTTTCCATTCTGATTCTTATCTTCTTTTGACATAGTGACTTCGCGTTGTTGAGATACTTTCCTAAGATTCAACTGTAACCCTTCTTCTTCATGTGGAATAGGTACTTCAATATTCAGTGGTTCTTATAGTGTTATTGCAACTTCATCATCTGGGTCTCCGGTGTTAAATGGATTTGATATGTTCTTATGTTCTTCAATCAAGTGTGTGATCCTTCTAGTCATTAATTCTTTTAACTCTTGCTTCTTCTGTTCTAAAACTTCTTCTTCTTCTTGCCTTCTGGTCTGATCTTTTTCAATCCAAGGTTTTCCTAGTAGCATGGTAAATGGGGAATTTTTCTCAATAAATTTAATAATCTCAAAATCTTCCTCTGTCAAAGTTCCATTGGCATTCACAAGTATCCGAGTGAGCCTTCCTCATAGGTTTATCAACTTTCCTTTGAATAGACCTATTCCTCCTAGTGAAGGAATCATAGCAGGATTCCCTATAGCTTCCCACGTTCTCTTTGTCATGATAGTCACCTGTGTTTCCTTATCCAAAACACAATCAATGTCAAAGTCTCTTATTCTTGCTTCAAGGCATTCTTTTTCTGTGAAAATCTCTGATAAGTTGATATGTCAGTGAGCATTCAAGGTTTATTTTATTTGCAGTAATATAGTCTCTGATTCTTTCATAATCTTAGTTTCTAGATCTGCCTTAGGATTTTCCTGTCTCATGTTCATTCCTTCAATCTTAGAAATCATTCCAGGACAATCCAATACTTCATGGTCCATAGCTTTACAACAAAGACAACTAGGTCTTCCCCCAGGGAATTACTTAGCAAGATGCCCCGGTCTTCTACAACTGTAACATAGGGTTAATCCTCTCGTTCATTTAAATGATCCCCAACCTTTTCTGTACTGCGCACTAGGATCATGGTAGCTAACCTACAAAAAAATATTTCTAGGATCCTGCATACGCTTATTAGTCCAAATATCCTTTCTATGCATAGGTATAACATATTTTTCACTATTTTTATCAGCTCTACTCATATCAAATCCTCTTTCATCTATTAATACCCTAGTTTTCAAGCTAGGACATAATCTATCAAACATACCTAGATTCATACTTTTGAAACAAACACTTCCACTAATCTTACTTCTATAGAGCACAAAGCTTTCAGATCTAGAAAATTTTCAATATTCTTACCTTTATCAGAGTACAGAACTTGCAGATCTTACCTCTTTTCTTCCGAAATACTCAGTTTTACCTTCTTCAGAGCGTACAGCTTTCAAATCTTACTTATTTTCTTCAGATCTGACCTCTTTTCCTTAGCACAGAACTTGCCAAACTAGTAGAGTACTGCACACTAGAGAAATAGATCTACGCATAGAGCTTTCACAATTTCAGATCAGATCTTTGCACAAAGCTTCTTCTTCCTTAGTTCCCAACAATCACAGTTTCAGGTCCCAGCAATGGAACCATTTGTTGGCACAGGGGTAGACCCAGGGTTCAACACTACAACAATGCACCAACAAAACCCTAACTACCGACCCTTTCGGCAACACTTGCGAAGTAGATGAACTCTCACCCAAGGTAGAGGCAGGGGTGGTTGCAGTACTTAGGTGTCTGCAACCTTATCTGGGACACAGATATGTGATTGTAACACTAAATAGAGCACTTAGCAATTAACATTCATCAATACTTGACCAATACCTACTTCGCAGATAAAACAGAGCATCGTAGCATTCACCCAGATCTAATTTATATAAGTACCTTATCGTAAACAGGTATATTAGATCTAGTAGATCAAGAACTAAGCACATTCATAGAGGTCAGATCTAACATTCTTCCACATCATTAGCACAAAGCATAAGCAGATTTGTCTATCTCTATCAAAGCACTTAGCCATAGAATACATAAACACATCACGACAAAGCACAAAGAAAGACAACACAATATTTACATGGTTCACAACCACCCTGGGGATATGTCCACCAACTCTTATTCTTTATTGCCTTCAGTTAATTGTTTACAAGCACAGAGCCACCAAAATCCTACTCTGCCTAGGACAAGAGAGATGTGCACCTCGCTAGATCCTCCCTCCTCGCGTTATAACACAAAGCCTTCAACAGTCTGTTACAACCACTTGCACTTAGCTCTACAAGTCTCTCCTAGTTATGCACAAAGCACTTACAAACCACAATTGCACTTAACACTTAGCTTATCGGGCTTTATCACATAGACACCTCCACTTCTTATATTGCCTAGACCTCTATTTATACTTTACAAAATAGGAATAAACATGGGTAAACCCATGGGTCGAAATCCCATTCCCATTAAATAATCCCATAACCCAAAAAGGACTAAAAAATGGGCTGAGATTCTGCGATCTCTGCTTCATCTTGTGCTCCTCCTTTGACAGGCTGCCAAAGTCCCAAAATAGGTCAAACTTGATCAATATTCCTCAAAACTTAGTTAAGGGCCAACATGCACTCAATGCAATGGATTCCATTGCTTCCTAAGGGGGGAGGATTGATCCAAATGGATGTTAATGGCCTCCCACCTATTCCAACAGGTTCATTTTGACAGTTTTCCAGTTTAGTAGTTTTTTCCTAGTTTTCGGGTCCCTGACTTTCGGGGCCGTTTTGAGGCCCTAAACAACATTTTTAGGGATCACGACAATTAGACCATAGACAAAGTCAAAGTCTGACGACAACATGTGTAGTCCTCAGATAAACCTTTCCAACAGGCTATCGTGCGCCTAAAATGGAGATCGTATGCAATAGTTACGACCTCGAGAAGTTGATGTAGTAGCTTACCCCAACGAGATCCACATGACTTTTGGTGCTTCATCTCTTAGGGTTAGGTTTTTTGATGTCTAGGGTTTTGACATTCCTATTTATTGTAAAAATCCTTGGAGAGCCTCATTGTAACCATGTTCTTGCAAATTAGCCCAGTCGTCACATCTCTTCTCAGAGATAAGTTGCCACCATTCTAGCAAGCTTGTTTTCCGTTGCATTTTACAGTTTTAACACATTTTCTTATTGAATAGAAACCCATTTTACTGTATCTCTGTTATTCTTGTGTCTTTGTGTTAAGAATAATAACAATTTGTATTCATTTTCGTTCTGCTCATAAAATCCAGATCAATTGAGTATTACCGTATCTCTGTTTTTCTGTGTCTCATTTTGTTCCCTCATAAATATGGATCATTTTTTGCCTGTTTTGGTGTTTTTCATCCCATTGTAATCTATTTCCAGTTAAGAAAATAGGGTTGTAATCTAATATTGGTTAATGAATTAGAGTTTTGGATGCCGCAAAATCCTATATATTGTATTATAATTGGTGAAGTTAATACAATGAGAAATAAAGTGTGTCTCTATGGTTTGTTGGTTTTCCTGGTTAAGTCTTTCTAGGGTAAGTTTATGAGCACTATGTGTGAATGTTGTTGTTATTCTTTCTATTTTATAAAGAAACTATATGCATTATTTTACTATAAAGGTTTAAACTTACATTTGGTATTAGAGTGAGATTACTAGCTTTAGGGGGGATGCCTTTATTGTTAAGGGTTCAACTTGTTTTAAGAGGGCAAGTTTATCTCGGGTCTGTGATAAACCTAGTTTTAGTTGGAGATATGCAATGGTGATTCTCATGTTGAAAGAGAATGGTGCGATGTTCTAAAATCAATATTGAGAAATTTAATGGGCAAAGCTTTGAGCTATGGAAGCTCAAGATGGAGGACCTTCTTGTACACAAAGAATAGTGGGTTGTTCTGGATCTTGGTACTGCACCTACAAATATGCTGACATAAGATTGTATGAAGTTGGATAGGAAGGAAAAAAGTACAATCTATCTGTGTCTTTTAGATTCAATGTTATTGAATATCTCGAAAGAATCTCGATAATAGAGATCGAAAAATTTAATGGCCGGAATTTTAAGCTTTGGAAAATTAAAATTGAATATCTCCTTGTAGATCGAGAACAATGGGCAACAGTTTGTCCATGTACCATTCCGATAGGTATGTCAAGGGAAGAATGGGAGAAAATCGAGAGAAGGGAAAGGAGTGCATTGACTTTGTCTTGCAGATTTGGCACTGCTGAATGTCTCAAGTGAAGATTTGGCCAAGAATCTGCGGGACAAGTTGGGAAGCTTGTACCAGTCAAAATCCATGGTAAACAAGTTGTTCCTTAGAAAGAAATTGTATCTTTTGAGGATGAGTGGGGAGATTTTGGTGACTAAACATTTAAATGCTTTTAATACCATAATAAGCAAGTTATCTTCTATGGATATTAAAATTGCCCAGGAGGAGAAATGTATTAGCCTATTATGTTATTTTCCAGACTCTTGGGATAACTTATTCATGGATATAGGGATTAATTCAATCACATTAGTGCTATAAGACATGGTTTCATATCTATTGTTAGAATAAATGAGAAGGAAGAACATGGAAGGATCGATCAAAGATGCATTAGTGGTGAGAGGTTGACTGATTGACAAAGATAAAGGAAAATTCTCTGGTAGAAATTCTAAGTCGAAGGGTAGATCTAAATCCCTTATTCAGTTGACGAGAATATGTTGGATATGCGGTAAATATGGACATTACAAAAGGGACTAAAAGTTGAATGCAATGGAAGTTAGTACAAGATCCAATGAGAAGCAATCGACTAAGAGAAAGACAACTCCAGATAAGGGAGGTGATGTGTACCTGGGATCGACCAGTACACAGTCAAATAAAGATGTTTGGTTGATCGAATCAGGAGAATCCTATCATATGACACCACATAGAGAATGTTTCTGTGAATATGAATGATATGAAGGAGGAGATGTGTTTTTGGGGGACGACTCGACAACCAAATCTATCAGACGGGGAAGATTCCGAATAATACTACATGATGGGAGGAGTGGGACCCTTATAGGTGTGCTACATATTCCAGGTTTGCAAGAAACTTGATATCTGTCAACAACATGAGTGATTCAGGGGTGCACACTCTATTTCAAAAGGATATGTACAAAATTTTTAGAGGTGTGATGGTCTTAATGAAAGGAGTTTGGATTGGAACCCTATATAAGTTATTAGGGAATATCGAATCAGTTGGATGCAACAACTTCGTTGTTCCTGAAGTTGACTCTACTTCAACTTGACTCGACTCAACTCGGGCTGAGTCGATTCAACCCGACATGACAAGTCTTTGTCAAATTGACCCGACCATGATTTGGCATGAGAGGATGGGACACATTGGAGAAGAAGGACTTAGAGCTATGCATAAAAAAGCTATGGTCGAAGATTTTCCTGAATGTAATTTAGAAGTCGACTTTTATGAACATTGTATATATGGAAAACAAAGTCAGGTGAGGTTCCCATATAGAGTGACAAGGGAAAAGGAGATTCTAGAATTGGTGCATAGTGATATGTTTGGCCCTATTTCAGTTCCTTCACTTGGTGGATCCCTGTATTATGTCTCCTTAAAAGATGATTTTTCTAGGAAGAAATGGATATGTTTCTTAAGGAATAAATCAAAGGTTTTCGATAAATTCAAAGAGTTTAAGTCTGTTGTGGAAAACCAGATAGATAAGAAGATTAAGCTGTTGAGAACTGACAATGGTGGTGAATTCTGTGGAAAGGAATCTGATCAGTTTTTCAAAAAGTGTGGTATAGCACTCAAAAATACCACACCATATACCCCCCCAAAAAATGGAGTTGTTGAAAGAATGGATATAACTTTGATGGACAAGGTAAATAGCATGCTCAGTGGTGTTGGGCTCACACAAGAATTCTAGGCAAAGGCAATTGACACTGCAAAATATCTGATAAATTTGTCTCCTTCATTAGTGCTAGTCGACATGAATCCACATGAGGTATGTTCTGGTAAGAATCCTTCAGTCTCACATCTCAAATTATTTGGTTGTGATGCATTTGTGCATGATCCCAAGGAAAAGAGGAGAAAATTGGACAAGAAGGCAGTCAAATGCACTTGCTTTGGATACAAATAAGGAATAAAAAGATATAAGCTTTGGGATCCTACGTCAAGGAAAACAATGTCCAATCAAGATGTGATCTTCAGAGAAGTAAGAAGGAAGTCCAAGTCTGAAGTGATGGTTCAAATAGAGAATGATTCAAATAAGGTGCAGTTTGAACTGAGGAACAAAGAAGATGATTCAGATGAGCCAATTGAATCAAATGAAGAGGTGGAAAAATTGACCTCGGTTGTAAGGAGGTCAGAAAGAGTAAGAAAACTAGTCGAAAGGTATAGTCTTCCCAAATTTCATTCTACATTTGTGTTAACTGCCACTGACAAAGGGCCCAAGTCGGTCAGGGAGGTAGTCGACTTAGTAAAGGGTAAACCTTGGAAGGAGGCCATGATCAAAGAGATGGAATCCTTGCATAATAATGAGACATGGGATTTAGTTGAATTACCTAGTGGAATAAATATTGTCGGTAGCAAGTGGGTATTCAAGAAGAATATGAACACCTAAGGTCAAGTCGAGAAACTCAAATATTGATTGGTAGCGAAAGGATATTCCCAAGTTGAAAGAGTCGAATTCGGTGAAATAGAATAGATGGATGTGAAGATAATGTTCCCACATGGGGACCTGGAAGAAGAAATATACATGAAACAACCTGAAGGATTTGTAGTAAGGGGAAAGAAATATTTGGTGTAAAATTTGAAAAGATCCCTTTACGGTCTAAATAAATCACCAAGGATGTGGTACCAAAAGTTTGACACATACATCCTTGGTTTGGGATTTGTGAGAAGCAAAGTTGATCACTACATATATTCCAAAGAAGAAGGTGGGTGTTTCATATATGTAGCATTGTATGTCGATGGCACTTTGTTGATTGGAAACAACATGAACGCAATAAAGGAGGTGAAGAATCAACTATCCTCCAAGTTCGACATGAAGGATCTCAATGCAGTGAAATTCATTCTAGGAATGGAGATCAAGAGAGATTGAGTAGCTAGAAATATTTGGTTGAACAAGAAGAAGTATATTGAAACAATTTTGAAACGTTTCAACATGCACGATTGTAAACCTATGAAGGTGCCAATTCCTATGGGAGCAAGGCTAACTATTGAAAAGTGTCCAAAGACACAAGAAGAAATAGAAGACATGGTACATGTTCCCTAGGAAAGTGTTGTTGGTAGTCTAATATATGCAATGGTATGCACTTGGAAATACATGTCGACACTTGGAAAGGAGCACTAGAAAACTGTCACGAGAGTATTCAAGTAATTGTGTGGCACAAAAGGCTATGTTATATGATACCAAGGAAAACCTGGAGGTGACGATGAATTAGATGTACATGGCTTTGTCAACGTCGACTTGGTTGGAGATCTAGATCAACGAAGATTGACCAATGGATATGTGTTCAAGATTTTCATTGGAGCAATCAGTTGGATGAGTAAGCGACAAGTCATCATATCCTTGTCAACAAAAGAAGCTGAATACATATCAACCCCTCATGGAAGAAAAGAAGTTGTATGGATGCAAAGGTTATGTTCATGAATCGGGTTTGAGAAGAGAGCTATGAAGATAAGTTGTGACAGTCAAAGCACAATATTTCTAGAAAAGAACCCAACTTATCATTCCAATACTAAGCATATTGATGTACAATACCATGTCGTGAGAGACATGGTGGAAAGCAACAAGGTGTTGCTGAATAAAGTAGACACATTGGAAAACATAACAGACTCTTTGAAAAAGTCTATGAGTGTTGTGAAGTTCTCTTGGTGAACAAAGGCAATGGGATTTTCTGCCCTAGGTTGGTGAACGAAAGTTCAGGAATCTCCTAGTTTCAACAAAGAAGACAACAAGTGGGAGAATTTTGGGTTGTTATATTCTTTTCATTGAAATTCAAAGGTCAAGGTGGATCAACCAGGAAAAATTGAAGTTGAAGTAATTGGCAACAATTCGAAGAGGTCAATCGATAAGGGGTTGATAGACGATTGTGTGGAAACTGACTGAAGACTGAATGGAGGTCGACTGGTAAACTGACTTTCTTGTCAATTGTAACTAAATCCCGAGATTTGTGGGATTTGTAGCCAATGATTTTCATGGATCTGTAACTATTTTTTGGGCACCTTTCTTTAGGGTTTTTCCTACTGTAAATCCTATAAATAAGGCATGTTGTAATGTTATAAAATATAATATTGAGTTAATCTTTAGAGAAAATGTTTTAGAGGTTGTTGGTCATGTAGATGTAAGAAGAATTGGCTATAGGGTCATTCTTGTGTAAAACAAGAAGGTATGTCGTTGATTGAGTATTAGGTGTGGACCAAGGTTAGGCATGTAAACTTTTATTCTGAATGAATAACACAACAAGAGAGGAAGATGCTCAAGGAATGCTAGCTTTCCCATTTGGGTTTCCAAGGTAAAATCTCTGTGTACTATGTGTTTTCTTTGTCATTTACTTTCTATATTAAATCTTTCTTCCTCTCTTCTGCTAGGTTCAGTGTGGAAAAGTTTAATTTCCTAACAAAAAAATTTAACTCACTAGCCTATTTAACATATTTACATATAATTTTACAACCAGAGAATCAACCCGGGGTATCACAACCTTTGAACATTACATGGTAAAGGTATGGTTGAAGGTATGTGTGATTCCACACTAGATTTTGATCTATGTGAAAATTGCATATATGATAAATAGAATTGGGAAAGATTCTCATATGTTGCTACAAGAGAAAACATAATGTTAGAGTTAGTACACAGTTATTTGTTTGGACTTGTGCCTATTCCATAATTAGGTAAATCTGTGTATTATGTTCCATTCATAAATGATTTCTCTAGGAACACATGGATTTATTTCCTCAAAAATAAATCTAAGGGATTTGGAAAATTTAAAGAGTTTAAAGCTCTTGTGGAGAATTAGACAAATAAAAAAATAAAGGTGTTGAGGACAAATAATGGTAGAGAGTTATACATGAATGAATTCGAGGAATTCTATAAGAAGTGCAGAATAGCAAGGAAAAATACTATTCCATACACACCTCAACATAATACGGTTGCAGAAAGGATGAATAAGATGTTAATTGAAAAATCAAGAAGCATTCTCAATGGTGTCAAGTTGGGATAGAAAATCTAGGCAAAGGCAACGAATACTGCACTTTACCTGGTAAATTGTTCACCCTCATTAGCATCAAGGTGGACAAAACTCCACATGAGGTGTGGACACTTAAAAAGTCCCTCTCTTAAACATCTTAGAGTTTTTGGTTGTGATTCTTATGTACATGTTCCAAAGGAAAATAGGAGTAAGATGGATAATAAAGATGAAAAAATGTATATTTATTGGTTATAAACATGGTTTAAAAGGTTACAAGCTTTGGAACATAGTAACTAAGAAGATTGTTTATAGTTGGGATGTTGTTTTTAGAGAGGTTAAATATGTTCTCAAACATGAAATCCTACCAAGGGAAAAAGAACCAAAGATAAATTAAGTTTGATTTGAAGGATGAAGAATTCAACTCAAAAGAAGAACATGAATTAGAAGAAAAAGAACCTCAGACTTTGGTATTGAGAAGATCAATTAGGGAAAGAATGCAACCATAAAGGTAGAATCCACCTGAATTTTTCTCAAGTTTTTCTTTATCTATTACTAATGATGATCCCAAAAATGTTAGGGAGGTAGTGGATTCAGAGGATGGTAAACTCTAGAAGAAGGCATGGTTGAAGAAATGGATTCCTTGGTTGGAACAAGGATTGAATGTAGAGAAGAATGGATCCGAGAGGAAATTGATCCAGATTTATAAGCGGAATGAAATGAAACATATATTTATAATACTAACACAGAGACACACTGAATAATAACAGAGATACAGTAAAACTTGACTTCTATTAAATAAGAAATATATTGAAACTGTAAAATGCAGACTAAAACAAGCTTGCTAGGATGGTGGCAACTTATCTCTTAGAAGAGATGTGACGACTAAGCTCATTCTCAAGAAGATCAGTACAATGAGGCTCTAAAATCATTTTTACAATAAACATGAATTACAAAACAATATTCATAAAAAAACCTAACCCTAGGATATGAAGCACCAAAAGTCATGTGGGCCCCGTTGGGGTAAGTTGGTACATCAACTTCCCGGGGTCGTAACTTTTGCATACGATCTCCATTTTAGGTGCATGATAGCCCGTTGGAAAGGTATATATGAGGACTACAGATTATGATATCAAAATCTGACTCTAGTAATAGTTTGACTATGTCTAGCCCTAAAAACGTTTTTTAGGGCCTCGAAATGGCCTCAGAAGTTCAGGACCCAAAAACTAGGAAAAAGTACCAAATTGAGAAACTGCCAAGATGAACTAGTTGGAATAGGTGGGTGGTCATCGATATCCATATAGATAAATACTCACCCCTTAGGAATCAATGGTATCCATTGCGTTGATTCACCCCATCAGATGAGGAAATTTATGTTGAATTTGGCCCTGGGTGAGCCACTTGCCTTGGTGTAGGAGCTGCCCTGCTTTGATAACCTGATAAAGTTGGATCCTCTACTAGAGAGTGCCCTTGATTTGTGTGTCCGTGATATGAAAAGTGTATGCATGTTCCATGCAGTCAATGTTGAGTTATGTTGGTGTCGACTTTTCTGTTATCTCTGAGGTGTCCAATAATGGTGGAAAATATGGTCGAAGGAGGTAAACATTAAATATTGGATGCAAGCCAAGGAAGGGGGGAATCTTGAGATCAAAATAATTATCACCCACAACCTTGGTGATGGTGTAAGGTCTATAGAAAAGTGGAATAATCTTTTGATGGGACCCCGTAAGGCATTCCTTCTGCAAGTGCAACCAAAATTTATCTCCCACCTAAAACTTGTGTGGAACCAAGTGTTGATCATGGAGTTTCTTATACTTGGCATTGGACTTATATAAAATATCATGAACCTGTTGGTGAATGTGATGGAACCACTCAATAAACCTAGTAGCTTTGTCGTCTTCAGTTTGAGTATGGGACGAGTCTGCCTGGGTGGCCGCAAGGGGTAGTGAAACATCCATGGGACCTAATGGTTGAAATCCCAACCCCACCTGAAAGGGATTGTGGTCGGTTGATCTATGTAGTTCTCCATTGTAGCTATGCTGAACATAGGGAAGACTCTCAACCCATGTGTTGGGATGCTTGGAATTGTACATGCGCAAGATATGCACGATCATCTAGTTTAGGACCTCGGTTTGACCATCTGTCTGGGGGTGGAAGGCAGTGGATTTTGTAAGCTTGGTATCCAATAGTGACCAGAAGCTCAACCAGAATGTGTTGAGGAACCAACTGTCCTGATATGAGATGATGGTTTGTGGTATCCCAAAATGTACCCATACTCGTTTTAAGAATATCTTGGCAATGGCCTCTGTTGTGATGCTCTTCTTGCAGGCGACCAAAATCGCCATTTTAGAAAAACGATCAACCACCACAAAAACACAGTCATTTCCTCACTTGGTTGAAGGACGGCCTGACATCTAGTCCATCGAGATGGATTCCCAGGGCCTTTCAAGAGTAGGCAGAGGGTTGTACATGCCTTATTTCTTAATGGTCAGTTTGGCAATGGCGCGGGCCGTGTAGGACTTGATATAGGTGTTAATATCCGGTCGATGTTTCAGCCAATAGAAATGTTTCTACAATACTACCACTGTCTTTTCGACGCTAAAATGTCTTTCCACCCGAATGTAGTGGGCTTCCCAAATCATCTTTGCTTGTTCACTTGATGGAATGCAGAGATGGACCAAATGGCACAGTATCCCATCTTGAAGATGGAAATCAATGCCAATTATGTTTGCGCCCAACATCTGATAGGTGGTGGAGAAGATAGGATCTCTCTCATAGAGTTGGGGCCACCTAGAGGTCTCGTGGTCGTAGGAATTTAGCACCGTGGTGAGTTCTCAACTGGAGGGAAGCTGAGGCAATCAATGACACAATTGGTGATTCATGTATTATACTTGATGTTGGGATGGAACTATTGCAAGTAGGTGAACCATTTCTGATGGCGGTCATTCTGCAATTTGCCCTGTGTCTGCATGAACTGCAACGACTTATGATCTGTGTGGATGATTGTCTCCTTCATGAGAATGTAATGCCTCCATTGGTGGAAGTCTTGAACAATGGATAACATTTCTTTGTCATAAGTAAGGTACTTATGGACATCATATGATAGTGTCTCACTATGATAGGTCACGGGCTGTCCATGTTGAGTGAGAACTGCACCCACAACATAGTCGGAAGCATATGTATCGATCTCAAAAGGTTGTTGCAGGTCGGGTAATGAGAGAACTGGGGTTGAGCACACATGTTACTTCAAATCATCGAATGCTTGTTGTTGTGACAGGCCCCATACAAATTCTTCCTTACCACCCCCCCCAGTTACTTGGTTGAGGGCCTATGCAATATGGGAGAATCCCAACATGAACCTGCGATAGAAATTGGCAAGGCCTAAAAAGATCTAAAGCTCAATGAGTGTGGTTGGGGATAGGAAGTCATGAATGACCTGGATCTTGGCGGGATCAACATGCACCCCATGCTCATAAAAAATGTAACCTAAGTATTGGACCCTATCCATGCCGAAGAAGCATTTTTCCAAATTTGTGTATAGCTTGTGTCGTCGTAGAGTGTGCAAAACCTGTTGAATATGTTGCAAGTGTTTCAACCAAGTATTTATGTATATGAGGATGTCATACAGATACACCACCACAAAATAATTTGTGAAAGGCCACAAGATATCACCCATAATCCTCATGAAAGTTGTTGGGGAATTCGTCAAACCAAAGGGCATGACCAACCATTTGAAAAAGACCTTTGAACTTGAAAGCAGTTTTCCATACACATGTATGCTCTATTGGGACTTGATGGTAACTAGACTTCAGATCAATATTATTGAATTCTTTGGCCCCCTTGAGTTGGTTAAAGAGATCGTAGATTTGGGGAATCAGGTACCGGTTCCTAACTGTGATTTTATTTAGGGCCCAGTAATCGATGCAGAGTCGCTAGGTCCCATATTTCTTCTGCACAAGCATGATTGAGCTTCCACATGGTAATCAGTTGGGTCAAATGTGCCCCTTTTGGAGAAGTTCTTTTATCTGACGCTTGATCTCCTCATTTTCTAACAAAGAGCAGCGATAAACTGGACCATTGGGTAGTGGTGCACTGGGGGTTAGATCGATTGAATGATTGACCTGACAATGTAGAGGTACCCCAGTGGGTGAGGAGAAGATGTCTTTGTATTCTTCCACGACCTTATTTTCTTGCTTCTGTTACATGGAGAGATCGGTCGTGGAGGCCATGGATGTGGTTGCAAACTTTCACTCACTTTAAGAGCGAATCACAAAGAATACAAACTTCCTAGTCTGAGAGATGACCTTCCTGCATTTATTGGCAAAGATAAAGGAAATGGAAGTAGGTGGGACTACCTCAGGTATCCTATACAATTTCTTGTTCAAAGTAATAATAACACTGCGAGGCCTAAACTCATATACAACATGACGTTTCCATAAATAAGGTTGGCCAAAAATAACTTCACAAAATTAAGGGGGAGCGACATCACACATTACCTCATCTTTGAAGGGCTTGATGTCGTAGGATAGGAGACATTGTTGGCTGACGCGAACATCACTTCCTTGGAAGAGTTAGCTGATGGCGTATGGATGTGAGTGCGACATTGTCGGTAGGGCTAGCCACTTGATGATATCCACTGATTTGAGGTTATTCTAGCTACCATTATCAAATATGAAGTGTAGTGGAGTACCCTTCACCCACATCTGTGAATGGAAGAGACACTCACCTTCCTCTGGCTCATCAGGTTCACTGGGATGAATCTTGGTGGTAGCAATTGTGGCACTGGGTTCCACATCAATAATCCATCTCTCGTTTTCTAGTTCTGACTATGAGTTGGACCCTGCGTCTAATTTATAGGCTTTCACCTCCGCCACCAATGAATTCTTTGAGCGGTAATAAAGAGTGTTATGCCAGGGGATATTATGGAAGTCGTGCCACTTCTTGGTGTCTTTCTTCGTCTTTCCATTGTTCTTCTTTGTTTACGTCTTAGACTGGTTCTCCTGAGACTGTCCATATTTTATTTACCCTTTGTTATATGGATTGGAGCTGCCCTTGCCCTACTTCTATTGTGAGGGGTTTCCAAACCCAAACTACCGCATATTTTGTTTAAGCTTATGCTGGGAGGGGTTCCCATACCCAAAGTGCCGCGTCATTTGTTTAAGCTTCTGCTTGATTTTGACAGCATATCGGTAGGCCATTCCCAAGGATGAGATATCCAAAAACTCCATTTATGTCTGCATATATCTATGTAAACCATCAGGATACTTGAGCACCATATGTTGGTCAAAATATTTGATACCCAGCTTGGTGTGCAAGGTATGGAAGATATTGGTGAACTTTGGCACTATTTGGTCTCTTTCTTCTCGCAGTCTGGTCCATCCTGTATGCAAGTCGTCATAACTTCCAACAAGGTAGTATTGTTCCTTAACAACATCCATGAAGGAAACCCAAGTTGGTGCAACTACAAATAATGTGGATCCCTCCATTTCCTTTTTCTCACAGAAAGTCTCCCACCAATATTTGACATGGGGGACGACCTTAAGGAGTGAAAATGTAATATTTTTTCTATCGAAAAAGTTGTGGACAAAAAAATACCCTTCTAGAAGGTTTAACAATTTATCTACGACATCCACATCTATTTGAACTTCAAATATAGGAATATCAAAATTGATCTATTCCTTGAAAGGGTTGGCGCCTCCGCTTGAGGTAAATGTGTTGCTTGTTGGTAGTCGTCAAAGGATTTATGCAAAGTTGTCCATCATCTCATTCCTCTGTCGCTCGAGGGATTCCTCGAGTAACATTTTGAAAGGATCTCCTGTCCCATCGTATTTATTTTCGCCTGCCATGGAAGGTTTCTTGGGTGTGCGAGAACAGTTGTCCTCAAGAGAAACAAGCTCGAAACCCAACTCTCTATACCCTAACCTCGTCGAGGACATGCACTAAAAATGACAAGGAGTAGACCGCTCTGATACAACTGATCTGGATTTATGAATGGAACAAAATGAAACACAGATTCATAATACTAACACAAAGACACTATGAATAATAACAGAGATACAATAAAACTTGACTTCTATTAAATAAGAAATATGTTGAAACTGTAAAATGTAGACTGAAACAAGCTTGTTAGAATGGTGGTATATTATCTCTAAGAAGAGATGTGACAACTACACTCATTCACAATAATATCATTACAATGAGGCTCTAAAATCCTTTTTACAATAAACATTAATTCCAAAATTCTAGACATCCAAAAACATAACCCTAGGAGATGAAGCGCTAAAAGTCATGTGGGCCCTATTGGGGTAAGTGGGTACATCAACTTCTCGGGGTCGTAACTTTTACATACGATCTTTGTTTTAGGCGCACGATATCACGTTGGAAAGGTATATTCGATAAATACACATTATGCTATCAATATCTAAAATATTTTACAATTTAACTGTGGCAAACTATTTTTAGGGCCTCAAAATGACCCCAGAAGTTTAGGACCCGAAAACTAGGAAACAAATTCCAAACTTCCAAACTACCAAGATGAGCTAGTTGGAATAGGTGCGTGGCCACCGATATCCATTTGGATCAACAATGGTGGTGCCAAAAGACACCATAGCACAAAATCACAAGTCAGTCAATGAGAGTGAGAGAAGATCTCCTGAGATGATCTAATGATCTGAGATGATGATAGATCGATCACAATGATTGTATATAAATAGGTTTTGGTCATGGACCAAAACCAACAAAATCTAGTGAAGATGGTTGCATCTGTCCATAAAATGTGGATCTGTGATCCGTTAAGTCGACATAGTCAACCACCAATGTATTCATTCATCGAGCCAATCATCTGACAAGCTGAGGTTTACGATAGAACCACATGTTCCAACACCCCCCCCCAAAAAAAATCATCTTGGAGGATATTCCTTCTGGACCAATTAATGAGTGTGAAAGGAACACGGTCACTCGACGATATTTTCATATTTAGGGAGTCTGAAAAGAGCTTAACTATGGACTCTGGGGGGGTTCCTTTTTCATAGATAATCTCCAAGGCCTGAAAAAGAGATAAACCAAAACCAAGGAGAATGGCCCTTTTTCGAAAATTTAGTTCATCAGGCCCGAAAAAGGGTTAAAATTACGCATGAGAATACTCTCCTAGAGAACTAAATCTCCTAGGGCATACCTTTATTCGTAAATTAACCATCCAGACTAAAAAAGGGGTAAAATACCACTGAACAGATGTGCCTTTAAATTTTATTTTGATGAGCGTGAAGGGAAACAAGATCGCTTGACAATATTTTCAATTTTAGAGAGTCTGAAAAGGTCTTAAAGAAGACTTGAGGGGGATTCATTTCTTAAGTAATCCAAACAAGACCGAAAAGAATAAATAATATCTCGTTAGATGTCGCTTTCAAAGTTTAAGTGAGCATGAAAGACAACAAACCATGCTCATGGGGAGTCCCTCGAGTATGAGCCAAAAAAGCTGAAGAAGAATGAGGCTTCATAATATAATCATGGTGGGACTAAAAGGACCCCCAATCCTATGCAAAGGACTCACAAATTTGACATCAAAATGCAACAAAGGATCTACCTAAGGAATCCATGTAGAGTAAGGCTCTACCACCTAATTAAGACACTTCTAAAGCAGCGTTGAAGGTTCTGTGTCATACTTTGGTGGGATCGATCCTATGGCAAAGCAAAAAAGTCAAAAATATGAAAAATGCAAGGTGGTGAGAACCTAACCTATATGAAAATGTTGAAAAACAACTTTTACCATGGGATGATGATCCAAAAAGATATTTTAAAGACTATGGTTGAGTTTTAAAACATGAGTTCACTAACCATTTAAGAAATTGTTGAAAGAGGAAGAATTCGTGATGTAACATGGAAGCCATAATAATATATATAGATATGGAAATAAACACAAGAATCAACAAACCATAACAAGAAAATTTGTTAATGGAGTTCGGCAATATCGCCTACGTCTCCGGGCCTTTGTCTTAGTGGGCGAGGCTTTCGTATTTATTTTCAAAGCTTCAAAAGTACATCATAAAAGTTCCAAATGGATTACAAACTGATCTGGTTATGTTCTACTAGATCTCAAGAACCCAACACAACTGACAACACTGAAAACGGATGAACACAACTCCCAAAAATTGCTCGCAAAGTTGCTCTCCTCAATGGCTTCCTTGCATAAAAATGGCTTTTTCTTTACAATTATTCAACATTTCTCCTCTTCTGACCCTCCCCAAAGATTTCAAGAACCTCTGGTTTATATAGGCTTGAAGTTGTCAACAAACTCCCAACTTCCCCCCAATATCTCTCCTCAAAAAGGGCTCTCGATCCTTCAATAATGGCCAAAATCTCCCAAAACTGGCTGAAAAATCAAATAAAATCTTAATATATAGTTGAAAAACCAACTTTTGGCTAAAATAGGGTGAAACCCCCAATCCTCGGGCTCCTGGTCACATGCGCACCCTCCATGTGGCCCTGGGCTGGCTGGTGCTGGTAATTAGCCCCCAAACTTTGACCCTTGGTTGCATGTGTGGCCATGTGCCCACAACCCTGAACTCCATGCGCCCCCCTGCTAGTTTAGCCCCTGGTCATAAGCCTTTGGTTACGTGCCTTGGTCGGAGGGCTAGGCTTGCTGACTGTGTGCTAACCCCACACATTGTGCCAATGATAAAGTGAATTTTTATGTCCCATGGGCATATGGTACAGTGAATGCGTCGGGGCTGGCTAGAGTGGGCCACGCGCGAATACAAAGGGGAATGGTAATATGCCAACACGTCAGGGCTGGGGCTAGGCACCAACCCTTAACTCCATCGAAATAAACACAAGGTAAGTTTAAATATTCCATTTAGACCATATTTTACAAGCACTATCGTGGGCGAGCTGGTAGCCCAGCCTTGCCAAAACTCTTCCGCCCGAACCGGAGGTCACGGGTTCGACTTCCATGGAGCCCATATAATTTTTCCCATTGTCAACCAATGAAGGGGTGCAACCCATGACTGGGCCACGTGGCACCATACCATTCACTCCATACCTGACACATCACCAGCCACTTCAACACCTACCCAGTCAGCTGCCACATGTCGTACGACTGTACAGACCTTGCCATGTCATCCCATGCAAACTCAGATGTACGGATGTGCCATGTGTCACAATATGATTCGTCCACCTAGCAGCCATTAATTTCCTAGTCAGCATGCCAACGCATCTATCATGTCACTATATGACCGTAAAGACTGTACGGTCAGCTTCCACGCCGTCACTGTACAGATTGTATGGTCAACTGCCACGTCAACACTGTAGGGACTATACAATCAACAAAAATTTTGCCTGTTTGGAAAAATGAACAGAACACGATATCTTTTGCATACGATGTATGTTTGAGCCCGTTCAAGTTGCGTTGGGTTCGTAATGACTACGCACATGTCTATTTTGAAGCGATTATGAGCACTTTTATTTTTAGGCCTTCCTAGACCCATTTTGGTTCTTGAATCCATTTTGGATCATGTTGGATCATGTTGCATTGATACCAATGGTTTGTCATTGATGCCAATGGTTTGATTATTTGGGAGATTATTGGATCATATGTAAATGGTTTGGTTTGATTGATGTCAAGTAATTGATTGATATGATGCACTTGATGAGAATGATATATGTCCAAGTGGAAACCAATTGATAAAGTTGTATCATTGATATGATGCACTTGATGAGAATGATATATGTCCAAGTGGAAACCAATTGATAAAGATGGATCATTGCTATGATGCATTGATGAAGATGGATCAATGAGTTATCATTGATAGTTATGATTCAGTGGTGAATTGATGCAAAGATGAATCATTATTGTCTTATCATGGTTGATAAGGTGCACAAATGGATGAACTCCAAAGTGGTCCCCTTATGGTGAAAGCCCTCACGGGAAGACGCTTTACAGATTAGGTTATCCTAGAAGAAACGTTGGAGGACCCATGCTTGAATGTGGAATAATGAGATGAATATCAATGAAGTTGTTGGTGAAACTATCCTAGATGGATAGTGCTTGACATGCCATTTCCGGTGGTATGTGGAATGTCACATAACTCCTCACGGTTTGAGAGTTACGGCCTTACGAAGTTGGAGGACCCCCATATGATGGCTTGAAGCCCCAAAAGGTCAAATAAGTAAAAGTGCTTGAAAAGAAGAAATCATTATTTAAATGATAAATTAAAGTGACAAAATCAAGATGGATTATTTAAATGATAAAGTAAAGTGACAAAATCAAGATGGATTATTTAAATGATAAAGTAAAGTGACAAAATCAA
>ML790865.1:333047-352012 GCA_009831015.1 Picea engelmannii | reverse complement strand
TAATCACATTGATGTGATTGATGTCGATTAATGGGGAGAGATTGATGTGGAGAGATAGTCACATTGACTATTGATGAAGAGCATGCCTTGTCTACATGTTGACATCAATATTGGTAATTGGAGTTGACATCAATGTTGGTATTTCCATCAATGCCAAAGGGGGAGATTGTTGGATCATGTTGTCATTGATACCAATGGTTTGTCATTGATGCCAATGGTTTGTCATTGATGCCAATGGTTTGATTATTTGGGAGATTGTTGGATCACATGTAAATGGTTTGGTTTGATTGATGTCATTGATTGATTGATATGATGAACTTGATGAGAATGATATATGTCCAATTGGAAACCAATTGATAAAGATGGATCATTGATATGATGCACTTGATGAGGATGATATATGTCCAAGTGGAAACCAATTGATAAAGATGGATCATTGCTATGATGCATTGATGAAGATGGATCAATGAGTTGTCATTGATAGTTATGATGCAGTGGTGAATTGATGAAAAGATGAATCATTATTGTCTTATCATGGTTGATAAGGTGCACAAATGGATTAACTCCAAAGTGGTCCCCTTATGGTGAAAGCCTTCACAGGAAAACACTTTACAGATTGGGTTATCCTAGAAGAAACGTTGGAGGACCCATGCTTGCATGTGGAATAATGAGATGAAGATCAATGAAGTTGTTGGTGAAACTATCCTAGATGGATAGTGCTTGACATGCCATTTCCGGTGGTATGTGGAATGTCACATAACTCCTCACGGTTTGAGAGTTACGACCTTACGAAGTGGGAGGACCACCATATGATGGCTTGAAGCCCCAAAAGGTCAAAGAAGTAAAAGTGCTTGAAAAGAAGAAATCATTATTTAAATGATAAATTAAAGTGACAAAATCAAAATGGATTATTTAAATGATAAAGTAAAGTGACAAAATCAAGAAGGAATATTTAAATGATACAGTATTGGAAAACTTTCTATTCATGGAAAGTGGTTAACCCTAAAATAAGGAAAATAGGTTAACTGACCTAGAAATGGGTTAAGTAACCTAAAAATGGGTTAAGTGACCTAGATGATGAAAGTATAAATAAGAAGCTAGGATCTCTTGTAAAATGTACATTTGATGAGAATCCTTTGTGGATCAATGGAGAGCTTCTTGTGAATATATTGTGGAGTATTTATGGAGAGCTTCTTGTGAGAGGATCTTCTTGATGTGGATCTCTTGAGCATGATTGAAGATCTATTCTGAGGAAGAGAGCGAGAGGAGGATCTCATGCACACATCAAAGTTTCAACAATGTTGGAGATCTTGACGAAAAAATTCTCAGATTCACAGAAAACCCTATTTTCTGATGCCCACGCAGGTTGTCTGTGTATAGGGTGCGTGTACACGCGGGCTGGTTGTGTATGGGATGAGTGTACACATGGGCTGACTGTGTATAGGGAGCGTGGACTGAATAACCTCATGGATATTTGTGTTTGAGATGGTGCCAAGCTCTTGGATGATGAGACAGGTTCCAGATCTGCATTCTATGGCCTCAGATCTATCACTAAGACACTGGTATGGTTACATTACTGTCTTCATAGATGCTATTGTTTGATATGTTGTGAATGCTTAGGGAATTCTTGGTATGGATTCTATGATGTGGCTTAATTTGGTTGATTTGGTGGATGGAGTGAGCAACACTCTTGTGATTCAATAGTGACATGATTGATATGGTATACTAGTTATTTATACATGATTGAGATAACATTCATATTGATTTGTTGTGGAGCATGAGCAAGCTATTTGAGAGCTTGGATGTGTTGTGATTGGCTGTGGGTCAGTTTGGACAATGGAAGACAAAAGAGAAAGTGATTGTAGGTTGCAGAGGATCTGAGCATGTGAAGAAAAGAAAAACCCTAGTTGCTAAGAAGCATAAGCTTGTTGCATTATACATTGGTCGTGTTCACACACGGGCTATAGTGAGCTAGGGTGCGTGCACATGTGGGTTGCACAACTGATAGGTCATGTACCTGTTGACAGATTGATATATGTTGAGGATTGTTGCCTCATCTCAGTTGGTGCTGAGAACGTAAGCTGAGTCTTGCATATAGAGCTGGTGCTCTTGTAGAGTTGTACTCTATTCATTTGTTGTTGATAAACCCAAGGATTGTAGTCCGTAATAAAAAGAAAATTATACATACATCTTGTGTTCTTTGTGTTCATTGTGATGATGACTTGTTGATGATATATTGCTGATATATGTTGCTGATATGTGCCTACATCTAACTGGTTATAAATGACAACAATGGGTAATGAATAAATGTTGAATGCTAATTGATGAGTTTTAGTGCAAGAGGGAAGTTTTGGGAAAAAGAGCCCCACACTCATTCACCCCCCCTCTAAGTGTGGTAGGTGTGTCCAACAGATCACACCTCCCCACTAAGACCTTTTGGTCCTCCAAAAGGATATTATCCAGTCATCAATTGTGGGATAGCCCTTCCCACTTGTTCTCTGTCTTTAAACTATGTCATGTGCACCTGTCTCATCAAGATCAACTGTAAAACAACCATGATAACTGACAACATATTGTTAGCCACTTGTACTCTTTCACATCTTATTGAATCCACTATCATCCATGTTGACAACATTACTAATGATAACATCATAAATATGACTACAAATGAGGTAATATGTTTGTAATACTTGCACGACATTAGCTTATCTTGAAGCAAAGTATGATTGAACTTTCATTCTACAATCATATCATGTTCTTGCTTAAGATCAATTGCTTTATTTGGGACAATTATAGGTGTGTTTATTGCATGAGTTGCCTTCCTTAATTGTTCCATTGTTTGAAGAGATTGATTTGTTTTCAATAGATGAGCATGTACCACATATTCCTTGCCTACTTTGATTAAGTGACATTGATTCTGTTCCCTGTAGAATATTGATTTTAGATCATACAAATAAGGACTACCTAAGACCATTCCACATTCATTGAGTGGCACCACATCACACATTACCTCATCCACAAACTTAGATGAAATTGCAAACTTTAATGTGCATTTCTTTGTTATGTGCAATTTATGATTGTTGCTTATCCGTTTAAGTGAGTAAGGTTTATGATGCATCTGAGTGTTTAATCCCAATTGTCTAACCACTTCCTCTAAAATCAAGTTAGATTGAGATCCACTATTTATCAATGTGTTGACCTTATTATGCCTTATAATGACCCTTATGTGAAACAATTTACTTCTAGAATCAAATATATCACCAATTTTACCTGTCAAACCAACCACTGTGATTTTAGATTCATCACCCGAATTTGATCCCAAGTCTATTGATCGTGATGTTGCTACAACTGTTTGCCTCTCTTTCCTCTCTTTGAACCACTTTGGTCTCTTCTCGGGATGCAATTTCCGACAATGGTCCTCATCATGCCCTTCTTTCTTGCAATGCTCGCAAGAGCGCTTCTCTTCCTTTCTTGCCACTAAATTTGTCTTCTTGCCATTCCACTTCCTTTTGTCCTCTTTTCTTGAAGAGGATTCCCCTGATACACCAAATCTTGTTTTCCCCGCCTCAATGTACGTTGCTTGAACAAAAACCTCATCAATATTAGTAGGTCCAAACATAAATACAGTGTTACAAATATGTGCAGGTAAACCTCCTATATACTTCATAAGAGTTTATTGGGTATGTAATGGAATGTCTAACATTAATGCCATCTTATGAAATTCATCTGTTTATTCTTGCATTGTTTATCCCTTTCTTAGTTTAAGACCTTGCCATTCAATCAAACCCTTCTCTTTATAACCCAAAGGATAAAATTTCTTTCTAAGTGCAAAAACAAAAACTTGCCATGATGGAAATACATTACCCACTTGTTGTGTGCCATTTTGCAACTTGCTTTGCCACCAGATGAGTGTTGTGCCTGCACGTTGAAGTGATGCCAATTTGATTTGAGTGGCTTCATCCTTGATTTGTTGCACACTACAATAAACTTCCATCTATCTAACCCAATTATCAAGCCTCTCTACATTGACTTCACCATCATACATGGGTAATTCAAACTTCACATCAAGCTTAAGTAAAGGCATATCATGTTTATGTTTATGGACATGTTTTCTTGTGGTGGATTTGGAACTTGTACTTGAAGAAGAAGAAGTTGATGGAGAAGAAGGAGGTGAAGGAGGAGGTTTAGGAGGATCCTCTCCTTCTTCACTTTTTTCCTTTGAATATTCACCTAGAATCGGTCTCTTCCGCTCCAAGTAATTATCATATAAAACCTTCATCATCTCCGATGTGGTGAAGAAGGTCTTTCAAAACTCTACCTCATCATGAGAAAGTCCCTCTTCCGATGACATCTTCTCACTTTGAGAAGTTCTCTTTCTCGATCTGATCTCAAGATTATCTTCAACAAGCTCTCCTTCACCATGTTTCAGCTTTTCCCTGGTAATCATGCAGACTCAAAAACCAACCGTCAGCTAGCTCTGATACCACTTGATCTGAAAAGATCTTTTAAAGACTATGGTTGATTTTTAAAACATGAGTTCATTAACCATTTAAGAAATTGATGAAAGAGGAATAATTAATCATGTAACATGGAAACCATAATAATATATATAGATATGAAAATAATCACAAGAATCAACAAACCATAACAGCAATTTTTTTTAACGGAGTTCGGCAATATCGCCTACGTCTCCGAGCCTTTGTCTCAGTGGGTGATGCTTTCTTATTTATTTTAAAAGATTCAAAAGTACATCATAAAAGTTACAACTAGAATAGAAACTGATTTGTATGTGTTCTTCTAGATCTCAAGAACCCAACACAACTGATGACACTGAAAACGGAGGAACGAAGCTCCCGGAAATGGGCCGCAAAGTTGCTCTCCTCAATGGCTTCCATGCATAAAAATGGCTTTGGCTTTACAATTATTCAATATTTCTCCTCTTTTGACCCTCTCCAAGGCTTCAAAGAACCTATGGTTTATATAGGCTTGAATTTGTCAACAAACTCCCAACTTCCCCCCAAGATTTGGCCTCAAAAAGGGCTCCAAATCCTCCAATAATGGCCAAAATCTCCCAAAACTGGCTGAAAAATAAAAAAAAATATTAATATAGAGTTGAAAAACCCACTTTTGGCTAAAATAAGGTGTAGCCCCCGATCCTCGGGCTCTTGGTCACATGCGTGCCCTCCATGTGGCTCTGGGTTGGCTGGCACTAGTCATTAGCCCCCAAACTTCGGCCCTTGGTCGCATGTGTGGCCATGTGCCCACAACCCTGAACTCCACATGCCCCCTGCTAGGTTAGCCCTTGGTCGTAAGCCTTTGGTTACACACCTTGGTCGACAGGATAGCCCTGTCAATTGGGCGCTAACCCCACACATCACGCCAATGGTAAAGCGAATGGTCATGTTCCATGGGCATATGATACAGTGAATGCGTCGGGGTTGGATGGAGTCTGTCGTGCACCAATACAGAGGGGAATAGTCATATCTAATGGTCATATTCCAATGCACCGGGGTTGGGGCTAGGCCCCAACCCTTAACTTTGCCAAAATAAACACAATGTAAGTTTAAATATTTCATTTAGACCATAGTTTACAAGCACTATCGTGGGCGGGTTGGTAGCCCGACCCTGCCAAAAATCTTTCGCCTAGACCGAAGGTCATGGGTTCGACTCCCATGGAGTCCATATAATTTTTCCCACTGTCAACCAATGAAGGGGTGCCATGTGGTATCCCATGCCTGGGCCACGTGGCACCATACTATTCGCTCCGTACCTGACATGTCGCCTGCTACTTCAGCACCTGCCCAGTAAGTCTACCAGTCCAGTCAATTGCCACATGTCGTATGAATGTACAAACCTTACCACGTCATCCCATGCCAACTCAAATGTACGGATGTGTCATGTGTCACCCTTGTAGTGGTGCCATGTGTCACAATATGATGTGTCCACCTGTCAGCCATCAACTGCCCAGTCAGCATACCAACGCATCTGCCATGTCACTGTATGGTCATACAGACTGTACAATCAACTGATACATCATTGTACAGTCATACGAACTATACGATCAAATGCCACGTTAGCACTGTACGGACTGTACAGTTAGCAAAAATTTTGCATGTTCAAAAAAACGAACAGAACATGATATTTTTTGCATACGGTGTTTGTTTGAGCCCATTCAAGTTGTGTTGGGTTCACAACGACGAGGCCTACGCACACGTCCGTTTTGAAGCGATTCCGAGAACTTTGATTTTTAGGCCTTCCTGGACTCATTTTGGTTCATGAATCCATTTTGGATCAGATGATATGAGTGTAAACCATCTCATAAAAACACCAAACCAAAAGAACAATTTCATTAGAACGACCCTAAGATCTCTCAAAAAGGAACTCAAGAACTCACCTAACCAAGAAGAGGGAAAAAGAGGACCAAACCGGGGGAAAAAGAGATAAAAAAGGTCTATAAATAGAGGTGGACAACTCATTTTAACCATTGTAAATTTGAAAAGAACCAAAAAGTCAAAAAACCCTCTTCTTGAAAACGTGAATTCGAGGAGCTACGGTGGATGAAAGATCCTCAAACCTGAATCAAGTAAGTACAAATGACCTTTCCTCTCCTTTTCATTCATTATTTGTTTCTTAATTTGTATTTTGGAGGGTGTGTGCCCTAGTAAAACGGTCAGACTTGCATGTACGGGAGGTTGTCCATGCCCAACTCGTGTATGTACACGGGAAAAGTAACACTTAGCCCACGTACATATGTGATTGTCTTAAAGACAACCCACACACATCTCTTTTATTTTTCAAAAAAAATATGAAATAAGGGGTTAACCTCACAATTGTTTTTTCTTTAAACCAATATGTATGTTCATTGGCGAGAAAGGGAACATGAAGAGTTATATGTCTTGGTAGAGGAGGATCCAGGGGCCATTTCCATGCTTAAGCAATGCATTATGTGGAAAAAATTTCAGTGTCCATTCATGAGGGCACAACCCAGGTTACTGAACCACTTGATAGAGTACTGACATCTAGATGCAGAGACCTTCATGATATAGGGCCAATCATTGACTTCGATGATGGAGGATATTAATTTTTTACCTGTCTCTCTAGGAGGGGAGAACCAGTCAACTTGAGGACCTTTCCTCGAGGATCGTACAACACAGAGGACTAGATTGGGATGTATTGTGTGGCTGGCATTGAGAAAGTAGCATCTCAGGTGCCAATACATAATATCACATGCCTCAATATTCGGATAATACTTTTCATGATTGGGCGGATCACGGGATCCGCAACACTTCATCAGGCTTCCCGTGCACAGATGCATTGTGCAGTTCAGTGTATAGATGCCACTATTTTTTACTGGAGCACTACAATGCTCACATGCATGAAAAAACAACTAACTGATTGTCGAAGAAGAAAGAAAAATAACTTCGGGTTTGGTACCATGTTGTGCGCTTTCTTTTTTGATAGAGTGCCAAGCCTTAGCCCAAGGGATACAGTACGAGGCCATATTGCCTCCTTTCTGGCATTATGCAGGTAGGAATCCTTGTTACCTCAAAATGGTGTGGGGTGAGTACATGAGTCCTTTGACGATAAATTTTTTGACTGGTGGGCCCGTCAGATTCTTGTGATTGAGGAATAACCCTATGCAAGGATCAGTTTCTCAAGGGATCCTGATATTCCTATGCCCCCTAGCGAGGAGAGCAGAGAGATAGGTAAACACATTTTGCAGTTATTTTATTTTTAAATATTTAAATATTATCCTTTTTATGGTAATGTCAAGGTACTAACACAATGATCTGTTATATATAAATGTGGGACCAGGTGTCATCCTCGAGCAGATGTCGGACCAGTAGTAGGAGGAGGACCAATAGTTGCAGGAGGACCACCAGTCGAAGAGGCTAAGAGAGTATTGCGACGAGTAGTGAGGAACTTAACAACTCTCACTCGTGCAATGTCGATGGCAGAGATAGAGGATATTTACCCATCCATGCAACCACATGTTGTAGGGGTGCCCAAGACTTGGGTCCAGTTATTCCAGTGTCTTGTGAACGTTGTAGTTCATCATACTAGGGCCAACATGCCTAGGTCATAGTTAGTATTGGACCACATATGTGCCGAGGGAAATTTTTGTACTCTATTATGTAGTGAGGGATTGAGCCCAATGATGTATATCGGGTCTATTTGAGGCTTTATGGCCCACTTTTGTACGCATGACATTATTTTTTGGACACATTATTATATATACATCATTTTTCCTTATGGATAAACATTTTGTACACATGTATTTACATGTACATGTATGTGTGTGATTTTACTTTTATGTGTGATAAATATGCCAATCTAATACTTGATTATCCAATGTATCAGTTAGTTGATTAGATCTCCTAGGAACATGAATATAAGTAATATAATCAAAATAATGCTCTAAGATGCATACCCTAAGGAATCGTTGTTGAAGGGTGGGATCATAGACACGGTATACTCCATTTAACTGAGACATGACCAGTTGGGCATCTAGATAAACTCGGAGGTGAGAAATACCATGTGACAAGGCATCACATAGTAATTCTATTACAACATTGTACTCGGAAACATTATTGGTTGCTTCGCCCAGAAAAATACCTCCAAAAGACATCAACTGACCAAAAGGTGTAAAGATCACCCAAGCTATGGAAGCAAGCCTCCAAGTGTGTCGGATAGCACCATCTGCAAACCCAACATAGACCTCAGATTCACTTGGCATCTGCCACAATGAAAAGAAACGCAATAAACTACATGTCCATAAAACAAAAATACAAGATTGTATAAATAAATCTATACATTATATACAAGAAGTCACACTCAGGCGACTGACCTAAGCGTAATACTTCTTCAGGTAGAGCCCATTTCTAGGCTCCGATAAAGTGTTACCCTTGAAATCAACCAGTTGATAGGCACCCTTTTCTAAAAATTTGTTAACAATGAATGGTTCGAACCACGTGGGTTTGAACTTGCTTTCCCCCAAGGGATCTTTATCTTGGTCATAGACTAGGAAAAGATCTCCTTCAAAGAAAATCCATGGGCAGACAGACCGATCAGAGTGACACTTGACACATTGTTTATGAGCCTCATTGGTCAAGCTTGCATCTTGATGCTGCTCATTGAACTACTTGAGATATAAAAGACGCTCTTCAAGTGGTGTAGTGTTGAGTAGTAGTTCCACTACCAACTTAAGAGAAGGTATTTGGCATTCTATGGGAAAGACTACCTCCAACTCGTAAACGAGTTGGAAAGGAGAAAAACCGGTAGCAGTATTAATTGAGCGTTGATAAGCCCAAAGTGTCAATTACAACATCAAATGCCAATTTGACTTGGTCGAAATGATCGTCTGTTGAAGAATAGTCTTGAGAGACTTATTAAAAACCTCCACTTGACCATTTTCTTGTGGGTAGTAAGGTGATGAATGTTCCTGCTGAAACCCTAGTTTTGATTTTATCTTAGACATCATCTTGTTTTGGAAGTGGCTGCCATGATCTATGACAATCTCCTTTGGAATACTGAACATGGCTACAATCTGGCTAAAAATGAAAAGGGCAGTTGTTTCCCCATCTACTACTACGATGATATAGCGATGCCCCCTAGCTGAAAATGGGTGGCATGTAGTGAAATCAATCCCCCACTTGATGAAGGGACCAACAACAATAACTGGGAACACGAGATTTGGGTGTGCCCGCATCTTCTGAGAGAATATATGGTATGGGTGACACTTCTTGACCGCCTCTACACAATCTTTGATTAATGAGGGCCAAAAGTATCCAACGCGAAGAATGTTTTGGGTTGTTTCTAACCTAGACAGGTGACCGCTACATGCTCCTGTGTGACAGTCGTTCAATACAAGTTATGCTTCCTTGTGAGTGAAACATTTATGGAGAATGCAATCCACTCCTCGACGATATAAAGCATCATCGAGGATAATATAGTTCTATTCTTGATGGCATATTTGTCGACGCTCATCGCGAGAAGCAGAAGATGGGCACTTCAAAGTCTGAAGATACACAATTATATCTCCATACCAAGGGTCCAAAGATGCAAAAAGAAAAATATCTCCATTGATCGGTGACACTTTGGACAAATTATTACCACTCTCGATCGGAAGTTCTGAGATTAGTTCAACAAAGACCAAGGACTTTTTATATTTCACCGAAACAAAATCCAAGACAAACTCTTGCAGGATGACTATCCATCAACTGATTTTCTTGCCGATGACCTATCGTGTTAACACATATTAAAAAGGGTTCACGAAATCTACGATGGTGGTATTGTGAAGTAAGATGTAATGACAGAACATTGGATAACATGAACAACTACTAAAGAAAGTTTCTCAACATGTGTGTAGTTGAGTTCTAGTCCTACCAAGCCTTGACTAAGATAATATATAACATGTTATTCAAGTGCGTTATCCTCTTGGACCAAGACCATGCCTAGGACCTACATCGAGGTGACATTGGGTGTAGGATTTCCAAGTTGTAGCACTTGCTTTGTGGTTGGGTAATGATTTTCCCAACCTACAACTTGCGCTATAACAAAGCCATAGATTATTTTTCTTTAGGGAATACCCCCCTTGGCTTCGCTAGGAGTTGGCCTAGATGGAGGATTTGAGGATTAGGTGACAACACCTTAACTCTAACTTTCCCCCAAGGACACACCAAGTGGATTGAATATTTCTTCCACATTACCTAGGTGTGTATAAAGATGGCAACAGGTGGCACTGATTGTTGAACTCTTCTATCATGACCCTAGGAAAAATGTACCCTTCACTCAAGTATAAACTCTTCTTTAGAAATCTTCTCTTTGTCAGGATGCCAGGTGACTTTAACCTAGTGGTGTATGTGCACACCAACCTTTGTCTTATTTGCAAGAAAAGATAAGAGTGGTTGAATGGAAAGACAAATATGTGGGATGTGTTTCTTGATGATACGAGTTTGGACAACAATTTCGAGTCAACATTAGCCAACTTGAATCTTAATGAACCGGTGCTAGAGCCGGTCACTTTTGATGATGGTGATCCTCTTGAGGGGTCATCCTCCACATCAACAGATGCACAAATTGCATTGGGTATAGAGGAGGAGGATGGAGGAGAGAGCATTGATAGTGATGCTTGTTAGCACTTGGTAAATTGTTTGGCTGAAGAGCAACGACCTACCAAGGTAACCTACAAACTAACTTTAAGACTGGAAACTAGCCTTTCCAATCTAGACATGACTCTCTCTGAGACATAGTCTCTGATAGATAATAACTTTGGATTGACGACTAGATTTATATGCTTGAGAAAGCGTTTTCTTGTTTCAATAGCAAGGAAATATAGTACTTTGGGCTATGGAGTCAACCCCCTGAAAATGAGAGGAATCAATGACAGGTAAGGGAAGCTTTGAGAGGATAAAGGCGAAATAGGAAATGATCTTTCAGTTTCAATGTAGTTGTGTATGGCGAAAGAAAGGAGAAACATAAAGCAAATCAGAGCACCATTAAAGATGAATTCTAACTTACTTAGAAGAAAAACACAAAGATTAAATGGTTGAATCTAAAGCACCGCGCAATGAATTTTAAACCCCTTAAATATTTCCAATTTAAACAAATCAAACAAACATGAATTTGCAGGAAACATGAAGTACATACGAAGATAGGATCACAATACATCAACCCACCACCATTAGAATCTTTTTTTCAAAGCTTCAGGACCTCTACACTATATTCCCATCACATTAAAAAAATTACATTCAAGAGTCCTCTGCCTACACTACTTTTCCAACCCGACTTACATAAAAAAGATATAATATTTAGAAAGCTAATGCCCTCTTGGGATGCTATGCCTAGAACTACTTTCCCCTAGACTTCCAGATTCAGTTACTTCCCCCCAAGATAACCTTTTCAATGAAGTTTACCAAAAATAGAAAACTGATTGCGCTCAATCATAACATAACCGACACATTTGTTTCAATCATTTGGTCATGAGTAAGATTCGGCCATCAGGTTGTGACAAATCGACGTTTTCTTTCAAGGGGTGCCCAAGTAATCGATCATATTGTTGGAAACTCTATCACCTTTATATAACAGATTCTGGTTGCTTTTGCATGATCACTGGCTGTGGCATGCGCGTGGTGAGTTGGTGTAGCATATGTCCATTTTCAGTTGCTCGTGCAACTCTAGGCGGAAACAACGGTTGGGGGACCATGCATCTCTTTCAAAACTAGCATGCATTTCATTTATACCTGCCCTTCTTAATAGGTAAGTTTACAACATCTGCGTAGTGAATATTCATTATGCAGGTGTCGCGTCAGACTTCTTGTTAATGCAAGAAAACATGATATGCACGGAAAAAGATTCCATGCCATGATTCAAAAGGAAAAAAATGGGGTTGTCTTACTCATGCCTTCGACGTCACCTATAACCTTAAAAATCTGAGTGTTTTTTTTAAAGACCAGTTATGTTTTCTCAAACTCTTCACCCGTCTCCACAAAACCATGTTTCCTTTGAGTTTCAATTTAGCACCGGTGAGAGCTGCGTAGGCATTATCGATGGTTGGTCTGCACTCTTTGAAATGCTCTATGTTTTTTTCTTCTAATACGCTCTGCTCCTCCCAAATCTGAATAATTACATCTTGTGCCTCTTTGAGCTAGTTTTAAGCCAATTTACATTCCCTCCTCTCATTGTGGGAGAGGTAGGGGGTAATTGACCTGCTTGACTCTGCGATGTTGGCATTTTAATAGTCCTTTCTGCCAATTGTCTTCTTAACTCTCTATTTTCTTGATAAAGTTCGCCAATAGTGTGTTGCGCTTTCTTCAATTGTTGCGACAACTCCTGAATATTTACATTTTCATCACCTGGCTTCCCCTGCCTTTCATCAATTCCCCTGCTTGCACCTTCAACAGGCTCTAGCTGAACAGTGCACATGGGAAATCTCTTGGTAGCAGACTTGGTGTGAAGTTTACTAGGAGATTGGATCTCCTCAGTTTTATTAGTCAACCTTGGTATGCCTCTCTTCTGGGATGTCGGTTGATGGGACGATCAATCTTCTATTTATTTTCCCTTTCTTTTTCCCGTAACATATTCCTTTCTCACCCCTACACTATGGAATGTTGTTTCCCTTGCAGATAGAGGAATGTCTCATTTGGGGTCTCTGGGGATGTTAGCTGAAATCATAAATGAATCTCAGTCCTTGTTCAAATCTCTCAATTCTTCAACCACTAAAAGCTTGATTAATGAAAAATGGGATAAATTATTCCCCGACCTATCAACCCTGGCCTAGACGTTGTCCTCCATCTTTCCCAAGATTTGATACAATAATAAAGGTATATTCAAGGGATTTCCCCCCGTGAAGTGCATTAGTAACCTGATGTGATATGGATACACCCTGTCGAACCTTCCTTCATAGGTTAAATATCTTCTGATTACCTTTAGAAGCTTCTGGAAAGGCTCCAGGATGTATTGGATTGGAAATTCGGCTCCAATTTTCCAATTTAGACATTCGGGCTTAATGAAGTCCTTATAACACACAATGTCTAAAGGCATGCCTTTAAACCATTTTTCTCCGCGCCGAGCGATCTCCGTCGTAGCTAACAAATTTTCATGCGTCACTCGGAAAGTGATTCTTGCAATTGTCGCACTGACCCTGGTAAAATTGACAGAAAACTGCTCAGCCAGCTTCGCATTATATCCTTTGATCCTTTCGCAAAAGTGCATACATCCGGATTATTCAAAATATGCCCTGATTGTCAGGTCTTCATTTATTAACTCAAGGTCCCAAGGTTCAAACCTCACAGCCCTGCCACTTTTTGCCTTCTTTCTTATGCTTTGGGACACTACCATGATGCTGGTATATATTTATCTCACGCGCGCGGTAATGAACTATGATGCCATCTCTACATGTAAAATAAGAATGACGAACTTCACAGAGACTGCAAGAAAGGAAGTAACAAAAATCTATATGCGACAAACAAAAATCAGCCACAAAAGTTCATGACGCGAAAGTAATGCGCGACGGAAGATTTCAGCGCAGTGGAAAACAACAACAGGAGACTTGATACGATAGGGAATTGCAACGGAAAATTCTGGTGCAGTGGAAAAACTAGGCATGGTAGCAAAGTATTGGGAGACTTGGCATGAGACAGGAAATTTTGGCGCAGTGACAAAATTGGCACGACAGGAGGAAATTCCAAAGGAACAAGGCTGACTACAAGAAGAAATAATTAGTCCAAAATGCTAGTTTGTCATGAACTCCAAAATAATTTAACCAATGACTAAAAACAATGGAGGAGATGCAGAAAAATCAAATCGACAGACTTACAATACAACCAATGGAAAACAATTTTTACACAACGAAGGGCTCCAAAGCTTGCCGAAAAAACTATGGACAACCCACAAATTCTGAAATTGAAGGAGAGGCATGTAGGGTGATCAATATTTATACTTGAATGGATAAGGAATGAAATCATGGAAGAGGATGATAAATCCATGATGATGAGATGTTTTAAAGAAGGTTGAAGATTTGCGCAACAAACTCGTGCGATGGGTACACTTTGAAGTGTGAAAAGTACGAATGATAGGAGTGGAAAAGTACAAATGATAGGAGTGCCATGATTTTTCACCTTTATGACTTCATGATTAGGTAATGATGTTCATCATATCTTTCGACGTGACCTTTATCCCAACCACTTGACTTGATTTTTGGCATGTAAATTCCCCTTTTTTGACATGACTCGATATTCAGGGAAAGGGATCTTCACAAATCACACATGACTAATAATTACGCCCCTTCCCGACTCTTATGGATAGACCTGCTACTTGATGATTTCGAACCATTCTTTATTTAGTCACTAACCTTACACACTTTGACGCACAAACTATGACTCATCTAGGACTAACTCTAACTGCAAAAATCACGGTGCTAATAGTTGGCTCCAATGGGGATGTTATCCTCCCAGTGAGTTAGCAAAGAACAACAATAGGCCATGTGCCTGACCATTGGGTTTTATTTGACTTAAAGACTCTAAAATGACAAACAAACTTGTTTCCAGATCCCCTTGACACAACTATAACTAAACTCAACATAAACTTAGGGCCTTCACTCCGAGCTTCAATTTTCTGCTGACTACTGACTCAAAATGCTTTCTCTAAAAATAAAAATGGTTATTTACAATGACATGAAGAGACTGAACAAATTTGCTAAACAAGATAATGTTTGAGAAACTTTCCATTCACATGCCCCCCACCAGTGAGATCTCCATTAAGCTCTTGCAACAAATAGGCATTGTTCCCATGGTACGCGAAAATATTGAATGGCCCCATCCAAAGATGATCAAAATTCCCATGCCTCCCTCTATCTTCATTTCTTGTGTCCCACTTTAGTACCAAATCATTCACCTTGAAATCATCTTCTTTGGTGTGTCTGTCGAAAATTCTTTTCATTTTATCTTGGTGCAGCTATGATTTATTGAAGACTTGTTCTCTCATTTGGTGTGCATGGACCAATTGGTTTATTCTCCTTAGAGCGTCGTTTGGTTCAGCTTCTTGCTCTTGCAATAATCTCCTCACTGGAAATCCTAATGAGGTGGGAAAAACTGCCTTTGTACCATATACAATCTGAAAAGGTGATGTGGAGATAGACTTTTTAGTGGTGATTATGTCAGCCCATAATGCATAGATAATATTTTTGTGCCAAGCTTTCTTCTTTTCCTGCAGAAGCTTCTTAATAATCACGATCAAGCTTTTGTTAGATGATTTTTCCAATCCATTACCCTGTGGGTAATAAGCTGTGGAATGGCCCAGAGTTATGTTATAGTCACTGCATAATTTCTCCATCTTCTTAGACTTGAATTTTGTTGCATTGTCAGCGATGATCTTGACTCGACAACCAAATCTAGACAATATATTACTTTCTAAAAATTGAACGATGACAATATCAGTAGCTTGCCTTGTGGGGATCGCTTCAATCCATTTGGTGAAGTAGTTTGTGGCTGTCAGTATCCACCTATGTTGAGCTAAAAATGGTGTATGAATTTCTATTATAAAATCAAGACCCCATTCCAGAAACGGTGCTTCAATGGAGATAGGCTTTAAAGGTAGGGGCTGCAACTTTCTTTTCCCATCGAAGATCTGGCATTCATGGCAGCTGGAAACTTCCTTGTATACATCAGAAAAAATATTGGGCCAATAGAATCCCGCCCTCAATATTTTGTGTGTAGTGGTTTTCCAATAATGATGCCCCCCACAGTCACCTTTGTGAAACTCTTTAATAGCCTTTTTCATTTCTTCCTCCAACAAACAATTTAGTAAGATCCCACCCAGATCTTTCCAATACAGAGAATTGTCTAGAATGAAAAGCTTTGTTGCTTTCAAATTCAAGAATTTGGCTTTGTTTTTTCTCAATCCCAGCGAAGTTTGTAAGTTTCTTAATAAATAAATAACATCATCATACCAAGGGGAATCAATGAATTTTTGGGATATCTATGGGACTGCTTCTTCTTGTGAATTTTCCGACAAATCAACAATAAAATTTATTCCCAAAACATCACAATTTGACCGTGCCATTAATTTTGTGATCCCTTGACCCTTAATTTTGGTCTCCACTTTCTGTAAATGGCATACCTGGTAGGTTTTGTATGATCTATCAATCTGGTTGTTTGTCTCTACCTGAAGTCTATGAGAACCCACTCTGAAATGGCCTAGAGGGATGCGAAGAGAATGCATCTAGTGACGAAACGTATACTGGGGTCGAACAATAATATCATCTCTCAACTCAAAGAAGTGATCAGCGTAAAAGGTCATCTTTGGAAGCAACCCTCCCAGAGGGTTGACTGAGGTGATTTGGATGAAATACATGTAAATGTCCTCCTTGATGATCTTGTTCAACTCCTGTCTAGTAGGTAAAAGGTGACCAAGAGAATCTAAGGAATATCAGAAAGGAGGGAGATGATCCAACTGAATGCCCTATTAAGCCCTAATATTGGCTCATTACCCCTTAATTGGGGCATATTACATTAGTAATGTTATTTTATTTATGTCGTCTTTATTCCATTAGTTGTAATTATACCTCCTAGTCTCTTATATATACCAAGGAGACATTTTCATTTGGAATCATCTTGGAATTGTACATTTATGTGGGCATAAGGAGGTTGTCCCCTTGAAGAGGCTTATTATCTGAATTTCTCTCTTTTCAAGGTGTTGAGTACTTATTCTGATGTTTTTCTATGCTATATTGATATTTGGTTCTTAACATATGGTATCAGAGCTCAAGGTCTTGGGGTTTCACTGCTACATCTGAGACACCTTCGAATTTTCACTATAACTTTTTTTCTACAATGTTTCAGAAGGAATGGATTGGAGGATATTTAGTAGATGGATCAAGGTACGTTGGGTTAAAATTTCAGCTCCTGCCTTATAATTTCGGAGATACAACCTGTGCAAGATAGGGTTCTGGAATCATCCTGAACTGAGTCATTGCGGAATTTTCGCTATAAATTTTTTTCTGTAATGTTTCATATCATGAAATCCATAGTATATTCACAAAAATTAGTAAGGTATCTTTGGTAAAATGTTCATCTTCTGGTTCTTTCTTACAGTTGTAGATACACCCTGTGGAAGATAGGGTATCTGACTAGTCTCAAGAAGGTGTTCCAGGTAAAAAAATCATAACTTCTTCCTAGAGTATCCAAATTGAGTGAAACTGGTTGCATTGGATAGTGGACAGTCTGTAGTATTTATGGTACACGTTTCATAATTTTATATCAATTATTTTGTGCAGGGCACGCTATACAAGTGACATCTCACGGAAAGGCCAAAAATCAACAAATTGTGGGGAAGTTACCATAAATTCCACTTGACACATCCAATTTTGATCAGACCTATGGCATTGCAGAGAAGAAATATCAGAGAACTATAAAAAATAAAGTTTCATACCTAGAAGGGACGAAACTTTGGAGATACAGCAGAAGAAATATTGTTTAGCAGAACCACCTCAAAATCAAGGTTCAAAAGTGATACTTGGCCAACATGCCACCCAAAAAGGGAACTTCTACACCAAATAAGCCTCCAGATAATCCTACATGGACTCTTAATGAAGGTGAAGAAATTCATAGGGACATAAATGATTTACAAAAGAAGACAGTAACAAAATATGAACTACAAGAGATGATGGAGGGTTTAAATGGGGAGATCATGGAAGGATTGAAATTTTTCATAATAGAAAGTACACCTGAAAGTGAAAATGTATCCCATGAAATTCATGGTGAGGACATAAGGAAGGTGAATCAAGAATGGAGAAATTCCAACTTTGGGTTAAAGACCAACCACGTTCCTAAGATCGATATGAGGAAGTTTGATGGCAAGGACCCAATCACATGGATACTTCAAATGGAGCAATTATTTGATTTACATAATGTGCCACATACACAAAAGGTATGAATTGCTTCTTTATATTTAGAACCCAATCAATTTGTATGGTATCGATGGATTTGTTCTCGCAAATCACTCATCACTTGGACAATTTTCACGGAAGAAATGATAGCACACTATGAGGATACAAGGAGCAATATATTATTTAGCCAATTGATAAATCTCAAGCAAAAGGATTCAGTTACAGAGCACATTGAGAAATTCCAAAGACTGAATATAAAGGTAACAGATATTCCAGATGAGCACTTGATTGATGTATTCATAGGAACTTTAAAGGATAAAATTCAACATGAGGTTCGCCTTTAGGAACCCAAATCATTGGAGAATGCATTTAAGGTGACAAGAAATGTTGAAAGTAAAAATATGGCTATGGCTACTAGAAGGACCAATACCAACATGTATAGAGAGAATAATGCTCCTTCTTCTAAAACACCTCAACCTACAAGGTTGACACCTCAACAATTGGAGGAAAGAAAAGAAAAAGGTTTATGATTTAATTGTGACAGCAAGTACAGTAAGGGACATAAGTGTGGTGAGAAGAA
>ML790865.1:283808-321402 GCA_009831015.1 Picea engelmannii | reverse complement strand
GGCATAGAGATAAAATAATCTTGTGGAACCACACTTTTGAATAGAAATAGCAGTACCAGCGTTTGAGCACAAGACTGTTTTTCTGTTGATGATTTAAATAGGAAATGCTCAGTTTCAAGATAGTTATTAAAATTCAAGTTCTCGGAATAGGTGTGTGTTTTCTTCTTAGGATAGCATTCAGATAGAGACTAGACGCTTGCCTGCACATACTGTGTATCAACTCGAAGTTTACCAACCCTGGTTTGACAATTTAGTGTTTCAGGTCACTTAAAAGCTTCAATTTAGCAGCCTGACACCAAGGAGACCTTTTCATTTGGAATCATCTTGGAATTATACATTTATGTGGGCATAAGGAGGTTGCCCCCTCGAAGAGGCTTATTATCTGAATTTCTCTCTTTTTCAAGGCATTGAGTACTTATTCTGAGGTTTTTCTACGCTATATTGATATTTGGTTCTTAACATGCCCACAAACTCTAGGTGATCTGAAACCCATGGAAACCAACATCTGGCCCAGCCTGGAGGAGTGGAAAGGTTAATAGTCTCAGAAGAGAAATATGCCAGATACGGGTACCGGTCCCTTCCCTTTTTGGATTCTGCAAGGCCTTGGATGCAATGAAATAATGAAACCAATCTGAAAACTGTCTCAAGCCAGAAGGGTTGAGCTCCAAACTCTGCAAGAATGATGTGATGGGGTATTGTTTGGTTACATATAATGATGCAGCGGAGAAGAAGAATCTGGACTCTCTCAACTGAAGCCCAATTTGACTCAAGTAAATACAGTCCCCAAATCTCTGAGCCATATATAACATTGGGATGGATCAAGGTGTCCTTGAGTCTTATCTTGGAAGAGATGTCCTAGAAGTGGTGCCAAAAGGACTGTCTCTCGAGAAGGTATAAGGATCCATATCCTTTATTGATCTGAAGCTGAAGAGCTGGGCACAAACTAACGCAGTGACCTGAGAATTGCACCCCCAAGTAAGTATAAGTGTTGATGATCTCAATCTCCTCCCCTATGAAGAAGAATTGAAGGTCTAAAGTTTTCTTCACCCCATTAAATATCATAACCTTTGTTTTACCTAGGTTGATTGTCAACTGTCAAAGGTTGCAAAACAGATCTAAGACACCCTACTGTCTCTATAATCCTTCTAGGGATGAGGAGAGGAGGACTAGATCGTCAACAAAGAGTAGAATAGATATCAGAACCTCGTGAAGAACACAACCATCAGTGTCTTGGATATGATCTTGTAGAAATGCCTCCAACTCATCAATATAAATCCCAAACAAGGTAGATGAGAGTGGACAACCCTGTTTAACCCCAATATTTCTTCAGATGAAATCAAACATCCCATGAGTTGTGCGAAGATGGCCAAGAATGGACTCATATAGGTGCATAATAGATGTCAATAGAGTGGCAAATATGCCAATATCTCTGAGTCGCTGGAGTAGGGATTCCCTCGGTATAGAGTCAAAAGCTTTTCGAAAATATGTGAAACAATAGTAGACTTTCGAAGAGCGGTGTCTTGCCTCCTCAATCACGACGCAAAGGATGAATATGTGGTCAATGGTTTGATGAGTCAGCGAAAAACATGCTTTTCCTCTAGCCCTGAGGTATCTCTGCTCAAGATCATTGGACAGCTTCCTATGAAGAACCATAGCATACAACTTCAAGAACGTATGGCCCACCATGATCGTTCTATAGTTATTGGGATTTGAGCTGGAACCTGAGTTATGTATCGGATGTATGATGTGGTGTGACCATGATGGTGGAAATTCTTCACGAACTACATGGTTGAAGAGGTCAGCCAAGTAACTAACCAAAGTACTGATACCATGCTTAAAGAACTCTTCCTGGTAGCCTTCCTCATCGGTTTCTTTGTTGTTGTTCATCACCCAAATGACCTCTTGAATATCCATGTTTGAGAATAGGTGATAGGAGGAGGGTGGGGAGGTAACATGAATGTGGGCCTACCCGGGAATATCATAAATATTGTAAGTGTGAAAGAACATGGATGCAAGGTCAAGGTGATATGGAAGGGATGCATGTTGGGGAAGGATGGTATGCCAAAATTGTTTAGGGGAATGGGAAAGGAGAGCAGAAAGGTCTTGTCTTCTCTGAGAGACAAAAAGTCGTTTCTTGCGACGAAGGAGATGACGATAAGAGGCTTTGAGTTCGTAGTAGGAGGGTTGTGAATGGATGAAAGCATGGCAGAGTTCTCGATGTAGAGTCTTGCATTCTTCATCATACCATTTGTTCATGGGGCAAGATCCAATTTTTTTGGGTGTGAAAGTGTGATGATTGGAGTGGAGGAAGGATTTGAGTGTTGCTTCCCAAATGGCATATGAAAGACATGTGTACATAGAGTTATATATATAAAGGTGTTAATTATTATATTCCAAGAAATTAAGGTTATAAATTTCATAAGAAAGTTATTTTAAGAAGAGTTGTGAAATAGGAATCTCTTTAAGAAGTCAAAATCCAAGTCAAATTGAATTTGAAAAAGGTGTTTTAAAAAAAAAAAGAGAAACTTATATTCAGAAGGTAAAAAAAATTAATATAAATAATACCTAAGATGTTATTTAATCATTGAGAAAATTATTTATTGTAGAAATATCGACGAAAATCAAATGGACTCTAATAAAATGAAGGAAGATTTACTTATGAAGATTGTCCAATATTATGTTGTGGTTTTTCTACATTAAAAGGGAATATTCAAGGAAGAGAGGTTAACATCATTATTAGCTTGGACCATAATGAAGGTTCCATGAATATCGAATTGGCAAATCGATTATTAATTCAGGAGTCAACTATAATTGAAAATGATGATATTTTTCGCAAAACACAATATGACATTAAGAACTTCTTGGTGACAATTGATGATTATGAAGATATATCCCAATTCAAAGTTGCAACTATGTATAAAAGAGAGGTTGACATAATTCTCGGGTTACCCTGGTTTGGAAAACTAGGTACCTTCATTTTAAACACAGAGAAAATATTTTTTACGTTTTCCTATAAAAAGAAAATGATGACATTCTAGGACATTACAATGAGGTCAAAATCAGCAATAACTTCCTCAAAAGACTTTAAAGATATCTCGAAGGTGAACCTTCCAGAAAATCAAAAGTCAATATCAAGAATGCAAAAAGATTTTGACAAAGCTATTATGGATAAAAACCAAGAAATTTCTCGTTTAAAAGAACACAATCAAAAGCTATTTAATTAGATCAAGAAGTCAAATAATTCAAAACAATGCATTCAAAAGTTAGAACAAGAAAAAGAAAATCTCGAGAAGAGCCTATCGAAAAAAAAAAAATGAAGAAAATTTTCATTTGAAGAAACCTTGATCAAGGGTTACTAGAACAAATCAAGAAGTTGAAAGAAGAGAAACGTGAAAATCCAGACATTAAAGATATCATCAAATCAAATAATGAAGACAATTCACATAACCTACTTATGAAAATAAAAAAGCTTGAGAATGATAAGAAGTCTTTGGAAAACAAGTTAGAAATACTTATAGAAAAGGAAGCATTGAAGCTTTCATATGAACAAATCCAAGTTATGGAAAATGGAACAATTATAGATCCAATCCACGTCACCGCTCAAGAAGTTGCAAAGTCAACTAAAAAAAGGACATATTCAGATGTTGGAGTCCAAACCATAGAAATTTCAAGTGTATATCCAACAATCAACAGAACAACATCAATTAATGAAGAAGATACAATACCAACAATAAATCAAGGAAATGTTGCACGTATGGTAAGGCAAATTCATGTTATAAGAACTCCTTATCGATATCCAAATCATAAAAGAAAATATCTTAAACAATCAAAGTATCAATATCACTTAGGTCGGGAATGACCAACTTATCATCTAAAAAATATTGATACCAACACAATTAAGTCTCATGATAAACATTCATCGTGGAAGTGCAATGTTCCACAAAAGATTGAATTAGGATGGTCTGACCCTTTCACAATTCGACAGTTTTTCTCAACTCTTCATCACTCATATCATATTGTATCATCAATCTTGACAACAACAAAAACAAAGAATCATACAAAAACATTGCGAGCCATAACAAAGATGTAAGCTTCTCCATAAATATGCTTTGAGGACAAAGCATTTCTAAAGGGGAAGGCTATGTAACAAACATAAATATGTATTATATATAAATATAAATAATTATGAATAACTATTAAGTAACAATTAATTACTAATGAAGATACAACTCGTAGGAAAGGCCATGTCTGTTATGAAAGGGAACCCCTGCGTGGGTATATATACAACCCTCATTTTCCATTGTAAGAACATCTCATTCTTAAACATTTTACTCAATATAATATTATTTCATCCTAAATGGATTACCTTATTCGATCCTACTTAAATTTGATATTTGTATAATTGTTAAACAAGTTTGTTTGTCATAGTGGTATCAAAGCTTCATTTTTACGATCCCAACCATTAGCCATCCATGCTTGTAGCCATACACACACAAAAAATCAGAGTTTTTCTAATTTAGTTAGGCCATTGGCCACAATCAAATTTTTGGAGTTTCTTCAACTCCAAGGTCTTTAACCAAAATCTGTCCCTTGGCCATTTTCAACTCTTGTTGAAAAAGTGATTTTGCTGCCATATACAAGATTCAAATAGATAAATAAAAGAGAATCCAGTGTAGAAGAAGAAGACAAAAATTCGTCAAAATTTAACAAAAAGAAGAAGACAAAAATTCGTCAAAATTCGACAAAAAGAAGAAGACAAAACCGTGGATAACATGAGTTGGCCACATAAGTACCCATTGGTTGTTGTCAAGAGGATACTCAAAATTATTGAATGAAAATACAATATTTTGTGAACAAGAGACTGCCAATTCATCCATACAGTAGCGAAATTGTGTAGTCGTTGTTTGTACCATCTGCGACATTTATTAATTTAGTCGTATCATCCGTACTTTTCTCTTCTTCAATTCAGCCATACAACTTCCACTTAATCTCCATACTCTACACGATCTGTACAAAATCGCTACTAATGCATCCATACAACATCAAATTGTATAGTCATTGTATTTCCTTCTTATGTAATTCATGTCGTACAACATACGTAAGTCGTACGATCTTAGTCGTCCCTTTCCAACCGTCATTGTCTGTACATTGTTGTTGTTGTTGTACCCATCAATATATGTGGCACTATTTCCATACAATTTTCATTTTTATCCTCCATACACCATTTCCGTGCCAATAAACTATAGCCTTCCCAAACCGTTGTACTACCCCTATGGCCAAGTCCGTACAAAAGCCTTCTTTTTCGTGATGATTTGTTGATTAAGGTTGGTTGTCATTGATGTCAACCCTTGAAGAAATCCCCACAACACAAAGGTTTGGGTAATGGACCTAATATTGTTTGATGTAAAGATGAATCATTATTGTCTTGTCATGGTTTATAAGAAGTAAATATGGATGAACTCCAAAGTGGTCCCCTTATGGTGAAATCCCTCACGGGAAGACGCTTTGTAGAGTAAGAGAACCCATGCTTAATTGTGGAATAATGAGATGAAGGATAGTGATTTTTTCATGGAAAATATCCTATATGGATAGTTCTTTTCATGCCATTTTTGGTGGTATGTGAAACGTCACATAACTCCTCATGGTTAGAGATTTATGACCATGTGAAGTTGGAGAACCCAGGTTTGGGTAACGGAACCAAGTTTGTTTGATGGATAACGATGTGATTTTTGTTATATTTGAAAGTAATATTGTTCTATATGGATAGTACATGTCATTCCATTTCTGGTGGTATGTGGAACGTCACATAACTCCTCATGGTTTGAGAGTTATGGTCTTACGAAGTTGGAGGACCCTCATAAGTCATCTAGAAGCCCCAAAAGGTCAAAGTAGTCAAAGTGGTTTAAGAGTTTTTAAAGGTAAATAATAAAGTCAAGTGATGAGTGCACTATAATTCAAAGTGAATACAAAATCAATTATTTAAATAATAAATTTAATTGAGAATTTAGAAGTGGGTTGACCCTAAAATAAGGAAAGTGGGCAAAGTGACCTAGAAGATGTTTTTAAGGAAGCTACTTGGAGAGTATAAATAAGAGGCAAGGCTCTCTAATTTAAATAAAACTTGAGAATATTGAATACCTATAGGTGTCTAAGGTAACCAAATTATATATAATCCTAATTTCTGAGGAAAGTGAAGAAAAGGAGGCCGGAATTCATGGAAGGATAAATTCTTTTGATGATGCTTTCTAAGGTATGTTTTTTTCAGACCATCTCACCATTTTCGCAATAAATTTTTTTATAGAATGATTCAGACTGTAAAATTGCTATGAAATTGAGGAAACATATCCAAGTGTCTGTGGTAAAAAATTCAGCTTGTGGGTCGTTGTATTTTTGGAGTTAATCTCCGTGGAAAATAGGGTTTGTGGCTAGTCCGGAAACTAGTCAAAAACAGGTGTTTCGAGTAAAAATGTCATAACTTATTCATAACAGATCCAAATTCAGTAAGACCAAATGTGTTGGTTATATTAAAATATTTATTATGTGTGTGATAGTTTCATATCAACTCAACAAATATTTTGTGTGGGGCACGCTCTACAAGGTCGCTCTCTAGAATAAGACAAAATTCAGCAAGGTGTGCCATTTTTTCCATAACTCATTTTCTGAGAGGTTCCAAGTAGTGAAACCTGTGGGAATTGCATAAAACATATTGAATAACATTGTGTATCAATTTTAGATCTTTATTCATTAAAGGTACAAAGTTATGATTATTTCAAGTTAGGGTTGTTGACTAATCCAAAACTAGTCTTGTGAGACTAAAGAAATGTTTGATGAAAATGCTAGTCTCTTGTTGTTAAAGTTAAGGAAGTTTTGCAGGTATGTGATCATATACACTAGGTCTATTACAGAGTTACAAATCATATTTGGATGATGAAATTGATGAGGGCTTCTGGTTGAGGTACAAGTTGGGTACATGCTTGAGATAAGTAGTTGATGAGTTGGCACATACATGAGGTGTGTAGTTGATAATGTTGGTACATATTGATGAGTCATAGTTGATGAGTACTTGACACATGATTGGTACATACTTGGTACATGGTTGGTTGCACTTGTTTATGGTACAGGTTGATTATCGATTGTTTGGTAGAGGTTGGTGCATGGTTGATGCACTTGTTTATGGTACAGATTGATTACAGGTTGAGGTACAGGTTGATGCATGGTTGATGCATGGTTCAAGTTTATGGGTACATGTTTACAATGGTATATCTCACAGTGATAGTGTGACAATGGTTCCATCATTCTACTTTTACTTCAGGGCGGTTGGACGGGGCAAGGATAGGTGGTTGTAGCCACCTTCCGGTTGTAGCCAAAGAACATAGGGGGTTGTAGCCTCCTTCTGGTTTTAGCCAGAGAATTGGGGAGTTGGAGCTTCCTTCGGGTTGTAGCCTGAGAAACTAGGGGGTTGGATCCTCCTTCCAGTTGCAGCTAGAAAACAAAGGAAGTTGGTGCTTCCAACGAATGTAATTATTCAAGACATATACGATAAATCATTCTGTGGTTTTTTCCCGCTTTGAGTTTCCACATAAAACACTGGTGTACTATGTATGTGTATGATTGTTCATTTGTTCATTGTTTATTTACTCTGTAGTTATTGGATGATAATGATACATTGATATAACACTTGGATTATATGGTTAAAAAGGATTATTATTGCTCTATTACCGATTCATCCCCCCTCTCAGTAATCCAACAATTGGTATCAGAGCAAGTTCCTTCAGGAAATAGTTTAACCACTGGAAGGAGATCATGGATTATTCTGAGAATGGAGTATCGATATTTAATGGTCAGAATGGTTTTAAGTATGAGATGTGGAACATAAAGACGAAAGTATTTTTATAGGCACAAGGACATTATATTTGACTATCAGTTGTTACATGATATGATTGTTCAAAAAGGGCAAAGACTGCAGCCAAGAATGAATTGAGAAAGAATAACAAAATAGCAATGGATTTCATTTGGGAAGGATTACCTAATCTGGTAAGAGAAAAGGTTGGTAAATGTTCATCAGCAAAATAACTTTGGGATAAGTTATATGACATATATTCTTCACCCATCACAGATTCAGAAAATGTCAAAGAAGATGCAGATACAAATCAAGAAGAATTATGTTCACCATGTCAAGCAAATTCAGAAGATGAAGAGTACATAATCACCAGAGGTATGTTGTTTTGTTTTAATTGTGAAAAATGTGGACATCTTGAAATAGAATGCCATGAAGGAAATGAGACAGAAAAACTAATTGAAAAGGAAAGAAATTATAAAGAAGAATTGATTATTTCTTTAGATGAACTAAGAGAATAAAACAATTCACTCAAGAAAGAATTGATGAAACAAAAGGAAAATGTTCACATTTTTTAAGAATCCCAATAGGTCATCGATAACTTAAGAACTCAGCTAGAAGAAGCCAGAAAGATCGAAGAAAATATTGAATATGAAAAGTAGTGTTTGGAAACCAATATAGCAGCACAGAAGGAAGAAGCAGAAATGAGAGAGAAGATATTGACAGATCATCTTAAGGAAAGAACTAATGATCTAAACCAGCTTGAGGAAGAGTTTAGTCAAGAAGAGAAAGGACTTGAAGAAGAAATAATCACATTAAAAATTCATCTTAAAGAAGAGAAAAGAACAGAAGAAGTCATGAAGTCTCAGATAATGAAGAAAGAAGAAGAGGTTGAGAAGCTTGAAGAAGAAGTTGTCACATTGAGAAGTAAAATCGTCAAGCTCAACAAGAACGTTGAAGAGATATAAAGATCCACATCAGTATAGAGAATGAAGAGAAGCACTCTAGGTTGCTAGAAAAGAAGAATGAAGAAAATAGAAAGAGTTATGCAGAATTACTCAAAGGAAGGAATCATGGTCAACCAGAATCTAAGAAAACTATTGAAGATACATCTTCAAGAAGACCATCCATGTTCAAGCCACAAAGAAGCTTCAATCATGATCATGATCAGTCAAGGCAAAAATTTAGAAGGACTATGCCACAAAGAAGATCATTCACTCCTAGGTATGCAAATTTAATTTATGGTATTTGTTTTTATTGTACTAACTTTGGACATAAGGTTGCAGATTGCAGGGATTATAAAAGAAATGTTCAAGCAAGAAGTGCCTATGTGGTCACACATAACATTGAGTGTTACAAATGTCATAACTATGGACACATAGTCAGTTATTGTAGAAGCATGATCGATACTTCCATGAAAGAGAATATTGATATCATATATAAGAAAGTATGGATAAGAAAACAGGAAGAACAGGTGAACAAAGACCAGGTACCAAAGATCGCAAAATTGGCAATAAAACGAGATGAAGGAAATTCTACAGAGAAAAGGAAAGATGTCAAATACAGAAAGGTTTGGAAAATAACTTAAAGAAAGGAAGGACGGGTAAATAAGGAACATGTTCAATAGATTTTACTTTCAGGCACTATAGTGAAAGATGAATCCGCAAAAAGAAAGAAAGAAGTCAGAGCTCAGAGAGATAATGAATCTACCAATGAAGATGATGATGAATCTACCAATGAAGATGATGATGAATACACATAAGAGCAAGAATTGTTTTGAGCCATCCGGCTTAGAGACTTCCAAGTAATATGAATATTAGACAAGGGGAGTCTATGCGATAGTTGTGACAGACCAAAGAACCATCCTTCGAGCAGCTTGCAGAGTTTGAGAAGACATATTTAGAGCAATCAGTTAGCAGAAGTACATTTTGATAGATTAATCAAGACTTTATGATAGTATAGTGATAAATGGGTCAGCGTTATGGACAGTTGCGCAAATAGAGTCTTGGAAAGTATGGACATAGATGGATTTGTAAGAACACTTTGTAGGTTTGGACAGATATATGATAGTGACGAGAGCATGGATTCATAGATTGGTTCATAGAGTGGTTCAAAGAAAAAGGAACATTATCATAATGGATGATAATTACACAACAATTGGCTCGAACAATGCTAATGGATTCCAAATTGACAGATATGTTTTGGACACATACATTGCATACATCAGTTCACATTCAAAACAGAGTAATGCACATAAACAAAAATGACAAAACTCCCTACGAACTATGGAAAGGAAGTGCAAACAACAACCTCTACATCAAGGTAACTCAAGGTAATATTTTGTTAATTGAAATTTATGTTGATGATATTGTTTTGGAAGTACTAATGATAGGTTAAGCCAGAAATTTGCAAAGGATATGCAGAATGAATTTGAAATGTCATTACTTGGAGGACTGTCCTTCTTTTTGGGTCTTCATATATGTCAAAGAAACCAAGGAATTTTTATTTCTCAAACTAAGTATATCAGAGAAATGATAAAGAAGTTCGGAATGGAAGATTGCAAACTAGTTACCATTCCTATGCAAACCAATTGTAAGTTAAGCAAAGATGATGATTCAAAGTCTACAGATCAGAGGCAATACAGGTCAATGATTGGCAGCCTACTATATGTGACAACATCCAGACCAAATGTAATGCAGGCAGTTGGACAAGTGTCAAGATTTCAAGCAACACCAAAGGAATCACATGTATTAGCAATGAAGAGGATTTTTAGATATCTCAAAGGAACATAAGAGTTTGGATTATGGTATCCAAAAGGAAAGGATCTATCACTTATTACCTACACAGATGAAGATTGGGCAGATTGTATTGATGATCAACGAAGCACCAGTGGAGCATCGTTCTACTTGGGTGAGTGTTTAGTATCATGGCTAAGCAAGAAACAATCATTAGTATCTTTATCTACAGCCGAGGCAGAGTATATTGCAGCAGCATCATGTTGTACACAGGTACTTTGGATGAAACAAACTCTAACAGATATACATGTTGAGTATGATGAGCCCATTCCAATCTATTGTGATAATACAAGCGTCATCAGTATCTCGAAGAACCCAGTGATGCACTCCAAGATGAAGCACATTCCAATGAAGTATCACTTTCTACGGGATCAGGTTGTAGAAAATAACATCAGAGTTTAGTATGTGGGCACAAAAAAACAAGTGGTAGACATCTTTACAAAACCACTTCCACGAGAATCCTTTGAATATCTTCGCCAAAGACTTGGAGTTATTTCCACTCCAAAATGAATTCTTTTTGAATGTTTATCTTATATGTCTTAGATGTACACAAGGAAGCACCATAAGAGGATAGTTCAGTCAGGGGGAGAAGCCCCAAATGGAAATATACCTTTGCCATTGATGACAAAGGGAGAGATATTTATCAGATGCAGAGGACAGAGGCATGGTTCCAGGGGGAGAATGAGTGATATGATTTCAGTATTGCATCAGAGTGTTGCCATCAATGCCAAAGGGAGAGATTGTTGATTAAGATTGGTTGTCATTGATGTCAACCCTTGAAGAAAGTCCCACAACACAAAGGTTTGGGTAATGGACCCAATATTGTTTGATGTAAATATGAATCATTATTTTCTTGTCATGCTTGATAATAAGTAAATATGGATGAACTCCAAAGTGGTTCCCTTATGGTGAAAGCCCTCACGACAATAAGCTTTGTGGAGTAAGAGAACCCATGCTTAATTGTGGAATAATGAGATGAACTATAGTGAATTTTTCAGGGAAACTATCCTATATGGATAGTGATTTTCATGCCATTTCTGGTGGTATGTGGAACGTCACATAACTCCTCACGGTTAGAGATTTATGACCATATGAAGTTGGAGAACCCAGGTTTGGGTAATGGGCCCAAGTTTGTTTGATGGATAACAATGTGTTTTTTGCTATATTTGAAAGTAATACTATTCTATATGGATATTACATGTCATTCCATTTTTGGTGGTATGTGGAATGTCACATAACTCCTCACGGTTTGAGAGTTGTGGCCTTACGAAGTTGGAAGATCCTCATATGTCATCTAAAAGTCCCAAAAGGTCAAAGTAGTCAAAGTGGTTTAAGAGTTTTTAAAGGTAAATAATAAAGTGAAGTGATGAGTTAACTATAATTCAAAGTGAATACAAAATCAATTATTTAAATAATAAATTTAATGGAGAATTTAGAAGTGGGTTAACCCTAAAATAAGGAAAGTGGGCAAAGTGACCTAGAAGATGTTTTTAAGGAAGCTACTTGGAGAGTATAAATGAGAGGCAAGGCTCTCTCATTTAAATCACACTTGAAAATATTGATAACCTATAGGTGTCTGAGATAACCAAAGGATATGTAAGCCGAATTTCTAAGGAAAGTGAAGAAAAGAAGGCCAGAATGCATGGAATGATAAACTCTTTTGATGATGTTTTCTAAGGTATGTTTTTTTTTTCAGGTCATCTTACCATTTTCGCAATAACTTTTTTTCTAGAATGATTCAGACTGTGAAATTTCTATTCCATTAAAGAAACATATCCAAGTATCTGTGGTAAAAAAATCAGCTTGTGGGTCATTGTATTTTTGAAGTTACACTCCATGAAAAATAGAGTTTGTGGCTAGTCCTGAAACTAGTAAAAAACGAGTGTTTCGGGTAAAAACGTCATAACTTCTTCATAACATATCCAAATTAAGTAATACCAAATGGGTTGGTTAGATTACAATATTTAGTATTATTTTTAATAGTTTCATATCAATTCAACAAATATTTCATGCGGGGCATGCTCTACAAGGTCGCTCTCTAGAATAAGACAAAATTTAGCAAGGTGTGCCATTTTGCCATAACTCCTTTTCTGAGAGGTTACAAGTAGTGACACCGGGGGAAATTGCATAAAACGCACTGAAGAACATTGTGTATCAGTTTCAGATATTTATTCATTAAAGGTACAAAGTTATGATTATTTCAAGTTAGGGTTGTTGACTAATCCAAAACTAGTCTTGTGAGACTAAAGAAACGTTTGATGAAAATGCTAGTCTCTTGTTGTTAAAGTTAATGAAGGTTTGCAGGTATGTGATCCTATACACCGGCTCTATTACAGAGTTACAAATCATATTTGGATGATGAAATTGATGAGGGCTTCTGGTTGAGGTACAAGTTGGGTACATGCTTGAGACAAGTAATTTATGAGTCGGCACATACATGAGGTGTATAGTTGATGATGTTGGTACATATTGATGAGTCATAGTTGATGAGTACTTGACACATGATTGGTACATACTTGGTACATGGTTGGTTTCACTTGTTTATGGTACATGTTGATTGCATATTGTTTGGTAGAGGTTGGTGCATGGTTGATGCACTTGTTTATGGTACAGGTTGATTATAGATTGTTTGGTACAGGTTGGTGCATGGTTGATGCACTTGTTTATGGCACAAGTTGATTACAGGTTGAGGTATAGGTTGATGCATGGTTGATGCATGGTTCAGGTTTATTGGTACATGTTTACAATGGTATATCTCACAGTGATAGTGTGATCGTGGTTCCATCATTCTACTTTTACTTAAGGGTGGTTGGACAGGGCAAGGATAGGTGGTTGTAGCCAACTTCCGGTTGTAGCCGGAGAACATAGGGGGTTGTAGCCTCCTTCTGGTTGTAGCAAGAGAATTGGGGAGTTGGAGCTTCCCTCAGGTTGTAGCCTGAGAATCTAGGGGGTTGCAGCCTCCTTCTAGTTGCAGCTAGAAAACAAAGGAAGTTGGTGCTTCCAATGAATGTAATTCTTCAAGACATATACGATAAATCATTATGTGGTTTTCTCCTGCTTTGGGTTTCCACATAAAACACTGGTGTACTGTGTATGTGTATGATTTTTCATTTGTTCATTGCTTATTTACTCTGTAGTTATTGGATGATAATGATACATTGATATAACACTTGGATTATATGGTTAAATTTTTTTATTATTTCTCTATTACTGATTCATCCCCCCTCTCAGTAATCCAACAATTGGTATCAGAGCAGATTCCTTCAGGAAACAGTTTAACCACTGGAAGGAGATCATGGATTATTCTGAGAATGGAGTATCGATATTTAATGGTCAGAATGGTTTTAAGTATGATATGTGGAGCATAAGGACGGAAGTATTTTTACAGACACAAGGACATTATATTTGGCTATTAGTCGTTACATGATATGATAGTTCAAAAAGGGAAAAGATTGCAACCAAGAAGGAATTGAGGAAGAATAAAAAAATAGCAATGGATTTCATCCAGGAAGGATTACCTAATCCGGTAAGAGAAAATCTTGGTAAATGTTCATCAACAAAAGAACTTTGGGATAAGTTACATGACATATATTCTTCACCCACCACAGATTCAAAAAAATGTCAAAGAAAATGCAGATACAAATCAAGAAGAATTATGTTCACCATGTCAAGCAGATTCAGAAGATGAAAAGTACATAATCACTAGAGGTATGTTGTTTTGTTTTAATTGTGAAAAACGTGGACATCTTGAAATAGAATGCCATGAAGGAAATGAGACAAAAAATCTAATTGAAAAGGAAAGCAATTATAAAGAAGAATTGATTAGTTATTTAGATGAACTAAGAGAAGAAAACAATTCACTCAAGAAAGAATTCATGAAACAAAAGGAAAGTGTTCACATTTTTTAAGCAGCCCAATAGGTCATCGAGAACTTAAGAACTCAGCTAGAAGAATCCAAAAAGATTGAAGAAAATCTTGAATATGAAAAGTAGTGTTTGGAAACCAACATAGCAGCACAAAAGGAAGAAGCAGAAATGAGAGAGAAGATATTGAAATATCATCTTAAGGAAAGAACTAATGATCTAAACCAGCTTGAGGCATAGTTTGGTCAAGAAGAGAAAGGACTTGAAGAAGAAATAATTGAATTAAAAATTCATCTTGAAGAAGCGAAAAGAACAGAAGAAGTCATGAAGTCTCAGATAATGAAGAAAGAAGAAGAGGTTGGGAAGTTTGAAGAAGAAGTTGTCACATTGAGAAGTAAAATCGTCAATCTCAACAAGAATGTTGAAGAGATATAAAGATCCACATCAGTTATAGAGAATGAAGAGAAGCACTCTAGGTTGCTAGAAAAGAAGAATGAAGAAAATAGAAAGAGTTATGCAGAATTACTCAAAGGAAGGAATCATGGTCAACCACAATCTACGAAAACTATTGAAGATACATCTTCAAGAAGGCCATCCATGTTCAAGCCACAAAGAAGATTCAATCATGATCATGATCAGTCAAGGAAAAAATTTAGAAGGACTACACCACAAAGAAGATCATTCACTCCCAGGTATGCAAATTTGTTTTATAGTATTTGTTTTTATTGTACTAACTTTGGACATAAGGTTGTAGATTGTAGAGATTATAAAAGAAATGTTCAAGCAAGAAGTGCCTATGTGGTCGCACGTAACATTGAGTGTTACAAATGTCATAACTATGGACACATAGTCAGTGATTGTAGAAGCATGATCGATACTTCCATGAAAGAGAATATTGATATCATATATAAGAAAGTATGGATAAGAAAACAGGAAGAACAGGTGAACAAAGAACAGGTACCAGAGATCACAAGATTGGGAATAAAATGAGATGAAGAAAATTATACAGAGAAAAGGAAAGATGTTAGATACATAAAGGTTTGGAAAATAACTGAAAGAAAAGAAGGACGGGTAAATAAGGAACATGTTCAAGAGATTGTACTTTCAGGCACTATAGTGAAAGATGAATCCACAAACAGAAAGAAAGAAGTCAGAGCTCAGAGAGATAATGAATCTACCAATGAAGATGATGATGAATCTACCAATGAAGATGATGATGAATACACATCAGAATAGGAATTATTCTGAGCCATCCCACTTAGAGACTCCCAAGTAATATGAATATTAGATAGGGGGAGTCTATGCGATAGTTGTGACAGACCAAAGAACCATCCTTCGAGCAACTTGCAGAGTTTGAGAAGACATATTCAGAGAAATCACTTAGCATAAGTACATTTTGATAGATTAATCAAGACTTTATGATAGTATAGTGATAAATGGGTCAGCATTATGGACAGTTGCGCAAGTAGAGTCTTGGACAGTATGGACATAGATGGATTCGTAAGAACACTTAGCAGGTTTGGACAGATATATGATAGTGACGAGAGCATGGATTCATAGATTGGTTCATAAGGTGGTTCAAATAAAAATGAACATTATCATAATGGATGATAATTACATAGGAAATGGCTCGAACAATGCTAATGGAAATGGCTCGAACAATGCTAATAGAGTTTGTGGCTAGTCCCGAAACTAGTCAAAAATGGGTGTTTTGGGTAAAAACGTCATAACTTCTTCATAACAGATCCAAATTCAGTAATACCAAATGTGTTGGTTAGAGTACAATGTTTAGTATGTTGTGTAATATTTTCATATCAATTCAACAAATATTTCATGTGGGGCATGCTCTACAAGGTCGCTCTCTAGAATAAGACAGAATTCAGCAAGGTGTGTCATTTTTGCCATAACTCCTTTTTTGAGAGGTTACAAGTAGTGACACCTGGGGGAATTACATAAAATGCACTAAAGAACATTGTGTATCAGTTTCATATCTTTATTCATTAAAGGTACAAAGTTATGATTATTTCAAGTTAGGGTTGTTGACTAATCCAAAACTAGTCTTGTGAGACTAAAGAAACGTTTGATGAAAATGCTAGTCTCTTGTTGTTAAAGTTAAGGAAGGTTTGTAGGTATGTGATCATATACACCAGGTCTATTACAGATTTACAAATAATATTTGGATGATGAAATTGATGAGGACTTTTGGTTGAGGTACAAGTTGGGTACATGCTTGAGACAAGTAGTTGATGAGTCGGCACATACATGAGGTGTATAGTTGATGATGTTGGTACATATTGATGAGTCATAGTTGATGAGTACTTGACACATGATTGGTACATACTTGGTACATGGTTGGTTCATTTGTTTATGGTACATGTTGATTACATATTGTTTGATAGAGGTTGGTGCATGGTTGATGCACTTGTTTATGGTACAGGTTGATTACAGATTGTTTGGTACAGGTTGGTGCATGGTTGATGCACTTGTTTATGGTACATGTTGATTACATATTGTTTGGTACAGGTTGGTGCATGGTTGATGCACTTGTTAGTCTCCAATTTTGACCATATTTTTGCCTATATCATGTCAGATATACCCCCATTCCATATCCAATATCATTCCTTTATGGCCTTACCTTGATACATTTCACATCATTTTTCCCTAAATGGAGCTATTCAAGGTATTCATATGATTTAAGTTATTTTTAATGTATTTTGATACTTTAAATTGATATTGATACTAACGTGGCATGAGTTAGGTACTTGTTTCCTTGAAACAGATTTATCAGTACTAGGTACCTTCTTGCACTTTGTGGAGATGTCAAAGATTTGCATGACATTGCCAGATTGGAATGACAGTTCCGATTCATATGATTGATTAAGTCATAGCTCAGATTTCAAATCTCAAATTTAATTTCGAAAGAACAGAATGTGATGACTCAGAGAGGAATTATAGAACTGTCCGTTATGATGCTTATCTCTATTTTATGATTCACACTTCTTGACACTTCATGTCATGAAGCTGTGAACTTAGTTTTAACTAACTTTGAGTCATTTTCAGATCTAATATTCGCTTAATTAAATGTACCTATGTTCAAGACTATTTTTGGAGGATCTATATAAACTTAGATCGCTCTCAAGAAACGGGTTGTTATGATATATTATGTTATGCGACATTGCTGATAATACAATTTATATGTGTTATATCATTTTATGTTAAATGACTTGAGTTTATTTGTGAATTATGGAGAATGAGGAATGAAATAGTTATGCATGGAATAATTTGAGTTAGCTCTGGTTTCGTTTTAGGGCGATTGCGCCTCTTGGTTGGGCCCACCAACAGGTTCAATTCACTTTCTCTTTTCTATAATATAGTTGGTTTGTTTCTAGTTTTAGAATCTGCGTGTGAGTTAGTTTTTGACTTGAAACTGCTCTGCTAAATTCTGACTTAATCATTTTCATTTAGTTCATCCTCAATTTGATATTATCTCAAAGATCATTAAATGTTAGAATGAGTTACTGTCGATGTAGAATTTGAGGAATAAACCAATTGTTGATTGCGCTCTCTCTCTTAAATTAGTTTAGCTTTGCTCTGTTTTCAAGTTTCTAGTTTAATCATGATTTGAAGATTAGTTTGAATTTAGATTTACTCGGTTTTGTTAGGGTAGCTCACTTATGGTTTGGTTAAAGGAAGCTTCTGATATTTGTAGGGTAAAATAGGACTGCTTGGTATTTAGATTAAATAAGAGGTTTTTAAAATGTTCTATCTTTTATGGTTCAGATAGATGTTTTGATGATTAGGTGTTTAGTTAATGGTAGATAGCCTTGGGTGATTTCTTTGGATTAGGAATATAAATACATTTGATTAATTTAGAATTGTTTCCATTGATTAATTAGACAAGATATGATCAGTTTTAAGATAATCATTAGGATTCAATTTATAAGAGTAAGTTTATGTTTTCTTCTCAGAATAACCTTTAGGTAGAAGTTAGAATCTTACCAGCACATATAGTGTAGCATCTCTAAGTTAACTTACCCTGGTTTGACAATTTAGTGTTTTCAGGTAATTAAAATATGTAATACAACAACATGACAGCACTTGTTTATGGTACAGGTTGATTACAGGTTGAGGTATAGGTTGATGCATGGTTCAGGTTTATTGGTACATGTTTACAGCGGTATATCTCACAGTGATAGTGTGACAGTGGTTCCATCATTCTACTTTTACTTCAGGGTGGTTGGACGGGGAAAGGATAGGTGGTTGTAGCCACCTTCTGGTTGTAGCTGGAGAACATAGGGGGTTGTAGCCTCCTTCTGGTGGTAGCCATTGAATTGGGCAGTTGGAGCTTCCCTCAGGTTGTAGCCTGAGAAACTAGGGGGTTGGAGCCTCCTTCCAGTTGCTACTGAAAAACAAAGGAATTTGGTGCTTCCAATGAATGTAATTATTTAAGACATATAAGATAAAAAATTATGTGGTTTTATCCCACTTTGGGTTTCCACGTAAAACACTGGTGTACTGTGTATGTGTATGATTGTTCATTTGTTCATTGCGTATTTACTCTACAGTTATTGGATGATAATGATACATTGATATAACACTTGGATTATATGGTTAAAAAGGATTATTATTGCTCTATTACTGATTCACCCCCTCTCAGTTATCCAACACGATTGATAAAGATAGTGGTTGTATCATTTAAGGATAAGGTGAAGTCTTAATATTAAAGGAAAAGTTAAAAAGTTAAAAAGATTATATTAAATTATTTTTCATTTAAGCTAAAAAGGTGAAAAGTACAATATTATAAAGGGATTTTTAAAAAATGATAAAGTATTTATATAGAGTTATATAAAGGTGTTAATTATTATATTCCAAGAAAGTAAGGTTATAAATTTCATAAGAAAGTTATTTAAGAAGAGTTGTCGAATAAGGAATCTCTTTAAGAAGTCAAAATCCAAGTCAAATTGAATTTTAAAAAGGTGTGTTTTTTTTTAAATAAAGAAGAAACTTATATTCATAATGTGAAGAAAAGTAATATAAATAATACCTAAGGTTTTATTTAATCATTAAGGAAATTATTTATTGTAGAAAAATCTATGAAAGTCAAAATGGACTCTAATAAAATGAAGGAATATTTACTTATGAAGATTGTCTAATTTTATGTTATTGGTTTTCTATATTAAAAGGGAATATACAAGGAAGATAGATGAAAATTACATTAATATCGAATTGGAAAATCGATTATTAATTTGGGAGTCAAATATAATTGAAAAGGAAGATATTTTTCGCAAAACACAATATGAAATTAAGGACCTGCTGGTGACAATTGATTATCATGAAGATATATCCCAATTCAAAGTTGCAACTATGTATAACAAAGAGGTTGACATAATTCTCGAGTTACCCTAGTTTGGAAAACTAGGTACTTTCATCTTAAACATAGAGAAAAGATTTTTGACGTTTTCCCATAAAAAGAAAATGATGGCATTCCAGGACATTACAATGAGGTCAAAATCAATAATACCTTCCTCAAAAGACATCATAGATATCTCGAAGGTGATCCTTCCAGAAAATCAAAAGTCAATATTAAGGATGCAAAAATATTTTGACGAAGCTATTATGGATAAAAACCAAGAAATTTCTTGTTTAAAAGAACACAGTCAAAAGATACTTAATTAGATCAAGAAGTCAAAGAATTCAAAACAATGTGTTCAAAAGTTAGAACAAGAAAAAGACAATCTCGAGAAGAGCCTATCAGAAAAAAAATGAAGAAAATTCTCATTTGAAGAACCTTAATCAAGGGTTACTAGAACAAATCAAGAAGTTGAAAGGAAAGAAACATGAAAATCCAAACATTAAAGATATCGTCAAATCAGAAAATGAAGAAAATTCACATCTAAAAAGTAATAATCAAAACCTACTTATGCAAATAAAAAAGATTGAGAATGATAAGAAGTCTCTGGAAAACAAGTTAGAACTGCTTATAGAAAAGGAATCATCGAAGTTTTCAAATGAACAAATCCAAGTTATGGAAAATGGAACAATTACAGATCCAATCCACGTCACCTCTCAAGAAGCTGCAAAGTCAACTAAAACAAGGAAAAATTCAGATGTTGGAGTCGAAACCATGGAAGTTTCAAGTGTAGGTCCAACGATCAACAAAACAACATCAATTAATGAAGAAGATACAATACCCGCAATAACTCAAGGAAACGTTGCACGTACAGTAAGGGAAAGTCATGTTATAAGTACTCCTTATCGGCATCCAAATCATAAAAGTTGATATCTTAAACAATCATAGTATCAATATCTCTTAGGTCGGGAATGACTAACTTATCATCCAAAAAATATCGATACCAATGCAATTAAGTCTCGTGATAACCATTCATCATGGAAGTGCAATGTTCCACAGAAGATTGAATTAGGATGGTTTGACCCTTTCACAATTTGATAGTTTTTCTCAACTCTTCGTCACTCATATTGTTTTGTATCATCAATCCTGACAACACCAAAAACATAGAATTATGCGACAACATTGCAAGCTAGAACGAAGACGTAAGCTTCTCCATAAATATGATTTGAGGACAAAACATTTCGAAAGGGGAAGGCTTATGTAACAAACATAAATATATATAATATATAAATATAAATAATAATGAATAACTATTAATTAACAGTTAATTACTAATGATGAGACACCTCATAGGAAATGTCATGTCTCTTATGAAAGGACACCCATGCGTGTTTATATATACAACCCTCATTTTCCATTGTAAGAACATATCATTCTTATACATTTTACTGAATATAATTTTATTTCATCCTAAATGGTTTTCCTTGTTCTATCCTACTTAAATTGGATATTCTTATAATAGTCAAACAATTTTGTTTGTCACACATATTAGCAGTGAATAAAGTTGTTTTCTCGAAGCCTATGATAGGACTAAATGATAGTGTGGGTGAAGTGAGAAACAACGTAGCACATAAGGATAGATCGGACCTTGAAAACATACATCGACCATAATGATAGATCAAACCTTGAGCTCTGACCTTGATAGATCAGACCTTGAGAATTGATCTTGACATAAGTATAGATCAGATCTTGACCAAGAATAGGGTTTAGGGTTTTGAGATTTTTTCCATTAAAACATTGTTTGTTGGGTCGAAAAAGAACTGGAGGTTTCAGAATCTATTTAATGGCCAAAGGGTCTGCTTTATTTTCCATGGGATTGACTTCCATGATGGATCCTAGACAGATTTGGTGGATCTGGATCCAGATCGGAAAAATAAGGCCTAATTAAATATAATATAATAATATTATTCAACTCTCTCTCAGGTAGAATATTCTTCGAAGTTACAATATTTCAACACTCCCCCTTAACAAGAAGGGTATTTTGGATGAGGGTCTGTGGTTATGGAGAATTTACTCTGCACTGGTCTGCGGTTTATGACAGATCACTTACCTTCGGCCTGCGGTTAGGATTTTTTCCCTTTCTTTCTAGTTCCCCAACTAATTTTCCCCCGTCTCATTTCCCTGTATTATTTTCCCGACGTTTTCCTCCCTGACGTCCTTACCATGGATGCTTCCCTCCAACAATCTATGTTGGCTTCTGGCGCCAACAGAAATCCAGCCTCATTGGATGTCGTGGAACCTGAGGAACTAACAAGTGGAGGTTTTACAACACAACTGGTGGAGGTGGGGGTTTCATCTTTGCTTCTTCCTTTTTCTCCTTCGCTTGAATCCGAACCCCCTTCCCAGTCCCCTTTGCACGATGAATTTATTTTTGGAGATTTCACCAAACCCTGGTTTTTGGGGCTAAACAACACTCCGGTTGGCTCTTTACCCCCTCTCAGTCTGCACCGGGCTGCAGATTTAGACTGGTTCATCCAAGCCGAAGGGGGGCTAATACACTCTCCTTCTGCGTCTCCTCGTGACACTCTTCACCCTAGAAATGACGTGGGTTTTCTAGTTTACACATAAAAGGGCCAAGGAGTTACTACACCCTTCCCCTCCAACAAGGGTTTCATCTCAGCCTTATTAGAAGTTGATGAACATAGAGGTTGCGACTAGATACCTTTCTCTAGAGAATGTTCAAGGAAGCCTCTTTCTTACTTAGACGACAAGAGGATTCACGGTGGCCCATGATCATGGGCAGAAGGATCCAAGATTAAAAGGAAAAACCTAAAATCAAAAGGAAGTATTGGGAACCTGGCCCTCGGAGAAGACGTCGAGATCAACCAGGTAACCCACATGGAAAATCCAATGCTAGTAGGTCGTGTCAGTGGAAGAATATTTGTGGTCAGAACTATTCGTGACTAGATTCAAAATTTTTGGAAGGATGACCTTGGATATCTTTCGAAGCTTATGGAGTTAAACAAGAATTGGTACGCTTTGACCTTCCAAAACTCTGAGCACTCAAAGTGGGTGTTGGGAAAACCCTGGAGCATTAACAACTCTCCTCTTCTACTCAAACCCTGGAGCCTGCTCTTTTATGCAAGTACAGAACAACTTGATAAAATTCTAGTTTGGGTAAGACTACATGCGCTTCCTTTCCATATCTAGACCTTCGAGCATTTCAAAAAAAATGGAAACTTCTTAGGAGACTTCTTGGATGTAGACATGACCTTCGAAGAATCAAAACAAAGGAAGGTAGAAATAATTTTGGTCAATTTAAACATTAGGGAAGGTCTTGGCAAAGAGTTTGATCTCAGGGGAGGCTACAACTATATTCAGAAATTGGATTACAAAAATATCCCTTTCAGGTGCCTAAGGTGTCACCAGTATGGCCATCTGATTAAGAGTTGTAAGCTTCCATTAAGAACCAGAGGAACAACATACATTGGGGGCAAAGGAAGTTCACAAAACATGTCTTCTACTATGCCTTCCTCCGTCGACTCTTAAAAGGACCAAGGTTGTCAAACATTTTTTTTTAGAAGACGCATATTTGGAGCGAGTCGTCCCCAGCTCAGAGCTTGTACCTTTGCGACCTGTTTCTCGGAGCCCAACCGTGACAGGAACATCCTCTCTTTCCACTGCAGGTATCTCTTCTAACCCTGCCCCCTCCATTACAATTTTAATCAACAATTTATCATTAAATGGTTTAGAGTGGTTGAGAACCCCTCCCCTCCCCCCCTCCTTTCCCTCTCAACAGATTCCCCCCTTCCTTCGATGTCTTCCCTGCTCCTCTGCTACCCTCCGACCACTCTGCTCTCCTCTTCCTTCATTCCTCCCTTAGCTCCGCTTTCTGCACTTGTTGAAGAAGACTCTTCTTCTTCCTCTTCAACCACTTCCATCGGGCGTTACTTCTTAAGATCTCTGAGAAAATATCCTTCGGGGGGCTTAGCCATGGATCAATCCCCAACGAAGAAAAGTGGAAGAGGGAGAAAATATTTCATTTCGAAGGCATAGAAGAAAGCCAAGATCGACCTTCTCGCAGAGAAGAAGGTATCTATAGAAAGGTCGCTTAGAGCAAGGCGAGCCCTAGGAAAGGGGCCTTGATGAAATGATGTTCTTTTAACTGTAGGGGATTGGCTGGCCCCCTCAAAAGACCAACCCTTAAAAGGGTGATTCTATCAAAACACATTGATATCCTTCTCTTATAGGAAACTCTGGGGGAAAGAGATGAAGTAACTTCCAGACTCTCCTCCTTACTCCCAGACTAGAAGTTCATAACTCTAGACTCTATTGGAAGGTCAGGAGGACTAGATATTGGATGGAACTCACGCTCTATAAAAGTCATCAACTCTTGGGGTTTTGATTATGGACTTGGTATAACAGTAGTCTCGACGGAGTTGGAAGAACCTCTCAACATTGTTAACATCTATGGACCCTGTCATAACTAATCCAGGAGGCTCCCCAGGCTCAAAAAATGCTCAAAACTCAAAGTTCTCATAATTGGATGAAACCAATTCCATTGTGACCGGCTCATCGTGTTGATTCCAGCAGTATATTTACTTTTTCAAGCAGGCTCTGTATGCGAGAGTTATCACATTCTAATCGTATTGTCAAACAACTAAAAAGTTAAAGGATTGGCAAAAAGTCAATGATAACGTTAGCATGATATCACCAACGACACCTCAGGATGCAGACTTGGACCAATGGCAGTGTGACATGTGGAAGCAGTTGACTGGGCAGATGTGGATGGCAGATCCACTCAGAGGTTGACATGTGGCACTTTGTTGGCAAATGAAGAAGTGCCACGTGGCCCAGACATGGGCTACAACGTGGCACCCAATCAACACTCTGTATGGCAAGTTCAAAAATATTTGGGGGTCCATGGGTTTTGAACCCACGACCACCCACCAAGACCAAGCGCCTTAGAGGAGAGCCTTTTACCAATGCGCCACCATGTTTCTTATTATATGAAACAAGTTTTAAATTATTTAAACTTTAATGTTTGGTATAGCGCGGAGGGAGGGGGCTAGGGCTAAGCCCCAGCCCATGGTCTTTTTATCCCATACGACCAGCCACCCAAAAGGGGCATGGGCGCCTAGCGCGGAGGTGATAAGGAGTGATCTCGTGGGACACGCACAAATCCAGGAGCCAGCGCGTTTAAGGGGCCAACGCTTGGCCAAATATAGTACATATTTTGAGAGCGCACGCCCAGCCCTAGGGGGATACACTATATATTTAACAAAAAATGGGTTTTTTTAAGCTTGTTATGTATTTTTTTAATTAATTGGCCTGATATTATGACCAGAAAGTGGTTTTTTGGGCATATCTTGGCCATTTGGAGGGGGATTTGATCCCAGAAAGAGGCCATATCTTGAGGGAAGTTGGCATTCTTCATCTAAGCCTTGAAAAATATAAGAACCAGGCTTTTTGAAGCTTGTAGGAGACTTTTGATGCAGGGTTTTGAAGGAGCGGTTTGTAAATTTTGGCCTTTTCTCATGTTTTGAGAGGTGTTTTTCTCATGTTGTTGAGAGGATTTTGATGGTGCATGCATGAATCTGAGCAAGGAGGTCTTTCATAGCAGACATGAAGCATGTAATGTAACAACAAAGAGAATTGTAAGAGAACTTTGAGCATTTTAATGAGCAATAAAGAGGTCCTCCACTTGGAAGCGGGCCCGAAGACGTAGCCAACGATTGGTGAACTTCGTTATCAACCTCTTGTCTCTATTTCTCTTTTTGTTTTTTTGTTCTATTCTCTTCATTTGCAGCATGGATATTAATGGCTGATCTCTTTATTCATTAATAAGCATCAAGTAAGAGTCACATTTGATATTCCGCAATCAGATAATAAGCTTTATGTATTTCGCATTCTTAACGATCTGATGCATAAAATACATTAAACTAACTTGGATTTATCAGTAATACATTCATTTTTGGATCAATAACAGAGGCCCCTATTGGGACAAAGTCTTCTCCAAATCTTTGTTAAAAGAAAAACTAGTAATCCTGGGAGGGGATTTAAACTTTTCTTTGGGATTTTCAGAAGTTTGGGGCACTCATGCGAGAATAGACCCTTTGACTAGTTTCTTCACACAAAATATGGCAGAGCGCAACTTTCTGGATATTGAGCCTGTCAAAATCAAACCAACCTGGAGAAATAACAGAGTGGGAGAAGCCAGTGTAGCTAAAAGATTGGATTGTTTCTTGATAAAGAATTCTCTACTAGAAAAACCCCTACAGATGAAATAGTGGATCAGACATGGAGGAATCTCATATCATTATCCGATTTTTTTTTAATTAAGAAAAGGGGCAAACAAGCCACCCAACCCTTTCAAATTCAACAGAACATGGCTCAACGATGACACTTTCTTAAAATTGGTCCGGGAAAATTGGACACCCTATAACCCAGAAAGCAACTCCATGGTTGGGTTACACTTTGTCAAAAACATTCAAATACTAAAAGAAAAAACTAAGAGCTAGGCCTACCAGAAAGCCCTTACAGAGGAATTGGAACTAAAATAACTGGAATTACAACTAAATCTCTTATCGGAGGAAGAAGGTGGAGGTTTCGCTACATCAGAAGCTAAAATAAATCTATTCAAATTGGAAGAAAGGTGGAACAAACTAATTAAGGAAAAGGAAGAAACATGGAGATTAAAAAGCAGAGCCATTTGGTTGAAAAGTGGAGATGAGAACACAAAAAAAATTCAAGATTTTGCAAAAGGCAGGAAATGCTCTAACACTATTTGGCATCTTAAAAATCAAGATGGAAGGCATCAACATACCTTTGAAGGAATGTCAAGAATCGGAAAAAACTACTTCCAGGAACTCTACAAAGCAGAAAACAAGGCTACTTTTGAAGAAGTAATCTGAATGACATAGTATTTCCCTGGTTTTGCAAATGAGGAGGATAAAAAAATGCTTATGGAGGAGGTGACTTTAGAATAGCTAAAATAAGTAATGAACAATTTTCAAAAGGACAAAATCCCAGGACCATACGGATGGACCATTGAGTTCTTCCCGGGCTTCTTTGATCTTCTTGGACAGGATATTCTAAGACTAGTTGAAGAGATAAGGCTAACAAGTCAAATGCCACTCAACTTAAACTCTACCTTTATAGCCCTTATCCCAAAAAAACATAATTCGGACTCTTTGGATGACTTCAGACCTATTTCACTATGTAATTGCATCCATAAGATCATATCCAAAGTCTTAGGAAGAATATTAAAAAGAATCATCTCTGACAAGATATCACTCGAACAGTTCGGTTTTCTGGAGGGAAGACAGATCCATGAAGTGATAGGGGTGGCTCAAGAAGCTTTATACAACATAAATACCAGAAAGTTAAAAAGTGCGGTGGTGAAAATCAACCTCTCCAAAGCCTATGATAGAGTAAGTTGGCTCTACATACGACTCCTCTTAACTCACCTAGGCTTCACAGTGCCTTTCATTAGATGGATTATGTGCTACATTTCAACTATTTCTTTCTCAGTGCTCATAAACGGCTCGAAAACACCTTTTTTTAAATCAGAAAGGGGCTTAAGACAAGGATTCCCCCTTTCCCCTCTGCTTTTTCTTCTTGTAGCTGAAGAACTAAGTAGGGCTCTTGCAACAGAAAAGCATTAAGGATCCTTCCCAGGAATAAGTATATCCACTTCTCTTCAAATCACACACCTTCTCTTTATGGATGATATTCTTATCTTCACCTCAAGGACCAGAGCGAAGGCCTCGATTTTAAAAAACACTGTAAAAATTTTCTCCAAAGCTATTGGAATGCTCATTAATGAAGGGAAGTCCACCCTTACATCCTATTGCCTCTCAGAAAATGAAAAAGGACGTTTTCGACAATTTTTTCCCTTTGAAGAGAAAACTATAGATGAAGGTCTGAAATACTTGGGTTTTGTATTAAAACCAAATGATTACAGGAAGGAGGATTGGACGGGGCTGCTTAAAAAAATGGAAAAAAATACTTTTATCCTGGAGTCATAGATGGATTTCCAGGGTTGGTAGACTAGTCCTAGTTAAATCAGTCTTGGAAGCTATTCCAATTTTTTGGATGTCTTTGTCTTGGATCCCAAAAAGAACTTTGGAGGCAGCTAGAAAACTCTCTTTTAGATTTTTGTGGAGTGGAAAGAAGGATTCATAAGTGACACCTTGGGTAAGATGGAAAAGGATCGCAGCCCCAAAGGCTCCAGGTGGCTGGGGCCTAAAAAATATACATGTTTTCTCCAAAGCTTTGGATGCAAAGGGGGGATGGCGACTGTTAACCACAAACAGTCTTTGGACAAAGGTAGTTATAAGGAAATACATTGAACCAGCTCAGTGGAGGCATGGATCAGATGGGCTCAGAAATATTTTAAAGGAGTTTCGGTGATTTGGAAGGCTATCATAAAATCCTTCCCAATTATCAGGGATGGACTTGCTTGGAAAGTGGGGAACGAACATCGAGTAAGACTGGGGGAAGACCCATGGATGGGCAGCGAAGGAAAGCACCTTCTTTCAGATCATCTTATTCTTACATTAAGAATAAAAGGCCTTGATACTTTAAACACCTTTGTCAACCCAGACTCCACAACAATCTAGACTCAAGGGTGGAAGTCGACCACTGAACTTGAATTAAATGATGAAGATACAACAGAACTGGAGAGATACCACATTGCCCTAAAATCAACACAGGTCAGATTAAGAGACCAATAAGATGAACTTGTTTGGGATAGAACTGAATTTGGTATCTACACTCCAAAGGAAGGCTACAACTACTTAATTCGAGATCTAGTCCAAGCAAAACCAATTTGGTGGTGGAAAAATATCTGGAAAGTAAATTGTCCTACAAAGTCCAAACTTTTATTGTGGAGCATACTATCAAACAAATCTCCAAACTGGCACATACTCCAAAAAAGAAATTTTTTCTGGCCCAGGTAGATGTCCACTATGCAATATTGATAGGGAAACAACAAAACACCTCTTCCTAAACTGTTCTTATATACGGACGGTTTGGACAAAAGTTTCCAGATTTCTAGCTAAAAAAAAATTCTGGATAGGCCAATCTCTGGAACAAGCTTGGAGGAACTGGTGGCAGAACATATCTTATAAAATATACAGAATTCTACCACCATTGATCATCTAGGGAGTGTGTCTAGCAAGGAATGAAGCCATCTTTAATGAGGTTTTTCTAGCTCCTGAAAAAACTACTCTCAACAATTTGGCCATCCTTTCCTCCTTTGCTCCTTCCAAACGAAGATTCAAGATTAGAACTATAAGAGAAGTAACCATTGAAAAAACAATGCCCTGGGGATTTTTTGATGGAGCCTCCCAAAATTACACTTGTGGAGGTGGAGGGTTACTATACTTCTCAAACACGCACTATTATACTTTGAATTATGGCTTGGGAATTGGAACAAATAATTATGATGAACTTATGAGCCTCAAACTACTCTTGGCCTTTGCAATTGAACATGATTGTAAAAATATAACAGTTTACGAAGACTCGAAAAATGTAATAAACTGGATAAATGGTACTCAAAGATGCAAGAATATAAGACTTGCAAATATTGTGGAAGATATAAAAACATTGTAGAGAGTTTTTATTTCTTTTTCCTGTCATCATGTTCACAGGGAAATAAACGAAGAAGCCGACCAGGCCTCGAGAGAAGGCACACACTTGGAATTGGGCTACTGGAAGATTACAGAGTTCTTAAATACACAAATTCAAGAACAAAAAAGAACCTTTTTGTGAAATTTTGAAACCATTTTTGGTTCAAAAATCTTATGTAAATCCTAAGGGATTAAGAAGATAGAACTACAACAACTTTGGAAACCATTTTTGGTTTGTAAATCTTATGTAAAATCCTAAGGGATTAATAAGACGAAACTACAACCAAAGAACTTCAACTTGCTTTGAAGTAATACAGACATACCAGATCATAGGAATACACTCCTGAAGTGTATCTACAAAATGTAATTTTGATCATTTTTAATGATATAAATTACGCTTTTTTCTGCGGAAAAAAAAGAAGGGTATTCTACTAACAACATTAATAACAACTAACTAGAATCAATGCATTATCAAGAGGAGGGGACATTGTCATCAGCATTGGGAACACTGTTGGTCATATCTATAGGTCATTGAAAGTTTTTCTCATCATCAACATCAATAGAAATTGAACATCATCATCATCATCTGCAGCGTGGAGTTGGAGTAGCATCATCATCATCAACAACATGAAGCTAGAACATCAACATCATCAACAAAATGAAGTTGGAAAAACATCATCATCAACAACAACATGAAGATGGAATAACATCATCATCATCAACACCATGAAGCTGGAACATCAACATCATTAACAACATGAAGTTGGAATAACATCATCACCATCAACAACAGGAAGCTGGAACATCAACATCTATATGTGGCAAAAAAATGAGGCAGGTGCATCAACAACATATGTGGTACTATGACAAACCGTCCTTATCATAATTTCGGGATCTTCCTAGGAATCATAAGATTCCCTAGGATATAGAATCCTAACTGAGCTACCATGTGGTACTCTGATAGACCATCCTTATCGGACCTTCGAGATCTGCCCAAGAATCATAAGATTCCCTAGGATATAAATGTAAATGTGTTGAACCTACACATAATAGATCTAGCTAAAAAATAATACACACATTTGCAGAGAGAATTGGAAAAGGAAGAAGAAGGAGAGAGAATGGAAGAATTCTCATTGACCGTTGTGAATAATGAATAATTTACACATGATATACTATGTATATCTCAATGAGTTCGACTTGAGGTGAACTAAGTCGCCATAGTGGTGGTAAAATATTAGATGAGACATAACTATCTCCAGTTCCAATTGGTGCAGTACATTAGTCGGGCCATGGAGACATAACTATGATAGAATATACAGAGTAGTTATCCCAGTCAACTTGAGTTATATCTAGTGCCAGTTGGTGCAGTACATGAGTTCGACTTGAGGTGAACTAAGTCGCCATAGTGAGTTATCCCAATCCTTCTCACTGGCTTCCTCATATGTCATTGAAACAAGGGAATCTTCTCAGGAGAGAGGTCTCTGAAGCTACAATCTAGTCTTCTCAACTCATGGCATCTATATGTTAGTCCTGGAAGATGTCTCTTTTTCCCATCTGATCCTTTCTAATATCGTGCTTACTCTGAGTCTACAAAAACTTCATAGTCTCTATGGGATATAATTGGTGTTAAATACCAAGTCTTAATATAAAAAGTTGAGTCATACTTCAAACGAATTCTTCTTTCTATCAAGGTGGCTTCATTATCCATTGACCAAGTCCAGTGTGGGTTCTATTCTAATTTTTGGTCATCTTTGGAGCCTTCTACTCCTTACAATCAATCTCCATATGAGATAATTTGTATCTCAAAAGTAGCTTCTTCTTCATCTTCTTTGGTACATGGATGTATATGGTCATGTATACAACTTGGATAGTCTACTCCATGTCTCATCTAATATTTTGCCTCCTTCAATCGTCATTATAGCTTCCTCAGGGTTATCACCTGTGACTTGCCTGGAACAAGAACAACAAGTGAGAAACAATAGACAAGAATAATAATCTTTATAATAATAATAATAAAACAATAGCAAGAACAATCATCACAATAGCTCCTTAAGAGATATCTCTTGTGACTTGCCTGAAACAAGGGTAAAAAGTAAGAAATACAATAATAAGGAATGAGAGAAATACTCTTCTAGTGTTGTGATCAATCATTCCTCCATGGTAACCTGGAAACAAAACAAGAATTTTCTCCTAGAGGAGATGTTAGTTATATCTAGTAAATGATTACAGTAAGCATTTATCTCAATAGTGCTCACATGCTACCAAGTATTCAATAACAAAACTTTTCCAAGATTGCTATCACAACTATAATGTTTAGCAGTTATCAAACTTGATATGTGTAAATTTGAATCTTATCAATTTAATCAATCAAACCTAGAACCTGGAGTCTTATCCTCAAGAATGAGTGTGTTACTTTTCTTCCAATCCTCCTTCACTCAAGATGACAAGTACTTTCTTCAACATGTCCTCTGTACTAAGACAATATACTATCTTGACATAAATTTGAGTTAGGGAATATACTTTATAATCTCAACTTAATCAATTTAATACTTTGAATTTAATTTTGACCAATGGTTAATATGATAACTTCAACAAATCAAAATGCAACCTAGATATTCATAAGATTACAAGAATGTCATAACAAGTAGAGGCATATCAAAGTAATTAAACCTGGGGTGCATAGTTCCTTTGAATGTGTTGGATCTGAGATCCCTCTGGATCTACGACTGTTGTTTAGACAAAAGATTTTTTCCCTTTCAAATACCCTTTAAAAATAATGATACAGTTTAAACATATGTAAGTACATACCTTTGACAACATCGGTAGGTAGTGGCACCATCTGGCAGCAGCAATAATCAATAACGAACCTTTAGAATTTCAAGGGTGATTCAACTTGTAACTTAAAGTTAGTTGGATATTTTCTAAGGTAAGGCGCACTAGGACAATAAAAATCAGTCCCAACACTTAAAAAAACTTTCACTGTAACCGGTACTGCAACTAGTGTTGGCACTGCAACTGGTGCTGCAATTGGTATGAAGGAACTGGTAATACAAATACAACTGATATTGCAACTGCAATTGATACTGATACTGCAATTTCAACAGCAACTGATAATGCAACTGCAATTCATACTGATACTACAATTGGTACTGCAACTACAACTGCAACTTAGAGTTTTATGAGAAACCCTAATTTCTCAAAATTCAAATTTTGGAATTTTGATATAGGAAATAGATAGGCCCTCCTGGGGCGAGTTCCTAGGTGTGGTTACTTCCCTCGACGTCCTCCTTAAATAGGGAAAATTTCACACTTAGGGTTTATGCAGAAACCTTAATTTTGCAGCAGCTGCAATATTGAAAACTGAATCTTGGAGTTGAAGCTAGCCACTTCTTACAAATTGTGAGTTGGTCTCTTTCAGGCCTGCTCTAATACCATGTTGAATTTTTACTTATACAGTTAGTAGTGGTTGTTTCTTTATTATTATAATCATTTAGCACATTAGTTGCATAAATAAGATCACTAAAAGAGAGGCAATCACATAAACAATAGAGACACACAAGTTATCTTGGGAAACCCTCATGGGGGAGAAAACCCAACAAAAACTTCCTCAATATAGATAGACCAAAGACCAAACATAATATCCTCCTCTTCTCCTTCACTAAGAAGAGTAGCACACCACTTAACCAAGAAATACCAAGAGATAGACCAAAAACCCTATGTGATGTCACCCCCAGTTGCATCAACTTCTCCTCCAAGACTTGTGCATTGTAGAGATGAGTGTGTGTGTATGTCCAAATGAGGCACTAGACTCACTCATAAATAGTGGTCTTACTAGCCCGACCTGTCACTTTACCCTCTTAATTTACAATTAACTTCCAAGGCACAATAGGGATGACTTTTACTAAGGCACAATAGGGCCTAATTAAATATATAATAATAATATTATTCAACTCTCTCTCAGGTAGAATATTCTTCAAAGTTACAAAATTTCAACAAAGAAATGATATATAAGAGGTGTTATCCCCATTTTGTGGATAAATAAGGAGATTATGTCTCGAGGTCCTCATGTTGCAGATATGGAGTGCCAAGAGACTACATGACTAACAATACCCTTTTGCACAGTTGGAAACCCCTCTCACCACCACAGATGGTCAGATATTTCCAGATGGCATCCACCACATCAACTAGCTTCTGGAAGGTAGTGGGCCTTGCTCCATGAGGTACAAGTTAGTATTATGGTGAGAATCATTTCAATATTTAATCCATTTGAATCTGTTGTATCTTATATTGCTCTAGATTTCATGATATATGCTTGAACATTATGACTTTTTCCCTACTTCACCTTGGTGGTTGACATTGTTCCCGAGTAAGTGGTTTTCCTTGGGGATGGGTTTTCTATTAGGAACTCCCATAAAGAGCCATCACACCCTTCCCAACCATACTTACCACTTTCTATCATTGTTCCCCTCTATTTTCTTATCTCTTGGGATTTTAGGGTGTATTGACCCAAGAGTGGGTTGCCCCTCATTCTATGGGAAGAAGGGGTTGAAGGCCTAGAGGGTTTGATGTTGGTTAAAATATAAAAGCCTTATATAAATCTTCCAGATTCTTCACCCAGGGATCACCCAAGAAAGCATTGAAACACTTATCTTTGAGTAAAGGGTACCCACAATATAATAAAGAATGCTTAAAAGGTTAGTTGAAGAATAGGAGGTATCATCATGAGTCGACCTATCATGTCCATGAACATCTAGTGGTATGATGTTACCATCATCTAGTCACTAAACCAAGGTAATGGCTCTCAGTTACATGGCTGAGAGAAAGGGGGTCTCATCACAAGCAAACCTTCTCATTTTCACTAGGTGTTTTTGGGTGACATTGCCATCATCTGGTCACCACGCTAGGGTAGTGACCTTTAATCTCTCCTTATACTATATTGAAAGAAAATACAAAGAAATAAAGATAAAAGGAAATTGATGGGCTTGGAAAAAGTGTATTGCAGACGAAGGTACCACACACCCTCTACAAAGGCACCCATGAATGAGACACTACGACCCCTTGTATGTCACGAGCCCTATGCCCATTGAGTATTTACCCCAACCACTTCATCCACTTTACATAGCTTATGGATTAGAGAGGGATCTCTTGGAAACTCTCCTTGACCTAGGGCAAGATCTACCCAATAGGACACCTTGTCAACCCTCCCATATTCAAGCTTGACAAGTCGCATAATGTGTTTGAGCAATTAATTGTTTGATATAATGATCTTTGATGCACATGCTTAGATGGATCATTTATTGATTGGATTCACTTATCATGATATTATGACTTGAGATCCATGGAGGGTGTGCTCATTTGTCTTTGCAGGACCTAGTTGGTGGACAGTTTTGGGAGTGTTAGTCTCTAATTTTGTCTTGGTTTAGTAAGAAAACCTTACTCTAAACCCTTCTTACCTACACTTCAATTTCTGTTTCCAGTTGATTTTGTTATTTGTTTTTAGTGTCTTATGGTTTGCATTTCAGTTTTTGAATAGTTTATTCAAGTTTGATTTTGAAAAACATTGTTTAAAATTGAAGTGTCTCCTTTTATGCCATTTGAATTTCAAAATTTCAAGTTGTCAAACGCGCTATGGGAATAAGCCTATTCCCGTAGCGCCAAATAATCATGCCATAACTTGCACCTGTTATCCCGATTTAGTTATGATGACACGATTCATGAATTAAGAGTTCGTGTGCTCCCACGAAAACTTACCAATCATTTTCAAATCCAATAGTTTCAGAATATAATTGTTATGCACGCGCACAGGGTTCATTTCAAAATCACCTGTTGCTTGATGATCATTATATGTTACCTGTTCAAAGTTGGTTTAATTTAGGATTGCAGGGAGAAATGAAAATATCCATTCAAAGCAACAGGATACACTAGCAATTGCATGTGGTGAATTTGGAATCCGAAGACGACAGTTGCAGAATCGAGTTTAATGGCGCCAAAGAGGAGTGGACAGGTTGCCAGAATAGAACCAGAAGGAGTCAAACTTCTTAAGGCCTATCCTCGGATGGCCCAAAGGTTCAAATATGTCGGATGGTTTGAATTTATCACCACGTTTTAGGGTTATGATGAGCGGGTTTCCATGGAATTCGCTCAGAATTTTGATGGTCACGAGGTCGAAATCGACAAGATGTTGATGCTAGTCACAGAGAAGACTATAGCTAAAGCTTGCAGGCTTGTGGTTGGAGGGGAAATATGGTAGAAGAAGGAGCATGTGGTTATTGAATTTTTAAATCAATTTCTCCTTCCAGATAAGCAGAATCCAGATTGGAGAAGGGGAATACCTCGTAACTAGGTTCGACCGGAATGGCACACAGCTCTGGTGGTGATTCACAGGTACATCACCTGTGAAGGAAGGTTTTCATTGTCCTACATCTACCATATCATAATACTGATGCATCTAAACAGTGATTACCCTTTAAATCTTCCTTATTTTCTGCTTAAAGGTTTGACAAAAATGTCCAAGAAAGTATAGTCAATCTCCACTAATGCTAAAGGCAATTTTTTCCATCAAGTCCTAATCAAAACCCTAGTCATGTCTTCCCTGAATGAATTACAAAATCCCTGGAACTAGATGGTGCAATCCTTAAAACCTATCACTCAATCCAATAAGAAGAAAAAGGGCAGAGGGAAGAAGACCATTACTCGGAGCCTAGATATTTCTAATGAAATTCCTGTGAAAGATGAGTCTTATGATATCAAGGTAACTAAGAAAAGCAGAAGCAAGAGACCTAGATGGGAGCTCGAAATTGAAACGCTTCCTAAAGAAGATGTTAAAGGAGAAACAAAGTCAGATAATGACCTCGCTGCTCAAACTATAGTCAAGTTTGAAATGCCATCGACCAACAAAAGGAGTGTTGCAATGAAAGGAAAAAAGGGTAAAGGTGCATATGTATCACAGAAACCTCGGAGGAATTCGACTAGGGTTACTAATAAGTATAGGCTCAAGTCAAAAGTGATGTTCAATCCGTCAATCAAAGAAGAAAACACCATAATCATAGAAGATGACTCTGAAGATGTTGAAACAAGTACCAGGAACAGATCAAAAAACACCCCATTACCCAAGAAATTTGTCAACAAAGGTAAGGGAATACTTACACCACCTTCAGGCCCTGTAACGAGAGATTCAACTAGATTAGCAAAATCTAAAAAGATGCCTGAAGGCATCAGTGAATTCCCTGAAGAAAAACATGATTACTTGGTAGACTCGAATTACTTACCAGATGTACCTGGAGCTTTAGATTCATCAAGTTCTGAGGAAGAACATAGCGCAGAATTAATCTCAAAATACTAGGTTAAAGCCAAGGAACCTAGTGTTGCCTTAAACTTGAATGAAACTGCACCTTCTGAAGATTGCAAGAAAACAGAGATTGAAATGGAACCAAAAGTAACTAATGGTTCAGATAAACATAGAAGAAAAATTTGTCAACAATGATATGCCTTATGAAGGTTCAAAGGCTCGTGGCTACACAGAGAAACATAGCAACGATGGAAAAACTATTTCAGAATTGGCAGAAGTACCATTAGATGCAAAGAATCATTAAAAGAAGAACCAGAAAAGCTACAGGAAATTCTCTGTTATTTTTACCTGTTATAGTCTTTTTCTTCAAGAAGGGTTGCAGAACAGCTGGAGATGAATTTGTTGAAAAAAAAAGAGGTTTTTGTTGGGAACATGCCCCTTCAAAAAAACCTCTCTTATTTTTTACACATCTATCACCATTTAAAATATTTGAATTGATCTTTGAGGGCTAATTTTCTGATAAGCTACAGGAAATACTCTGTTATTTTTTCATGTTTTAGCCTTCTTCTTCAAGAGAGGTTTCAGAACAGCTGAAGATGAATTTGATGAAACCAAAAGAGGTTTTTGTTGGGAACATTCCCCTTCACAAAAACCTCTCTCAGTTTTTACACAGTTATCACCATTTAAGATATTCGAATTGATTGTTGGACCCCATTGTTCAGGAATTTACCAGATTTGTTTTCCTGAAAAATCTCATGGACAGCAGTTGACAAGCCACCTCATCAATTCGAATTAGATATCAGATTGGATCTTATCCTTAATTATT
>ML790865.1:256322-283655 GCA_009831015.1 Picea engelmannii | reverse complement strand
TGTGGAGCTTATTGTAAAATAAATTTATGTTCAATTAAAACTCAATAGAAAAGTCATATGGATGGTTAGACCTTCTTTTTTCTACTCTGTTATTTCATTCTTCATGCTTGAATTTATTATTCAAATTGCAATGCGTTTTGGTTCTTGAATGTTAATTTATAGAGTGAAGATTTTGTTGTAGAGATAAATTTTCAAGTAATAAGGTCAAGTTGATTCCTTTGTTTCTTTATAATATATTGAGACAAAAAACTCTTGTGAAGTTGAAATATTGAAGACTTCACTTTCTTTTTTCTTAAATTTGTTTAATCCATCTATGTATCTACCTATTATTCAGTCAGTGGGATATACTATGTTTTATTCTTGATTTTCATGTCATGTTGTAATATCGACCCAGTTTCCAACCACCTTACTCAAAAAACCAAATCATAAAACCCTCAAAACACTTTTTCAATAAATCAATGATGCCCTATCTTTCCCTTAGCAGTCGGTTGCAACTTTAGGGACTAACAGGGAGAACAAGCCTAGCTTGGGCTTCCATGGGGATACAATCCCACAGGTTGGATGCCAGGGGCCCGCATGCCAAATGAGAAATATCAGACTTGGAAGGCCTTGATGATGACTTGGAAAACATAGCATAGCCTCCATATGCCAAAAAAATTTCCTAGGAGAGGAAAAACGTCACTTCTAGAGACATGACGTCACCTAAGGGGGTTAGGGCTTTGTGGTGAGGCACTCATTGACACTTGGACGTTTTGAGGAGAAGAGGGTCTTCACCATGATGAGATCATGTAGATGCTTGACATGTGGCCTTTGGAGGCCTACCCATGCTTCTCCAACACCAACGACTTCTTCAAAGTGGCAAAACGTCCCCTAAAGGGGAGACATCCATGTAAAATTACGGTTTATTTGTGCAAAAAGTGAAACTTTAGATGAATTGTTTAATATTACTTTGTTAAAGGGGTAAAGACTAGGGTTGTTGATCCCAAGTCTTGTGGTTTACCCCTTAATTTATGGACAATTCACCTTGGTGACATTTTGTATAAATAAAATATCACAAGATCTCATTTTAACATAACTCTCCCTCATATTGAGAAGTATTGGTCTGAAATTGTTTCTACACTTGGCTCTATTTGTCTCTTGTGCACTTATTTATGGTTATATTGATGAATGGTTAATGGAGTGAGGCGTTGGACTTGGATGAATGATTTCTATCTTTTATGGTGGATTATCTTAGCATCTTTCTTGATTTTGGTATGGTCTTTTACTATTATGCTATCATTCTTTCAAGTCAAGGATTTTTGTGCTAGGATCTAGTTGGGAAGTATAAAGTAATACACCCCCACCATAGTCTTCATCATGTTATGCTTCATGATATTGGTTAAACAAGGGTTTTCTAAGAGAAGTATAAGGGCATACACCCTCTTCGCTTAAACCCTAACTAGAGAAACTTGCCTTGGGAAGTAAAAGGGCTTACACCCCCAAGGAGGTAGATTCTCTAGGTCTTTATTTATTTGACTCCATTAACCCAAATGTAAATTCACTAGTCATACATTTTTGCATTGAAGATATAAAATCATTTCCTTGGGAAACATGAATTTTTATCTTTTGAAAGGTCTCTTGCTTGGAGTTGGTTTGCCTCATTGAGAGGAGTCTTCCCCTACTAGGGTTTCCCCTCTCTCCTACTACTTTCCTTGTTGTTACAAACCCTAACCTACAGCCATTAGGGATGATCTAACCTAGATAAACTACTAACCATAACTCTTAAACTAACCTTAGACTAGCTCCTGAATTTTGCATACTAACTCTACTAACTAGGGCGCACCTTTTGGGCTACTTGTTGGCACCTTTTGATGGTGTAATTTTCTGATAAAAGTGAATGAATGCTATAGCCATAAGGCTGCAATTTTCTTCAGAAAATACATGTTATAATATCTTTCTTTATTCAGCCTTAAAGTGCCATTTTTTTAGTCATACTTGATTGCCATACTCATTGATAATATTGTTGATCGATCTCATGATTTACATGTTTATTTGAATGTCTTACTTTCTTATATAAATTGTCATCTATTGCTGCAAATTAGGGACAACAAGCTTAACTTGTTGATCCATACTAATATATATCATTGCAAGTTGGTTTTCTTGTGTCTTGAGTACGTACAATCATTCAGAGAAGTATTATACCTTTGGGGCAACAATCAGTTGACTTACAAGGCACCTCTTCCCATATTTCACTCCACTTATACTTAAGCTCTAGGGGCTTCACTTCCATCTCTCTCCATCTCCATCTCAGGCCCCCTAGGGTAACTAGGATTGACTCCCTAGAGTGACCTAGTCACCCTTGAAGTGCGAGACCTACATCGAGGTGACATTGGGTGTAGGATTCCCAAGTTGTAGCACTTAATTTGTGGTTGGGTTGGGATTTTCCCAACCTACAACTTGGACTATAACATTTTTGTGTCGTTTCCGAGGAATATTTTGAATCTTCTTTGTACCCTAACGACACTTTGGTAAGCTATCCCAAATCCTTTCCCTTAGCTTGCCTGGCGACTCCACCTAAGGGACGTTCCCTTTCCCTTTTCCTTGATGATATCATCTTGAAGCTCATATGGCAACTCCACCTTCCCAGAACCCACTTTTCCCTTATCCTTTTCCATCCTTTGGTGAGCCTTGAGCTCATCTGGTGACTCCATTGAGGTATTACCCTAAGTAATGGAACCATGGCCTCATGGGACTTACAATGGGCATTCCATAAAGTTTATCCCTCCTTTGATGTTCATGATATTCCTGGATATCCAAATCATTGCTCCCCATAGTGGAGGGCAATTTGCCCCAAATTTGACGGTGATCCATCTCTAGCAGTCACCCATGTTGTGAATTATATGAAGTATTCTTCCAGCTTAAATGTGCTACATGAAGATGTGTTGATGAAAAATTTTGTGTCTTCATTGGAATCAAGTCAAAAGTATTGGTTTGCACACTCATGTGATCCAAAGAGTATCCCTTCTTCTACAAAGCTCATTGAAGAATTTCTCAAGCATTATCATCCAGCTACTCAAAGTTTGCAAGATGCTTTCCAAGAGCTCAAACACACTCTTTGCAGAGAAGGTTTTCTGATTGATGATGAGAAAATAGATGAAGAAAATCTTGAAGAAGATCCTGATGAAGAAGATCTGGATGAGATGTATGATGAAGATGAAGTATCTTCTCTTCCAATTGATGAGGACATCCAGATCTCTGCTCCTCCTGCACATCAAGAAGAGAAAATGATAAGTTATAACCCTTTTGAAAACTTTGACGATGCCTTGTTCCATGACTGTGAAAATTGTTATAGTGGAAGTTGTAGGTTGGGAAAATCCCAACCCAACCATAAAAACAAGTGCTACAACTTGGGAATCCTACACCCAATGTCACCTCGATGTATGGCCCACACTTGGGGGGTGACTAAGTTCACTCTTGGGAGGTGATCCTAGAGACCCTAGGGGGAATGAAAAAGGATGAAGGGAAGTGCAAGGAGAAATACCCCAGAAGGTCAAGTGATAGAGTAAATGATTGGTTGGGAATGGTAAGTGAAGAGAGGTAAATGGATACCAAGTGAAGAGATAGTTGTTGGTGCACCTGTACCTGCCTAAAACACAAGAAAAGACACCTTGCAATGCTATGTGTTAGTATGGATCAACAAGTTAAGCTTGTTTTCCCTAATTTACAGTAGTGAATGAAAGTTTATATAATAAAATAAAGTATCCAAATCAACATATAAAGCACAAGACCAATTGGCAATATCATCAATGAATCCAGTAATCAATTATGGCTTGAGCATAACACTTTAAGATTGAATAAAGAAAGTTTTTATAAAATGATTTTATGTAGTAAATTATCATCTTTATGGCTGTAGAATTCAATGACATGCAGCAACTAAATCAACCATAGAAAAATCCCCAAACTAGCTTAAACATGCACCCTAGTTAGTGGAATTAGTGGCTAAAAATGGAGGAAAGTTAGGGGCTAGTTAGTGAGATATTAGCACCTAGGGTTAGTGATTTTCTGCAACCTAATGGTTGTAGAAAACAAGTTAGTACAACAATGAGAAATTATGGAAGAAAAGGGATTCCCTAAGGGAAGAAAAACCCCCAAGGCATCAAGATCATTATCCAAAAGAGAGAGTTTGTAAAGGTTGAAATTTCACATTTGTCGAGGCAAATGTTTTGTATATCCAATGCAAATTAAAATATGATTAGCGTCTTACTATTGGGTTTATGGGGTCAAGGAAAAAATATAGCTTGGATAAGCACTTGGGGATGTACGCCCTTGTATCTCCCAAGTGTATCTAAGTTAATCTAGGAAATGTCAAGAGGGTGTACGCCCTTGTACTTCTCTTTGCACAACCTTGAAAAAAATATTTGACCTTTGAGAAGAAAAACTTGGATTGAAATGTTTGATCCACAAATCCCTAGGGGTGTAAGCCCTTTTAATTCCTAGGGTTTGCAAAACAAACCAAGATGACCTTGGAGGGTGTACGCTCTTGTAGTTCTCCAAGACAACTTGTAAAAATTGACCTTTCTTAAGCAAGATAACAAACCTTGGGGAGGGTGTATGCCCTTATACTCCTCCAATGGTTTTAACCAAAAATAATTATGGAAAAAAGCAAGACAAAAGACAATAAATGCAGATTTCCCCTTACCAATTCCACAAAAAAGCTAGATCAAACCCTCATCTTCCAAGATAAGTCCATCCAAATGCATAAGAAAGAGTCTCCAAGTATAGTGCATCACTTTTCACTACCAATAGAAAAGATAAACCATAACAATTGCACAAGAGATAAAAAGAGCCAAGAGGGCCAAAAATTTTAGACCAAATCCTTCTCCACAAGGGAGAGCTATGATAAAAATGAGATCTTATGATCTCTATTTATACAAAATGTAGCTAACATAGTTTGTCTGCATACTTTAGGGTAAAACAAAAGATTAGGGGTTAACAACCCTAATCTTTCCCCTTTTACAAAATAATATTAAACAATTCCTTTAAAATTTCACTTTTGCACAAATAAAACCCTATTTTAGAATGACGTCACCCCTTTAGGGGACTTTTTGGCATTAGGAGCAAGTCGTTGGTCTAGGAGGAGGGTGTCTAGGCTTTCCAAAGCCATGTGTCAATAATTCAAATATATTCCTTCAAGGTCAAGACCTCAAATCCCTCAAAACATCCAAGTGTCAAAGCATACCATCTCACCACCATGCCCTAGCCCCCAATACATGACGTCATCCTCAAAAAGAGGACGTTTTTCCCCTCCTAGGCAAATTATTTGGCAAGTGAGGGTTGGGCTATGTCGTCCAAGTCATCATCAAGGCCTTCCAAGTCTAATATTTCTCATCCGGCATGAGGTCCCTTGACATCCAACTTATGGGTTTGTAACCCCATGGAAGCCCAAGCTAGTCTTTTTCTCCCAAAACTGCCACCAACTAGGTCCTGCAAAGACAAATGAGCACGCCCTCCAAGGATTTCAAGTCATAAAATCATGATAAGTGAATCCAATCAATAAATAAACCATCTAAGCATGTGCATCAAAGATCACTATATCAAACAATTAACAACTCAAAGACACTATGTGACATGTCAAGCTTGAATATGGGAGGGTTGACGAGGTGTCCTATTGGGTGGATCTTTCCCTAGGTCAAGGAAAATTTCCAGGAAATCCCTCTCTAAGCCATGTAAGGTGGGTGAAGTGGTTAGGGTCAAGACTCAATGGGCATAGGGTTCATGACATATAAGGGGTCATAGTGTCTCGTTTATGGGTGCCTTTGTAGAGGGTGTGTGGTACCTTCATCCACAATGCACTTTTTCCAAGCCCATCAATTGCATTTTATCTTTCTTTCTTTATATTTTCTTTCATGATAACACAAGGAGAGATTGAAGCTCACTACCCTAGCGTGGTGACTAGGTGATGGCAATGTCACCCACAAACACCTAATGAAAATGGGAAGGTTGGCTCGTGATGAGATGCCCTTTCTCTCAGCCATGCAACTGAGAGCCATTGCCCTGGTTTGGTGACCAGATGATGACAATGTCATACCACTAGATATCCATGGACGTGATAGTTCGTCTCGTGACGAGACCTCCTATCCTTCAACTAAGCTTTCAAGCATTTCTTTATTATATTGTGGGTCCCCTTCATTTCAAAGATAATTGTTTCATTGCTTTCTTGGGTGATCCCTGGGCGAAGCATCTGGAAGGTTTATATAAGGATTTTATCTTTTACCCAACACCAACCCCTCCGGGCCTTTATCCCCTTCTTCCCATAGAATGAGGGACAACCCCTTCTTGGTTCAATACACCGTAAAATCCCAAGATATAAGGAAATGGAGGGGAACAATGATGGAAAGTGGTAAGTATGGTCGGGAACGGTACGATGGCTCATTTAAGGGAGTTCCTAGTAGAAAAACCATTCCCAAAGAAGACCACTTACTAGGGCACAATGTCAACCACCAAGGTCAAGCAGGGAAAAAGGCATAATATCCAAGCATATATCATGAAATCTAGAGCAATATAAGATACAACATAATCAAATGGCTTGAATATTGAAATGATGCTCACCATGATACTGACTTGTACCTCATGGATTAAGGCCCACTGCCTTCCGGAAGCCATCTCGTGTAGTAGATGTCATCTATAAACCTATGGCCATCAGTGGTGATGAGTGGGTTTTCCATCTGTGCAAAAGGGCATTGTTGGTCATGTAGTCTCTCGACACTCCATATCTGCAACCTGAGGGCCTCGAAACATAATATCCTTAGTTATACACAAAATGGTGATAACATATTGCTCCTACTTGGGGACATGTGCTCATTCTACACTGCATGAGAAATGCAACATCTCCTAGTAGACCTGTGCCTGTAAGGAAACATGAAATTGTCAAGTGCAGGATGGCCTACTCATCCTTATTCTCATATGATGATAATCAAAACTTAGAAAAAGAATTTTTTTACATTTTTTCAAAAATTTTTAAACTAAGCATGAAATCAATATGCAAGTAGAGAAAAATGAAAATAAGGTGCATCTAAACTAACATGAGCAATCAAGATGCAAATGCAGTAAAAACAAGATGACTTACCTACTTACCTGGGGCCTTGGGGGCCTGAAGATCATGTGTTGGATGATGTCATATGAATTCATACAACCAGTGCAACCATTTGATCATCTCATCAAAGTATCTCCCCTTGTGCTTAATCATGTGAAACATCAAAGATAAATCTAGCACATAGTAATCATGAGCATAAAAAGATATATAATAAATCATGAAATAAAACTCATGGATATGGGTGGGAGGGAGGAAATCTTGCTGAAAAGAGAAACCACGATCTTGATCATCCTGGAACTCTCACTTGCAAGCATAACCACAAGCCTGATCTATCCATATTTGGAGTGGAGTAGATGATGGCTCATCTTCATCCTCACTTAGAAGATCATTGCTCCCTGAAGGATGAGAAAGGACAAGAGATCCAAAGAAAACCCTATGATTTCCCAAACAAGAGGAAACGGGGTAAGGCATAGCCTTAGAGAAAAACTCCTCCGTCGGACTCAGGAAACATCTTTTTTTTCTCTGCAAATCCCTGCCCAAAGTCTTAACATGAAAGTACTTCCTTTTGGTAGTATGGACCTTAGATTGCTTTGGGTAGGCCACGATTTGGTGTCTATCAAAATATGAGTATGGTGGTTGAAAATCATCCTGAAAACGTTACATCAAGTCATCCATGAAAGGATGGAACAAATATTTTATTATATCACCATCACCATCCCAAACATAGGAGTCATATATGTATGGAGACCAATCCTTTGTTTGAGGGATGCCCTCAACGTCATAAGTGGGATCTCCGTCAAATGTGAAAAGGCTCATGTCCCATCCACGTTTTACAATCCATATGAAAGTGTCAATATGTTGATTGACTACATCTGAGGCCTCTTCTCTTCCAATATCATGGAACGTGTTGTCATCAAGATCCTTGAAAGGGTCATAACTCATAGTTTTCTCCTCTTGATCTTCAACGTGATCAGCTTCATCATGGTCTTCTTGGAAGCTTTCTTCATAAGCATGTTCTTCAAGTACCTCTTTATCTACGAGGGCTTGGTCTTCGAAAGATTCATGAAATAACTCTTTTACTTGTTTCATCAGCTCTTCAACAGATTTATTAGCAGCTTTTGCCCTTTCCATCTGCAAAATTTCTTTCCATGAGGGATGGCAAGGTCTTGGTTGATTTCAAGGTGCCATAGTCCCATTTACTAGAAGAACACCTCAAAGGAGTTTCTAGGGGAGATAAAGGCTTATCAAAGGATGAAAGGGGGGAGCAGGGGAAAGGTGGGTTCGGGCAAGGTGGAGTCGCCAGACAAAATTTAAAGAAGGTTTGTCAAAGGAAAATGGTAGGTTAGTGGAGTCGTCAGGCAAGCTTAGGATGATGTGATGTCTCGTTCCCAAGAGTAGGCTAGCAGGGAGTGACTTAGTACTCTATTTGTTCCTGTAGACTATAATCATGCACAAACAAGGAAGAAGAGGAGAAATAAGGGTGAATAAGTGGCTAAACATTTAATTAAGCCAAAAAGCATAGGAAAAGTCACTTAAGATTAAGTCAACAGAGAAATAGAAGAAACAGTGTTGAGGGGCAGACTTAATTAATTAATCACTAACCTTAGGAGGAAAAGCGCCTAGCTTAAGTGATTTCAACAGAGAAATAGATCGGGAAAGGTATAAAAGGAGGAATTCGACCTAATTCCTCATTATGTTATAATTTGATGTTAAGAACAGTTTCCAGAGGAGGAAATCGACCTCTTTGTTGTTTTATGGATTTCTGGAGGAAACCACCACACAGATGGGTTTTGATATTGGAAGACACACCCTAGCCTATCAGAGATACCATCCAGGAATATCACCGTTCCAGTTCAAGAGTATTCATATCTATTGCAGAGATTGCGTAGTGTAGCCAATGAGGGCGCAAGGGTTAGAGAGGGTTTTGTGTAGCTACACGAGACCAGGGTTTATCTTGCATATTCCTTCTGACCCAGTTGTGGATCAGATAGGGCGCTTATTTTGAGCCACCAATCATCAAATTATGACAGTGGAATCTACCAAGGCGCATCAGACAACCAGGAAGTGCGCAACTTTTGAGGAGGGATGTTTGGGGTTTCAAGGGGTGTTCCGGATCAGATTAGAGGAAACCTTTCTGACCCAGCACAGAGGAGGCTCGGGCACACATTTTGAGATGGATATCATTGGATTCCATCGGTGGAATCACTAGGGCACACTCACAAAACCTAGGAGGTGTGCAACCCCCCAGGGGATATCATTCAGAGCTTCAAAGGTCATATCTTTAGTCTAACAGTTACTGGGAGGAGCCTAGAGGCCAGGGCGTTAAGTTTGGAAGACTTTCCGGGCAGTTCTATCGAGTATAGCCACCGAGGCAAGTTTTCCATCATTTGCAACAGTTGTCGTGAGTTTCTGGAACTTCCTTTTGTCGATCTATCTGTTTATGTCCAGATCTATCTACATCTTTTGATCACGGGTAGTTTGTATTAGTTTCTTTTTATTCTAGTGATGATCCATGAGATCTAGTTGATGATTATTTCTCTACTTTTAGCATATCATTGTATTTCTTGTTTTTTCCCCATAATATATACTATTAAGATGGTGTTTGTTCCTTATTTCACATGCATCGTATATATTTCTCAAACATTATTTGTATGACACACACATGCAAAAATCACCAAGCATGTTAAAAAATTAACTCAAACGCATCCAGAAACCCCCAAAGTATCAGATCCGAGAGTCAAAACATTAGTTCAACAGTAGATATCCAGATCAGCTAGATTTGGGATATTTCAGTGGTATCAAAACCTTCTTCCTGCCAGCTTGTGAAGAAGTGATTCTCATGACCCCATGATTCTTGAATAGGTGAAGAATACCCAGAGGGTCGAGGACATATTGGGGATGATTAAATTCAGTACCGTAGAGGACATAGCAGAGACATAAGAGACATGAATAGAAGGGACTAGACTCCCTTCCACACTCAGTCAGATATAGAGGTAGAGTTAGAGGACAAAGATCACATTAGTTCTGACACAGAGGTAGAGATAGAGAGGAATATGGGTGACAGACATGAGACACTAGAGGGCAGGGGGAAAGGCCCCGAGACACATTCTGATAGTACACAAGCCATCTTGAATGACCTAGCTAGAGGACAGAGGGACATGATGAATTCCATCGCACAGATGGCCATTAACACACATATGATCCAACACAGTGTGAGCACCATGGGTGTCAATGCCACAGGAGGAGCACGTGGATCAGGAGGTCACCAGGGAGCTGGGGCCAGTGACTCCAGTGGATCTCAGGGTGATGTGAGCAGACATCCCTTGCCTATCTGTGCCTATATATCATATGGTAGGATTCCTCAACCATTATATCCATAGTTCCAGGGGGGACAACCGCTGGGACAGCCGTGGAAAATGGGAAGACAGACATGTCAGGGATAGGCAGTGCCACAAGACCCATACAGAGAGTACATGACAGATTATTTGGCACTAGGACCAGATTTCCATGCAGACATGAGTTTTCTAGACTATTATTTGATCATGTATCAGAACAGACCCCGGGAGGCACAGAGGGGCAATGTGCAAACTCAAAACATGGATTTCATCAAGAAAGTGGGAAAGTTGAACATTCCTACTTTCGACAATTCATCACGATGCTCAACTCAGGCATGGGTATAGAAGCTTGACACATATTTCAGGTTTAACCCGATGGCTGAGTTAGAAGCTATCAGCTTCGCCACTTTGCACTTGGATGGGGAGGCCCATGAGTGGTGGTACAAGGGGTTGGTGACCTTGGGTCATAGCCACATTACTTCATACTTGGGTTTCACCGAGAGAATTATGGAGAGGTTTGACAGGAGAGATCTAGAGCTCCATTTCATGGATCTTACACAATTGAGACAGGTAGGATCAGTTGAGGCCGTCATCACAGAGTTCTAGTAGAAGGTTGTGGCCATATCAGATGTATCAGAGCATAGGTTGGTGATGTTGTTCACTGAGGCGTTGATAGAACCATTGAGGAGTTGGGTTAAGGCTTTCAAGCCTCACACCCTATAGGAGACCATTGTGTGCATGAAAGACATGGGGGACTTAGCCATCAAACCCAAAACCTTTACCAAACCCTTTGTACCATAGAGAGACAGTGATCAGAAAAATCCTCAAAGGGTAAGACCAAGCTAGACAATGACACCAGACGAGAGTTGATGAGGAAGAAGATTTGCTTCTCTTGTAGAGACCTGTGGTTCTGAGGGCATAGATGCATGGGAATGGGGTAGATCCTCTACATTGAGGTGGAATTAGGTAGTGAGTAGGAGGATGAGGATATTGGAGCACAGACAGACAATTATTTAGAGGAGGAGGCTACACACGATCCAGAGCGACATCCGAAGAAGCCTGATATTCAGACAAAGGCACAACCAAAGGAGGAGAAAAAACCTCAAAGATAGGTGAAAGGGGGAACCATAGCAACCCTTTCTGGAGTACCCACGTACAACACTATTAGGCTCAAGGGCCTTGTACAGGGGCAATGCTTGACAACTCTAGTTGATGGTGGGGCCACCCAAAATTTCATAGATGTGTCCTTAGTAGCGAGGAGGGGGTTACACACTGAGCAGTTTGAGGAATTTCATGTGGTAGTGGCAGACGGATACACGATGACATTCTTCGACATGGTCCCATACCTAGAGGTCAAACTGGGAAACTACACCCTCATAGATACATTTTATGTAGTTTACCTATCAAATACATATGCAATGTTGGGGGTACAATGCTTATATTCATTGAGGGAAATTAGGTTCAACTATCATACGTTGATCATAAGGTTCATAGATGTCAGTGGATAGAGAGTGGTATTGAGAGGCATGTCTATAGGAGCACCTTGAGCTGAAGGGATTCTTTGGGTTATGCAGTTACTACATGATGTTTGTCAGAGGCTTTTCATAGTTGGTATCACCGCTCACAGATCTAACCAAGAAGGGTGCTTTTCATTGGATGGATGAGTCACAACAGACATTTGAGAAAATGAAGGAGGTTATGAGCACATGCCCTATTCTAGCCCTTCCAAATTTATCTCGACCATTTGTCTTAGAGTGCAACACATCAGGGGTGGGGATTGGAGCAGTTTTGACATAGGGAGGCCATCCCATTGTGTTCGAGAGCAGGAAGCTCAATGATTCAGAGAGACTCTACTCGATTTACAACAAGGAAATGTTGGCGATCATGCATGCCTTAACCGAATTTAGGCAGTATATGGTGGGTAGCATATTTTTAGTGAATATTGATCACAACAGTCTCGAGTATTTCCTAGATCAAAAAGACCTCAGTGAGAGATAACATAAGTGGGTTTCTAAGATCCAAGCCTTTGACTTTGACAATGAGTATGTTAAAGGAAAAAGGAATGTTGTAGCAGATGCCTTGTCTAGGAGGCCAGTAGGGTGTTCGATGATGGATATTTGCACAGACTAGAAGGCACATTTGTTGGTGGAGTACTCCAAAAACAAATTTTCTTGTGAGGTATTGGATGGACATGTATTTGATGATAGATACCAGGTGCTAGACGATGTCATTTTCTACAAGGAACAGATCTAATTGGTTCCAGGATTGACCTTGAGAGGGAATATTCTAAAGGTATGTCACAATTCGCTTGCAGTTGGGCATCAGGGGTACTTCAAGACTTACATGCAGATCAGGGAGAAATTATCATGGAAGGGTCAAAGGGATGATGTTTTGAAACACATCCGAGAGTGCACGACTTGTCAGTAGAACAAGTATGAGTAGACACACCCCGTGGGGTTACTTCAGCCTCTACCCATTTCGAAGCAGAAATGGGAGAGCATTTCTATGGACTTCATTACAAGTCTTCCTCTAGTGCAGGGCATGGACTGTATATTTCTAGTGGTCGATAGGCTGACCAAATTTGCACACTTATTTGCCATATCCATAGACTACAAGGCCATACAGGTAGCAAAGCTATTTTTCATAGAGATTTTTCAATTGAAAGGTTTACCCAGGAAGATAGTCAGTGATAGATATGGGTGCTTCATCAACATGTTTTGACAAGAGCTCTTTCGGTTGGTGGGCACAGAGCTAGCCACGAGTACTAGCTACCACCCACAAACAGATGGACAGGCAATGATTGTCAAAAAATGGGTGGAGGGGTATCTGAGAAACTATGTGGGGGGGAAACAACGCACATGGGTGTGATTGTTGCACATGGGTGAGTATTGTTACAACACGACTTACCATGTGTCTATCAGGATGTCACCATTTAGAGCATTGTATGGATACGATGCACCCTCTTTTGTGCAGACTATGTTTGGGGATAGTAGGGTCTCAAGGGCCAAAGACTGGGTTGAGAAGAGTTAGAGGATTCTATGAGAAGTAAAGGAGAACTTATAGGCAGCTTAGAACCAATATAAGATCTATGCAGACAAACAAAGGATAGAGCATCATTTCAAGGTAGAGGACTTGGTTTTTCTGCGTTTGCAACCATACAGACAATCCTCCTTGAAAAGTAGCAGGGAAGAGAAACTGAAGCCTATATTATATGGACCTTACATAATCATCAGGAAGGTCGGTGAGGTGGCATATGAGCTAGAGCTACTGGAGGGTAGCAAGATTCATAATGTCTTTCATATTTCTCGCCTTAAAAAGGTAGTGGGACAACAAGTTAGCATTTCAGAGGAGTTGCCACCCTTGTATGAGGAGGGTCAGTTGGAGTTAGTGTCAAAGGAGGTGCTCGAGAAAAGAGAGTGCAGATTGAGGAGTAGGTTCTTTAGGGAGTGCTTGGTTAGATGGAGGGGAATTCCAGTAGAGGACGCCACATGGGAGGGAGAGCATATGTTGCAATACCCAGGATTGATGTTGCTTGAGGACAAGCAATCTCAGGAAGGGAGGATTGTGATGTCTCGTTCCAAAGAGTAGGCCAACAGGGAGTGACTTAGTATTATATTTGTTCGTAGACTATAGTCAGGGACAAACATGGAATAAGAGGATAAATAAGGGTGAATAAGTGGTTAAACGTTGAATTAAGCCAAAAAGCATAGGAAAAGTCACTTAAGCTTAAGTCAACGAACAAATACAAGTAAAGGTGTTGAGGGGGAGACTTAATTAATTAATCACTCGCTTTAGGAGGAAAATCACCTAGCTTAAGTGATTTCAATGGAGAATTAGATCGGGAAAGGTATAAAAGGAGGAATTCGACCTAATTTCTCATTATGTTATGATTTGAAGTTGAGAACGGTTTCTAGAGGAGTAAATCGACCTCTTTGTTTTTTTGTGGATTTTTGGAGGAAACCACCACACAGATTGGTTTTGGTGTTGGAAGAAACACCCTAGCCTATCCAAGATACCATCCAGGTATTTCACCGTGTCGGTTCAGGAGTATTCATATCTATTGCAGAGATTGCATAGTGAAACCAGTGAGGACGCAAGGTTTAGAGAGGGTTTTGTGTAGCTGCACGAGACCAAGGTTTATCTTGCAGATTCCTTCCGACCCAATTGAGAATCGGCTAGGGCGCTTCTTTTGAACTATCATTCATCAGATTCTGATGATGGAATCTACTAGGGTGCATCAGACAACCAGGAAGTGCGCAACTCTTGAGGAGGGATGTTTGGGGTTTTAGGGGGTGTTCCAGATCATATCGGAGGAAACCCTTCTGACTCAGTACAGAGGAGGCCAAGGTGCACATTTCAAGACATATATCATTGGATTCTGACAATGGAATCACTAGGGCGCACTCAGATAGCCTAGGAGTTGTGCAACCCCCCAGGGGATATCATCCAGAGATTTAGAGGTCAGATCTTCAGTCCGATAGTTACCGGGAGGAGCCTCGAGGCCAAGGCGCTCAGTTTGGGATAGTTTCCAGGCAGTTCTATCGCGTATAGCCACTAAGGAGAGTTTTCCAACATTTGCAGCAATTGTCGTGAGTTTCCAGAACTGCCTTTTTTTGATCTATCCGTGCATGTGAAAATCTATCTACATCTTTCAATTACGGGTGTTTTGTATTAGTTACTTTATATTCCAATGACGATCCATGAGATCTAGCTGATGATTATTTCTCTGCTTTCAACATATCATTGTATTTCCTTCTTTCCCCCCATAATACATACTATTGAGATGGTGTTTGTTCCTTATTTCACATGCATCGTACATACTGTTGAAACATTATTTGTATGACACACACATGAAAAAATCACCAAGCATGTTAAACAATTAACTCAAACACATCTAGAAACCCCGAGAATATCAGATCCAAGAGTCGAAACACTATTTCAACAGTAGATATCCAGATCAACTGGATTTGGGATATTTTAGATGAAGGCTTTGGGAAAGAGACTTGTCGAAAGTGTCGATTAGGGCACGAAGAGGATTCAAAATCCTCCCCGGTAACGACACCAAAATGTTATAGCACAATTTGTATGTTGGGGAAAGCCCGACCCAACCATAAAAGCAAGTGCTACAACTTGGGAATTCTACACCCAATGTCACCTCAATGTAGGTCCCGCACTTGGGGGGTGACTAAGGTCACTCCTGGGAGTTGATCCCGGAGACCCTAGGGGAAATGAAAAAGGATGAAGGGAAGTGCAAGGAGAAATCCCCTAGAAGGTAAAGTGATGGAAGAAATGATTGGTTGGGAATGGTAAGTGATGAGAGGTAAATGGACACCAAGTGAAGAGATAGTTGTCGGTGCACCTGTACCTGCCCGAAACACAATAAAAGACACCTTGCAATGCTATGTGTTAGTATGGATCAACAAGTTAAGCTTGTTGTACCTAATTTGCAGCAGTGGATGACAATTTATATCAGAAAATAAAGTATCCAAATAAACATATAAAGCACAAGATCAATTGTCAATATCATCAATGAATCTAGTAGTCAATTATGACTTGAGCATAGCACTTTAAGATTGAATAAAGAAAGTTGTTAAAAAATGATTTTCTACAGTAAATTATCATCCTTATGGATGTAGCATTCAATGTACAAGTTAGCCATACAAACTGCAAGTAATCATGTAGAATTGGAACAGTCTTGGCGCTCTCTTGCTCAACAAGACGCTCAAGCTCAACCTAACCCACAGGTCCAACGAGATTGAGAATGGTGACTCCTGTAAGTATTTAAAGTTTCTTATTTCTTAAGGGACTACATTATAGAGTTCAAGCAATATTGTTTTGCTCTTTGTTTATTTTCAAGGAAATGAAATGCATTCTGCTTCATGGGTGAATGAAGTAGAATTTTTCGTTCGTTTATCTTTGAAAATAATCTTTAACTTAATATTTTCACCTTATTAAGTAAACCTGGAGAATAAATTTAGAAATAATTGTTCTCGTCAAAGAACACCACATACTACCCCTCTGTCTGACCTTGAGAAAATTATTTCATAGGAAAATAGAAGATGAAAGGTAGGATCTTCTTCATTAGGTTCTCCTGAGATAGAAGATATTGAAACTCTAGAAGTTGACTATATTGAAAATCAATTCGAATTTAAAACCCCACCTAGGAGAAAATTTGGTTCTCCTTTGGTCGATAATATTCCTTTGGTGGATATTTCTAACACTTGTTTTACTTGGACTCCTTTTGCAAAGGTTTCATTTATCCTAAGTCATGTCTCTCCAAGGCGGTCTCTTAAGACTAAAAATAAATCACCCCCTTATTTGAACGTAATTATGCCACCTCGAGTCCAACAGTAGGTCAATGCTCACTACCAGCCTTTGGTACTTCCCCAACAATTTCATGACTTACCTGATACGTATCTAAAATAATTACCCAAGTAAAATGGTCAAACCAACGTCAGTGTTGAAGACCATATTGCCTCTTTTCAAGATTGTACTGATAATCTCGAAGTTTCAGAAGAAGATGTATATCTTAGATTATTTGTGCAAAGCCTCGAAGGTGATGCATGACAGTGGTTTCAAAATCTACCTGCTAATAGTATTATGACTTGGGAAGAATTGGAAATAATCTTTTTAAATCAATGGGGTGAAAAAAAAAATACCACCAATACTATCTTATCAAGTTTGCATCTTTAAAGAGAAAAAATGATGAATCTGTTTCCGACTTTACAAAACGATTTAATAAGATTTATAATAGAATTTTTGAAGATATAAGACCAACCCCATTCGTACCTAAGGTTACATGTTCTTTAGCTTTTAATCCTAAAGTTTCCTTATTACTAAGGAAGTGAAGGGAAGTTACATTAGCTGTCATGCAAACTGACGCTTTAGATTCAGAAGGAAATCTAGTCATCGCGGGTAAAAACAAATATAAAGTTGAAAAGTTTGAAAGTAAGAAAAATCCAGAAGATAACTCAACATAAGCATCTTCTTCGCTAATAAGAAAGATCAAAATATTGATGAAATAGAGAAAATAGTTAAATCTTTAGCTAGTAAGATGGCTAAGTTTGAGATTACTAATAAAATTATCCCCCTTAATCCTCCTGTTAATCCACAAAGAAATTTATATAACAATTATGAGCATTTAGAACATTTCCGCAAAAAACTATTGTTACTTATAGACAACCATTTAATCCTCAAGTTTTGAATAGAGAAAAGAAGGTTGATGAACCTCCATCACAACCTCCATTAAAGAATAGTAACGATATGATTAAGGATTTTGAGACGGAATTACAAGATGAAGAATTTGAGATATTAAAAGAAGTACATGAGATTAATTGGCTATAGGTAGAAGAGCCTCATACTTATTTGATCCAACAAGATCATCAGAATTCAATAATTGACTTTATGCAAAATATTAATATGTCAGAACAAGAAATGGAAAATATATGGGTTGAACAATATCAAGCATTCGCTAAAATAATTTTGGCCGAAATTCACCATAATTATGATCTTAGACCTAAAACCAATCAGGTTCAGCCTCAAAGTTAGAAGGTGATCAAGAAAGTGCAAAAACAACCAAAGGAAGTAGTTAATCCCATGACCGAACCACAAAATAAGGAAGTGCCCATTCAAACTACTAGCTCTTTCAATTTAACCACTGAACTTAACAAAGTATGTATTCCAATTCCTTTGAACGAAGTAATAAAGATACCTTCTTTTAAAAAATAAGTAACAAAGTTCATGGGTTTTTCTCCTAACTTAGCTTCAAATACTGACACTATTAATCTACAAGACAAAGCACCAAAAATTTGTTTAGGTCCTTATCTTGAAAAAGAAGATAGTAATATTGTTCCTTTCTACATTACTTTGACCATTCACGATCAACTTTTACATAACTGTATGTTGGACTCATGAGGTTCTCATAATCTCATGCCCAAGGTTATCATGGAAAAGTTAGGACTTGATATTACTAAATCTTATAAAGATTTATATACCTTGGATTCAAAGAAAGTACAGTTTCTTGGGCTTATCAAGGATTTGGTTGTTAATTTAGCTCAAATTCCTAACAAGAGTGTTATGATGGATATCGCCGTTGTCGATGTACCGCCCAACTTTGGTATGCTTCTTTCAAGATCCTGGGGTGCTAAATTGAGAGGAACTCTATAGTTATATCTATCATATGAAACTATACGAGTATTTGGCGGGAAAACCTGAAGACTTTACCAGGAAGCTCATTTCACTTATGCTTTAAGTGATGTAAATAATTCACAAAACCATCTGGTATAGTTGAGAATGATGAAATAGGAAGTTTGTATTGGCATTTACTGAAGAAGGCAGTAAAGAAAGTTCCATATGTGAAACCATTAATAAAGCACCAATCGATCCTAATAAAGTTTGGAAAATTTACTTCGATGGCACCTCTTCGAAGGACGGATCGAGAGATGGTATTCATTTTATCTCTCCTACTAAACATTCTTTCTCTTTTTCTTATAAATTAAATTATGAAACTACTAATAATGTTGCAGAGTACAAAGCTCTTATCCTTGGCCTCGAAAAGGCTAGGAGATCAAATATTGATAAGCTATCCATTTTTGGGGATTCAAAACTTTTTATACATTAAGTTAAAACATTATGTCAAACCAAACATCCTTGTTTGAGGGCTTATAGGAATAAAGTGTGGGACCTTCAATAAAAATTTTTGTTAGCTGTAAACTTTATTGTTATTCCTAGAGACCAAAATTAAATTGTTGATTCGTTAGCTACTGCTGTTGCAACGTTTAGACCTACTGATAAGTCATTTTTAAAATTTGAAATTGAAATGATGTACCGACCATCCATTCCGGACAACATTAAGCATTGTCAAGTTTTTGAAGATAATCAACAAATTAAGAGATTTATCGAGATGGTTGGTGAGTTTTCTAAGGAAAATATTGATGAAGATGAACAAAAGACTTTAGAAAAATCTAAAACAAATCAAAAGGTTGTTGATAAGATTGCAAATCATAAAATCCTGCAATTAAAGAACAATTATATTCTTAGAGATTTGATTCCTTTGGAGAAATTATTCGATAAAAAATGTGTCGTTATTAAGCCCATGCTAAAGCCTACACTTGAAGTCCAAGAGGTAAATCTTGTTACCGACGAAAAACATAAAATAATCAAGATATCAAAGAATTTGTCGCCTCAACAGAGACGAGAATACACAAATCTTTGTAAATAATATATGGATATATTCGCTTGGAGTTATGAAGACCTTAAAACATACGATAAATCAATTATTCAGCACGGGATAACTTTAAAAGAGGGAACAAAGCCCTTCAAAAAAAAAAAAAACTCAGACGTGTTAATCCATTACTATTACCTGTAATCGAGGATGAAATTAAGAAGTTATTGGACGCTAAAATTATCATTCCTCTTAGATACTCATAAAGGGTAGCCAATGTGGTTCCTATTCGTAAGAAAAGTGGAGAAATTTGTTTGTGCGTAGACTTTCGTAATATTAACAACGTTTTTCTAAAAGATAATGATCCTTTGCCTAAAATGGATCATATCTTATACAGGGTAGTTGGCACAGAGAGAATTTCTATGATGGAGGGTTTCTCTTGATATAACCAGATTGTTGTTCATAAGGATGATAGAGCGAAAACAACCTTTATAATACTGTGGGGCACATTTATGTACAATAAAATGCCTTTCGGATTAATGAATGCAGGTGCTACATTTCAAAGAGCAATGGGCATTGCCTTTGCAGACGAAAAAGATAAATTCATTATAATATATCTTGATGACATGACAATGTTTTCAAAAAATGATAAGCTTCATCGTGAACATCTAAAACAATGTTTTTTGAAATGCAGAAAGTATGGTTTACCGCTCAATCCAAAAAAATCTTATTTTGCTATGTCAAAAGGTAAAATTTTAGGGAATACTGCTACTCATGTAGGTATTAAAATTGACCCTCAAAGAGTACAAGCTATTCAAGATATTTCTTTAACTAGACATAGAAAAGAAGTACAATCGTTTTTGGGTAAAACAAATTTTCCGAGACAATTTATTCCAAATTTTGCAAAAATTGTGGAGATTACGAACATGCTTAAAAAGGGAAATGAAATCAAATGGAATACATATGCAAGGGTGTCTTTCCAAAGGATTAAACAAGCCTTGACTGAGTCTCTTGTACTGGTAAGTCCTGATTACACAAAAGACTTCATGATTTTTCCTTTTGCTTTGCAACACACGATTGTTGTTGTTTTGTTAAAAAAAAATGAAAATGGCCATGAACAACTGATAGACTTTTTTAGTTGGGATTTGAGAGATGCAGAATTGAAATATGACATCATGGAGAAACAAGCATTCGCTCTAGTTAAGTCTCTTAAAGCTTTTCGAACCTATGTTTTACAATAAAAATTATGATTTCTACCCCTTCTTCGACAGTTAAAGAAATTTTGACTCAGCATGATAGCGAGGGAAAGAGAGGTAAGTGGATTGCTAAAATCCAAGAATATGATATCGAAATTTAGCCTACTAAATTAATTAAAGGTCAGGGTTTAGCAAAACTCTTAGCTGAGTCTAACTGTCAAGCACTTAATATAAATCAAATAACTCGTGAAACTATAATGTCACAACAAAATCACGAAGAACGACCTGAGGAACAAAACAGGTCACCTTCAATCTTGTTTTTGGCCTATAAATACAATACCCTTCCATTCATATGATATTTATACGTGTTACCATTATGTTTCCAAGATTGTGTCAAATAGTTCAAATTCCTTGCTTTCACTCACATTTATTGTCTCTCCTTTGATGCGATGCTACCCATTTCTTCAAAATGCCAATTGGATAAGGGGAAGTGATGTTGGATTACTACTTCAACGAAGAGAGCCCATTGGAGGAAACAAAGGATCCTCTCATAGAAAGGGATTGGATACCACATTTGCAAGCCACTCCTCATGAGATATTATTTAGTTTATTGTCTTTCCATTGGATTAATAAGGAACTTCTTTGCTTCCCCATATGTTATTTAAATAATTAAATTAACATTTTGAATGGTTCATTAGTTAATATGCGTGCATAAGGTTTAGCATTGTTTGCTTTATTTTTTTTTTGCTCACCTATGTATGCTTCGACTCCTAACAACAGGGTAAGATTGTTTTTTGGTACACACACACACATGAAAATTAGTAGCACATCACACATGTTTCAGTATTGTATTTGTGTTCAATCAATTTGGGACTGAGATTACTTTCTTTGTATTCAAATATTTCTCATTGAAATTTCATGAAAAACAACCTTTCTCTAAGACATGCTTCCTTGTACCATTGAATTATGGGTAGATTGACAACTCCTTTGTATTGATTTTTTTTTTTTATTTGCAAACAAGAAATGAATGTTTACTTAAAGGTGTTAAGCATGACAATGAGTTCACCAAATGTGATCGTGCACTAATTTACTCTAATGCAGACCTACAAATATTGACTCAATTTTGGAAAGTGCAAGTCAAAATGGATCATCTAAGTCATTTGATTGATTATTAGGGTGGCACTTGTTGCACTATGCACATGGTGTTGGTTTTGGTTACCCTAAATTTGTTCTTCGTTCTCCTTCCCCTGTACGAGCACTTAGTGTGTGAGGAGTCCTTTGCTTGGAGGGAGAGCACTTCATGGGAGATAGTCTCAATGATGGGTGTTTTGACTCATAGCCCCCTTTAATATACGTTTGAGACATGTTCAAGTAATGCTCACTTAATTAGAGATGCTTGGATAGGAGGGCACACATATTGCATAAAAATATGTTGTGTTGCATACATATATGTGGAGTAGGTGAGTTGGAACTTGTAGGCATGTCCCTACCTACTTGGCACACATAGAGTGCTCCATTTTTTTTCCCTTGAAATAGAATTTGTCCCACCCTCAAGCCTAGGAGAGAGAATGATATTGGTAGTACCTTACTAGCCCCAAAAACAATTGGCTCACGAAGAGCAAACATGTCATAGAATTTGAACATGGGTGGAGAGGATAACGTTCCTCCTCATAACCACTCAAGCTAGACCCACTTGTGGACCCATTCTCCATTTATAGACCTTGTATAGGGTTAGGATTTTACCTTACATGTAACTCATTCCTTTTCGTATTCTATAAAAGGAAGGAGGAACACATCAATTTGTTATTATTAACACAAATAGAGGATAAAACATAAAGAGAATGTAACATATTATTGTGTGATTCTTCATTTGGGTTGATGTAGTTGTTGGATAATGAAGTAAAACTAGGGTTTGTGAGTGTTAGTATGTGGCACCCTAATTATGGTTTACTATGCTTGCATGAAGCTTTGTCTGGCATACATTGTAATGGTTTTTCATTTCTAGCTTGGGACGAGCTTATTGGCTATACTATGATCAAATTTCATGAGAAATAGAAAGATATGTGTTTACAACCCCAAATTGTGTTGCAGATCTAACTTATATAGATATGATTTTGGGTGAATTTGTTGTTGATCTATTACATTGATGTAATAAACATTTTGGTTGAATGCTAAGATGATTTAGCATGCTCAATGTGTACTTTCATATCTGATTTAACTTTGGTTTAGATGTTGATTATGTGAGGATAATTTCCATATTTGGTTTGTGTGTTGGATCTTTCCCTAATGATTTCCAAAATGATCTAACGATTATGCACTTATGGTGTCCACACTCTAAAATGTGAAATCAAATGCCTGTGAGAGGGAGTTGAGAATAGAAGATTTCAATAGATGTAATGTCCAATAAAGCTCCAATGAGTGGAGCCAATCCATGCATGAGATATGCACCAAGACCTATGATACATTGGTTGGTGTGATGCCCATGATTCTATAGTAATAAGAGTGGATTGTACCTAAAATTTTCCATCAATTACATGAAGAATCCAACTACCAGTGAAATGGTTCTAAGAATGAAGGGTTTCAATGGGTGTGAGACCCAGGTTACTCCAGTGATTGGAATGTGTTGTTATGATTGACAGAGGGGGATTTGGACTTGTGATAGGTTGTCTGTGTGATGTCCAAGATGCTCCAATTATTGGAGCATGTTGTTATGCCTCGGAGGGTTGATTTGGGCCTATGATGGGTTGTGGGTGTGATACTCACATTACTCAAGTGATTAGAGTGGATGATATGCTTTATATGGGTAAGGGTGAAGAGTCATGTTCTTTTAACAATCACAAGAAGGTTTTGAGTTATGCCACTTGTTTTAATAGCCACAAGAAGAGGAACTATCACAATCACTATCCAAATAATAAGAAAGGGAAGGGAAAGTAGTGGCAACATTAGTTGGAATGAAGTGAAAATGCTATAAATGGAGTGGATTGTCTAGCATCCAAGCTTGTGATTGTCTTCTCCGTGATTTCTTATCTTTCAACCAATACCATTTTTGGTGTTGGGTGGTATGTGGACAGTGGAGCATTGGGACATGTCCTTTGATAGGAATATATTAGGAAAATTCTAGAAAAAAATGTTGACTTGGAAGTGGAGTTGGGTGATGAAGCACATATCTAGTGATTTGAATGGGCTCTGTATATTTTTAGATGCCTTCAGGTGATGTTCTTGAGTTGAAGGATTTTATTTTGCACCAATAGGTTTGATGAAGAACATTTTTGTTTCAACTATCATATATTTGTATTGTATGGTTGAGTTCAATGACCACTAGTGGACCATCATAGATTGTAGCTATCATCATCCTCAAAATTTGGCTAGAGGTATGTGTGGGAAGAAGGCATGTACAAGTTATTTGTTGATCTAGTGAAGCACGAGGTTCTAGTTCATGACAATGGAACTCTAGTGATAGACCCTTCCAACTTTGAGAAGGAACATGTAGATAATTTATGGGGGGATGTCAAGGTGGAGGAAAATGATTTCTAGGAGAAAATTCCAAAAGCTAGTATGGGATTAATTATTTATTCCAATCTTGCAACATGTGAAGGAATTTAAGAGTACTAGGGTAAGTTTGTTGTTGAAGGATTCTCTCAGAAAAAGGGAATTGACCTTCTTGAGGCTTTTTCTTTAGTTATTGAAGCCTTTTGAGGTGCATGGGTGAGATATAAATGTTTGTAGGTTGATTAAGGCCCTTTATGGGCTAATGAATGCACCACGAGATCAATATTTTAGGATTTTTAAGTTGTTACCCATGTTAGTCTTTCCTAAGATCTTTGTATATTTTTATATTTGGTTTCTTGAGAGATCAAATTCACTTGTCTTGGTCCTACATATAGATGATTTTATCATTGTAGGAAGTCTCAAATAACACATGATGTGGTGTGATAAGCATTTGGCTCATGATGTTGGCATGAAGGACATTGGAGTTTGGCAAGTTGTTGATGAAGTCTTTCTTGAGCAAGGGAAGTACACCTTGAAGAATATAAAGAGATTCTGAAGTATGGAATGGAGCAGTAGTCTAGGGTTATGTTCCTTCAAATTGATTGGTGTTCAACATTATGATGAGGCCCATAGTAGAGGGGAAGTTTGAGATGAAGAGGGAGTAGCTCAATTTGGTGGAGAGGATGTTCCTTGTAAAGAGAGAGTGTTAGTTTTGGTTGCTCCAAACTTGTTTGTCATTCTCTTTCCACTATATAAGCACACAATGTGAGAGAGTCTCATTGATGGGAATTTTGACTCATAGCCCCTTTTCATCTGTTTTTGACACATGGACAAGTTAGGTGCACTTACTTGGAGATTATTCATTGAGAGGGCACACATATTGCATAAAAATATGTGGTGTTTCATAAAAAAATATGGAGTAGGTGAGATGGCACGTGTGGTCATGTCCCTACTTACTTGGCATATGTAGAGTGGTCCATTTATGAACCCAATATCTATTTATGGACCTATTATAGGGTTAAGGTTTTACCTTACTTGCTACTCACTCCTTCTCTTACTATATAAAAGGAAAGAGGAGCACATCACTTCATTATTATTGAAATTAGATAGAGGAGAAAACATAGAGAGAATGCAACATCTCATTGTGTAATTTTTCATTTGGGTTGATGTCGCTTTTAGATAATGACATGAATCTAAGGCTTGCTAGTGAGTAGAATGTGGTGCACTAGCTAGAGATTGTTATGTTTGTGAGAATATTTGCTTAAGATAACTTGTAAGGGTTTTGCATTTCTACATTGGGACGAGTTGATTTGTTGTGTTATGATCATATTTCATGTGAAATAAAAGGATATGTATTTGCTACTCCAAATTACGTCGTAGATCTTATTTATATAGAAATGATTTTGGGTGAAGTTGTCACTAATTTATCATGTTAATGTAATGAATAGCTAGGTTGAACACTAAGATGATTTAGCATGCTTAATGTGTACTTTATCTTTGATTTTACCATTGGTTTAACCGTCAATTGCTAATGTAATTTCCAGATATAATTTGTTGGTTAGATATTTGCCTTGATGGCCACTGAAATGATCTAATGATTATGTATTTGTAGTGTCTACACTATATATGTTTTCTATAATGATATTTTGTTGTATTTTTGGAAGTTTGAATAAGGTTTATGGAGAAATCAAATTCAACTTAGTGTTACATCATTTCTAAATGTTGATTCATGACCTTATTTGAGAGTTGGATTTTGTCATGGTTACATGGCCCTCAAATTTTAATGTAGGGAGCCCTCTATTAGTACTCCTACTAGATCTACTCAATCCCACCCTTTTGATCACCCGAGACATTGGGCTAGTCCACTTATTTAGGAGCGCCATGAAAGGAAAAACCAATGGCCTCTTTCTCTTAGATTGATCGATGATAAGTTTCCTAATGTTCTCCTTACCTTTTGCAAAGTAGAGAAACCCCTTTAGCCTCAACATAGGCATGATGGTTGGCAACTGATAATTCTAGATGATGAGCCAACCATTGTAGGTTGGGAGCCACCTCCAAGAATGACTTATCACTTGGCCCAAGCTCATCACGTATTTGTTGCATGACTTCTTGTTATCTTGATTCAATTAACTAGCCTTATCTTTTGGTTATTTTAGTGCAGTGTAGTTTCTTGGTAATTTTGGTGCTTATCCCTTGTGACAAATTTGCATTATGTATGAAAAGTTGATAAATATTTAAGTTTCAAGGTTTTAGAATTTATGCTCAACAATTGTACTGTATAACAATTTTAATTGTATAAAATGCCTTATAAATATTGCTTATTTTAATTCTTAAACAATTATTTTATTACAAAAATATCATATTGTATTTATATGCATTTTATGAAGTCATTCATAATTAAGGTTATATGTAACCTCAATCATCATTAATGTTGTATGGAACAAGTCATTAGGTTGGTGGGCTAGCTCAAGTGGTTGAGTGCTTTGAGCTACATGTAGGAGGTCTGAAGGTCGTTTCCCTGCTCTGACTTCCTCTGTTATGTTCCTTGGTAAATTTTCCTATCAGGCCAGGTGCCATAATCAACACCGATATATTTACACTGGGTATCGTCTATGAAACGTGGGGAGTGATCAAATATTTCCCTGTGATTTTTTTCTTGGGAAAAATGTAATAAGCCATGGAATTTAAATAGTGTATTGGATTCATTAAACAAAAACACTAACAAATATTTCTCTAAACTTGATTATGATATCTCTTACCGTACATTTTTTAAATTTTATTTAAGAAACATATATATTTGTATTATAAAAGTGTCATGGTTGCATTGTTCAACATGCTAATGCATATAAGATAATCGTCGAGCAAAATTGTCATGATTATTGTCAATACCCGAACCCGATAGTCTATATCTACAAGAATTTTCTCAAAAAATGCTCCTAGATTCTATTGTATGTATATATAGACGAGAACACCTAGTAATAAACAAACTTTAAAAATCATGATATATTAATGGAGGTAATGCTTGGATATGCACGTGGTTCATATTGACTCAATTCAATGTTGGCCAAATTTTGATCC
>ML790865.1:173441-209038 GCA_009831015.1 Picea engelmannii | reverse complement strand
GCGCGAAATATATATGTTACATGGTATGTTTTATATATGGTTTGAATATTATATTATGGGTCGGGGCTAAGCCCCGACCCCCCCCCTTTCCATACAATACAACACGCAAATATAAAAGTATATCCGCCCGCTCATATAACAAGAAACAAGCTCGGGCATGTTGGCTAGCGCGTATATGTTAAGTCTTTACCATGGGGGAGGTCCCGGGGTCAAACCCCGCGGACTCCCAATATCCTTTACAAAGCCAAATTAAACATAAATGAAGTGACACGTGTCAGCTTATGATTGGACAACGAATAACCAACCAATGTGCACCACGTCACCCCTCTTCCATGTCAGCATCATGGTACGGCCCTCCACGTGGCCGTACGGACTGTACGGACAGGTACAGTCAGCACCAATTTTGACCTGTTTGACTTGACGATAAAATCGCGATATCTCCTCCATACGGACTCCATTCGCGAAAATAAATATACCGCCGGAATCAGGAAAACGAGACGGACACAATGGTACTAGTTTCGTCTCAATCCGAGCACTTTGAAATTTGAGCAAATTTTGATCCCCTGATCACCCACTTTGGAGAAAGATCCCTAGTATGGTCGCGAGTTCTGTTGTCGAGAAAAATCCCCTACAGTAATGGGATATATTGTAGCATATCGATGATCGTATAGAAACAAATTCCCAAAAAGAACATGCAACAAAGATATAATAACTTATTTCAAAAGAAATAACTAACTATGAGGAAGAAAGGAAAGATTGACTCACCTGGAGTCCTACGGTTGATGTTGTTCCCGATTGTCGTAGTTTCTTTGCTCTTTTCCAACAACTTCTCTGCAACCTATTAGCACTCTATAAATTTGTTCGGTTGATAAACATACGACAGAGGTAACTGTTTCAACCAACTTTGAGGCCTGAAACTAGCCTTTCAGACCTGGAGAGGGCTCTCTTGGGAGACTCTGTCTTCGCACAGGATATGGCTTTAAGACTGTGGCTAGATTTAACACCTTAGAAATAATGGGCTATGGTTATATTGGTGCAAGATAATAAGACTTTGGGCTACAGAGACGATTCAATAAAAAACGACAGAAACAAATGACTCGGTGACTGAACTTGAGAGGATAAGGCTAAGCGAGTAACAATCTTTAGTGCAAAATCGTAATGTGTGGCGGGAAGAAAACATAGGAAGTAACTTGGAGCACCACTACGGATGAATTTAGAGTTAACTTTTAGAAGAAAAATGTTTTGTCTAAATGGCGCGAAGAAGGGGTGCTGCACAGCGAATCCACAGGTTTGAAAATTCGTTTCGAATTAGACAACAAAAGATGTGAATAAAGATGACAGAAAGCACGTACGCAAAGAAAGAGACACAATACATCCAACTGCTACAATTAGAATCTTTTCATCAAAGCTACAAGACTTTTGCATTAAGTTTCGGTAGAACTCAAATTACATGAAATAGTTATTGTCTATAATAATTTTGCCAACCAACCTGGCTTACATCAAAAAGATTAAATATATAAATGAGGGAATCACTTGGGCTAGCCTACTCTTCTAACTGTTATCTTTACAAACTAAGGAACTAATTGTTCTGCATTACAAAACTCTTTGCATGGCGTTTTCCAAAAATAGACAAAAGGCACATCTCGCTACATCATGATTGTTGTAATCCACCACGGGGATTTAGTCGTCGATCAGGTATCTGGGTGGACAAGTGTCTATCAGAGTCTCATTGTCTGTTGTAACGACTTTGTTTTTCTGTGGTGTGATCATTTGTTGGGGGAAGTGTGCGCAACAAGTGGTTTTAGACAGTCGCGACAGATATTAAAATAGCAAATGTCTTGGGCGATGTATCCTTCAAAATTGTCAGTATTTGTCATATGTTTGCGGATACAGGAACAAACTCGGCTAATCTTGTTTCTTCTGCTCACTGGCGAGAGCTGCGCGGGCTATCTCTTCGACCGCTTCACATTCTCTGGAGTGTTTGGCATACCTTTCTTTCGACAGCCGTTGTGCTTTGTGCAACTGTACAATCGTATCCCAAGCCTCTTGGAGTTGTCTCTTGAGCCACATCACATTCCCTTTGGGACCCTATGTTGTTGATGCTTCCCTGATCTTTGTCGCCAACTATTGTCTCAACTCCCTGTTTTCTTGGTACAACTCAGAGATGGATAGCTTCGCTTTCTTTAACTATTGAGATTTCTCTTGATCATTCGAGCCTGCGGCATCCATCCTCCTCATTTTTCTCCCACTTTCTCGGCTAGTACCTTCCAAAGGCTCCAGGTGGATGACGCGCATAAGTAATTGTTCAGTGATCGGTCGCATGCGCGACTCATCTGAGATTTGAGTTTCCCCAGCTTCCTTGTTTTTCCTTGGTCTCCCCCTTCTCTGAGGTATCCGTTGTTGGGGAGACAGAGCTTCTACCATCCTTCCTTTCTGCGCAGTTTCTTTCGCTCCAAGTTTTGCGTGGTGTGATGTTGTCGTTCTCGTGGGTAAAGGAAAAATCTCTTTTTTATCTTTGGGGATGCCTGTTCTTAGTGAGAAAGAATCCCAATCACTTTGGGGCTCGGGTCTGGCGATCCTGCCACTACATAAACCCTTCTTCATGTCCTGAGAGGTTGTCATGGCGCGACCGATATCTGTCTTGCGCGCAATATATCGGGTGTATTCCCAAACTGAAGAATTCGATCAACCTCGGCCTACGAGAAAACTTACAGACAGAGCCTGAATCTGATTTCGCGAATAAAATGGGTGTAGAACCTCTGGGATTTATAACTGATCGAGCGAAAGGAAGAATCATGCCAAAGAACATTGAATTCATGGCAACTAGATGTTTCAAATTGAACTACAGATTTTCCATAACACATCCCTTCATGTAAAGTACCGACGATGAGGGTTGCAGGGCATACATGATGCGAACATCGTGATTTTTCATTCCTTTGGCCTTCATGATGAACTAATAATAGTTACAACACCTGTCGATGCGACCTCCATTAACCACTTGATTCGACCTGGGGCACGTAGGGACTAACTTTGACAGGACCCGACTTTCTGGGAACAACATACTTGTACTATTCAAGTATGTTTCGACTCTGACATCCCTTCCTGCTTCCAAGGGCTAACCAGCCACTTGCTGACTTCGACCCCTTCATTTCTACGTACCTGATTTCACGTGTTTTGACACATGGGCTATAACTCAACTGAAAACTGACACTAATTGAAACAAAAATGGCGGTGCTAACAGATGGCTCCAACAAGGATGTTATCCTCCCCGCGAGGAAGCAAAGAACAGTAGACCAGGTGCCTGACCATTGGGCCTTATTTCGACTCTTCAACACAACAATATGAAAAAACAGGATGCAACCTAAACCTATCGATGCATTTTCTAAAAAACATCAACATAAAACTCAGGGCCTTCACTTTGGGCTTCAATTTTCTATTGACCTATTGACTCGACACAAAAATAAAATGATTATTTACAATGACAAATGAATTAAATGAAATTTATTTCATCAGATAATGTTTGAGGAACAAATCGTTTACATCCCCCCAACCAACGCACTCCCCATTTAGTTCTTCCAGAAAATAAGCATTATTTCCACGATGCGCACCGATTCTGAATGGACCCGTCCACAGGTTATCAAACTTTTCGTGCTTTCCTTTGTCCTCATTTCTCGCATCCCATCTCAGCACTAGATCACCCAACCGGAAATCCTTCGGCTTGGAACGTATGTCAAAATATTTCTTCATATTTTCCCAGTGGAGTTGTGATTGATTGTATACATGTTCCCTCATTTGTTGTGTGTGAACCAGTTGATTTATTCTTCTTTGTGCATCATTTGGCTCAGTCTCCTGCTCTTGCAACAAATTTATGATGGGAAACCCCAGTGTAATAGGGAAAATTGCATCTGCACCATATACAATCTGGAAATGCAACGTTGAGATGGACTTCTTGGTGGTAACTCGATCTTCTCATAGCGTGTAGATAAGATTTTTATGCCAAGCTTTCTTACTGTCTTGTAGTAGCCTTTTGATGATCCTGGTTAGGCTTTTATTTGAGGATTCTACTAACCTGTTTCCTTGTGCGTAGTACGTTGTAGAATGCCCCAGGGTTATATTGTAATCTTGAAAAAACTTTTCCATTTTCTTAGACTTGAATGCGGTCACATTGTCTGTTATGGTCTTGACGAGACACCCAAACCTCGACAAGATGTTCGTCTCCAGGAATTGGATGATGACTGCGTTGGTAGCTTGTTTCATGGGGATCACTAATATCCATTTTGTGAAGTAATCAGTGGATGTGAGTATCCATTTGTGTTGCATTGAGGATGGAGGATTTATTTCCCCTATGAAATCCAAACCCCACTACATGAAAGGTGCTTCGACCGAGATCATCTTTAGTGGCAGGGGCTACAACTTTCTTCTCCCGTCAAAAATATGAGATTCGTGACAGCTAGAGACTTCTTTGTACACGTCTGTGAAGATTGTAGGCCAATAGTAACCTACCCTTAGGATTTTGTGCACTATGGTTTTCCAGTAATGGTGTCCCCCGCAGTCTCCCTTGTGAAATTATTTTGTGGCTTGCTTCACATCATTCTCTAGTAAACAACTCAACAACATTCCCCTAGGATCTTTCCAATAGAGTGAGTTGTCCAGGATGCAGAACTTAACCGCTTTAAGCTTGAGAAATATGGACTTAGTATTACTTACGCCTGGAGGGGCCTGAGATTATTCAACACATAGATGATATCCACATACCACGACTAATCAATGAACTCCTGGGACACTTGCGCAAACATTTATTCTTGAGGACTCTCTGACAGATCGATGATGAAATTTATTCCCACAACGTCACAGTCCGACTACGCCATCATCTTCGCAAGGCCCTGACCCTTAATTAGTTTCGTAGGCTTGAGCTCCAGGTCATATTCCAACATGGTCGTTATCCACTTACCTCTCCTTCCTTCGGGGTCGGGCTGAGTCAGGATATCCTTTACTGAGTTGTCGGGCACACAAGCAACGATGTGGGAATGCAATATGTACGTCCTGAACTCCTTCAAGGCCTTCACTAAAGCATACACTTGTTTTTCCATGATGTTGTACCTTAGTGGAGCATCCCACAACGTCTTGATGAAATAAGCTATAGGATTCTCAAAGTTTTGTTCGTCTTTCTGTAACAGCACGTCGACAATCGTATGCTCTGAGGCGAATGAAAACAGGATGAAATCCTTCATGAAATCTGGACTGGATAGTATGGGTGCTCTAGTCAATGCCACCTTGATATATTCAAACGATTTCTTGGCCTCCGGGTTCCACTTAATTTCATTTCCCTTTCTAAGCATGTAGGTGATATGCTTTATAATCTCTGTCAGATTCGGGATGAATCTCCTCAAGAAGTTTACTTTTCCCAGGAAGGATTGCAGTTATTTTTTACTGTGCGGAGTGCCAATCTTCAGGGTCCCTTCAACCCTGCTGGGGTCTATCTTAATGCCCTCCCTCAAGATAATATGTCCGAACAACTTCCCTTCTTCCACCCCGAAATGTGATTTCTTTGGATTTAGCGATATGTTGAACTTCCATCATTTCTGGAAAACTTTCTTTAGATGATCGAGGTGTTGTTTGTCAGAGGCAAAGTATATCGTGATGTCGTCCAGATAGATTACAATCAACCTGTCCTTTTCGTCAGCAAATGCGATTTCCATTTCCCTCTGCAAAGTGGCTCCAACGTTCATTAGGCCGAAGGGCATCTTGGTGTATGTAAACATTCCCCATGGAGTTGTGAAAGTTGTTTTTTCTCTATCGTCTGGGTGGACCATGATCTGATTATACCTTGAAAAACCATCTAGCATGGACATCTTCTGGGACCCCACCACCTTTTACAGGATATAGTCCATTTTGGGAAGCGGGTAGTGATCCTTGAGGGACACTTTGTTTAAGTTTTGGAAGTCTACACACAGTCTTATCTCGTCGCTCTTCTTTCTTACAGGCACCAAATTAGCTACCCATTTAGAGAATCTCAAAGAAACAATAATTTTAGCAACGAAAAGTTTCTTTACCTCTTTCTCGATCAACGACGGTAATAGGGGGTTTATCCATCTCAACTTCAAGTTGAAAGGTTTCTGATCTTCCTTGAGAGGGATAACATGTTGGATCACTTTAGTGTCATACACCTTCAAATCATCATAGCTCCATGTGAAAACATCGAGGAACTCCTTCATGAGCTTGACGTAGTCTTGCTTGACCTCTGGGTTGAGCGTTCTCGATAACTTGATCATTTCCGAGTTCTCCTCATTCTCAATGTTGCAGTATTCCACGTCCTCTTTGTTTGCAATGATATTGGGGTTTTAGCCACTTCATTTTCGTCAAACATCTTTTCCAGCAGCACCAACCCCTTCGGAATGATGCTATTCTTCAATTGTATTATGTCCCTTCCCACGATCTGGTTCTGGAGAGGGTCGTCATTACTGTGCGCATCTGTACTCCCATCTTCGTCGCAACAACATTCGTCATCGATGTTTATGTTAGTGAACTATTCGTTCATCTGAAGAAATCTTTCTACCTGCTTGTCATCCTCAAACACCTGCCAATATTTGATATTATCAGGCACTGTCTTCCTGTGTTAGACTTCAATCTTGTATTTTTTATTTGGGAAGATGGGGATTTTAAAAACTAAGGACGAGGCGGCCAATGCATCAACGATCTGATTTTTCTCCCTTGGGATAGCATATATGTCATACTCTGAAAATTCCTCGAGGAGGTCCAACGCCAAGGTCCTGTATGCTCTCAGCCTGGGGTGTTTTGTCTGATATATGCCTTTAACCTAGTTTATGACAAGTTTAGAGTCTTCGCGCACTACTATCCTCTTTGCGCCTAATTCTTTCAACACCTTCAGGCCCAGGATCAGTGCCTCATACCAAGCCATGTTGTTTATGCATTCGAATGCGAGCTTGTATGAGAGCAAATTTGTTCCCATTTTAGGGGGTCTTACCCACACACTAGCCCCAACCCCTTCTTTGCTAACCGCGTCTTCGAAACTCATGTTCCATATCCCATTTTCTACGTGGTCCTTGGAGTTGGCGCACTCTGTTATTTTCCGCACGGTTTCCTCATCAGTTGTCATGATGGTCGTCGACTCTTCTTCTTCAAAACTCAGGTCACTGTAGAATGTAGAAGAACCAACCTTAGTGTCGATGGAGTATATGGGATGGTTATTTGGTTGCGTCTTGCTGCTCACCATGTATTTCAACAACACTTCTCTATACAACCATATGTCCTAGACAAAGATAGGGCTGGCGGCATATGACATGTCCATTTGCAGGGTCCCCTTTAACTTCGCAACACACGACCTAGATGACAACATGTAAAACTTCGGGGGTATGTCCGCCACGACCACGTCCATCCCTGTGTTCTTCAAAGGGATCTGGGCCAATGACACGACCAAGTATTTGATGAGGACAAGGCACTTGAATTTCCTCGAGTCAAAAGAGAAAAGGTCCTTATAAGGTCTGGTGACATCCAGACCCAATTCGTCCATGATCACCTTTGGCATGAGGTTGTGCGATGCACCTGAATCCAGCATAGCGTTATGCAGGGTCATGTCGTGGACCTTCAGAAAGACGTAGAACAGAGCGACGTCCTCAGTATCACTTGTCTCTTCAGGACGCAGACCAAACAAGATAGCGGGGTGATCATCTTGGACATTCAAAGTGTCAGGGGTCCCTCCCATTTTCAGAATTTTAATAATTTGCTCCCAGTATTCACCCTTTCTGATAAGTTCATTGAAAGGGACAGAGATTTTGATTTTAGCCATTTCATGTTCAAATTTAAAGGGAGGGTAGACTTTCTCTACCTCTTGTCCACCTGCTTCTTGGTTTGCTTCCAAAGTTTTCTTCAAGGCCTCCTCTTTCGACCTTTCCTTCTCCATCGCATCCTTGTTCGTGTTGTCTGGCCTCGTTCGACTTGTAGAAGGGGTGTCCGCCGGAGGTTTCCTTATGGGATTGGTCTGTTGAGGCTCTGTAGATGCTTCTTTGTTCCTGAGGTTATATTTCTTCCGAAACTGCATGATGGCATTCTGATAACCTTTTCAAAACTCTTTTGTTTCCTAGGACAACGCATCATCAGTTTCCCCAATCCATGCATCATCTGTCTCCAGCACAAAATCGTCATTTTTGTTCATGTACTGATCATGTTCGCTCTTTGTCAGGAACAAGCGTAGGTTCTTGTCATCGTAATTGTTGCATATGTGGTATGTGGTATGTGTTAATTTTTTTCACACCGAGACGACATATTTCCGGGACCACATGATATTTAGGTGTTTTTCTGCCGATGGTTTTCTATTTTCGGTTAAGGAATTAGGGTTTTGGACTAATCCAGGTCATTGGGTTAAGGTTTTGGATGTCGTTGGCTCCTATATGTATATTGTATTGTAAACAATGTAACACAATGTATGAATATAATATATGTTGGATTTCTCGGTTTGGGTTTCCAGGGGAAAAATCTCTGTGTAATGTTTGCATTTTCCATTGTATCTTTTCTGAATATCTGTTTACAATAGACATTGTACAAGGTTAGAATTTACAGTAATAATGCATTTGGTCTTCGAACATCTGATCGAAGTCCTCATCCGCGTAGTTGTTTTGGAACAGAGGCCTTGTCTGTTGGTCGCCTTGATCTCTCTGCTCCCTTTGTTCCCTCTGTCTGATCTAAGGAACCTGACCTCTCCTAATGTTCTGATTCCCGGGCTGGGGGTCATGTTGTTCTCGAGCGGTGGGTCTGTTTCCCACATACATCTTCTCCATTAGCTTCTCCATGTTTCTCATCATTAAGTCAAATTTGTCGTATGTGAATCTCGATGTTGATGGTTGCGCATCTCCTTAGGGCTTCTTATCGCCTCTATTGAATCTATGTTTGATATTCCCCAATGACATCATATTTACCTTGACTTCAATCGCATTGCTCATTATCACGTACAAGTTTGTCGATCTTCTTTCTCTTAATAGAAAAGTGAATTCTTTGTCCAAGGAGTCAGCATATCACAACTGCGCAGCCCCGGGAGGTGGTTGAACTTCTGCAGGAATCGAGTTATAAACCTTCATGAAACGGGATGAGAATTCTTGCACCGTCTCCTCCGACGCCTTCTTCATATTATTGTATTGCGTTAACAACTGCAAGGGTTTTTTCTTATCTCCCCATCTATTGATGAAAGATGTTTCGAATGCGGCCAAGTATTGAATACTTGATGGTCGTAGGGCCTTGAACCACTTCCTCACCTCCCCCGCAAAACTCTGCGCGAACAACCTAATTTTCGTGTCTGCATAGTCTACCTCTTCCAGGTTGATGAAGTCATTGAACCAATCCAGATGCTTTTGGGTTGAAATGTTCCCTTCGACATCATAGAGTTTAATCCTCTGGCTATAATTATGGGGTATATCATGCAACTGGGTTGGCAGAATGAGGGGGGGAAATCGGGCGACCATGGCCCTAGGAGGGTTTGGGACCTGAGGAGTATTATTGGACACTAGGGGTTGGAATCTCTTCTGGTCAAAAACTATCTCGTCCAAGTTGGTTTTCGACTTAGAATTGAATAGGGTTTGCTCAAACAGTACATCAAACTCAAGGTCGTTGATGCTTTGTAGTCATCTTTTAGTAAGGACATACTTATGTCCAGGTAATAGAACGGGTTCGACGCTTGCTCTCTAGTCCTGCATAGAATTTTCTCGGGGTCGTACCCATGCTCTATAGGGTTTGGGTCAGGATTTGCTCTGGTATAGATCATCTTCAGAGCCAGGGTTCCTGAACTGCGCTACTTGGAGCTACTGGTCTTTTTGAATGGAGTTGTCAGGGTAAAGGTTTTAGCTAGTGCAGATGTTTGTCCCTTTGTTACCCTCAGGGGTCAAACTACAACATTAGTCATTCTCACAGGGAAAAATCCATTCAATTTCATTCCTCGGCAGCAACGCCAGAATGTTAACACTCTGTAAATATATTCGGCTGATAAACAGACGACAGAGGTAACTGTGTCAACCAACTTTGAGGCCCGAAACTATCCTTTCGGACCTGGAGAGGGCTCTCTAGGAAGATTCTGTCTCCGCGTGGGATATGGATTTAAGACTGTGGATAGATTTAACACCTTAGAAATAATGGGTTCTAGTTATATTGGCGCAAGAAAGTAAGACTTTGGGATATGGAGTCGATTTGAGAAAAAACGACAGAAACAAATGACTCGGTGACTGAACTTGAGAGGATAAGGCTAAGCGAGCAACAATCTTCAGTGAAAAATCATAATGTGTGGTGGGAAGAAAACACATGAAGTAACTCGGAGCACCGCTACAGATGAATTCAGAGTTAACTTTTAGAAGAAAAACGTTTTGTCTAAATGGCGCGAACAAGGGGCGTTGTGCAGTGAATCCACATGTTCGAAAATTCGTTCTGAATTAGACAGAAAAAGATGTGAATAAAGATGACAGAAAGCACATACGCAAAGATAGAGGCACAATTCATGCAACTGCTACAATTATAATCTTTTCATCAAAGCTACAGGACTTTTGCATTAAGTTTCGGTCGAAATCAAATTACATGCAATAGTTATTGTCTATACTAATTTTGACAACCAACCTGGCTTACATTGAAAAGATCAAATATATAAACGAGGGTGTCGCTTGGGATAGCCTACTCTTCTAACTGTTATCTCAACAAACTAGGGAACTAACTGTTCTGCGTTACAAAACTCTTCACATGACGTTTTCCAAAAATAGACAAAAGGCACATCTGGCTACATCATGATCGTTGTAATCCGCCATGGGGATTCGGTCGTCGATCAGGTATCTGGGTCGACAAGTGTTTGTCAGAGTCCCGTTGTCTGTTGTAATGGCTTTTTTTTTTTTTCCATGCACTGATTTTCTTTCTGGAAGTGTGCGCGGCAAGTGGTTGTAGATAGTCGCAGCCGTTATTAAAATGGCAAATGTATTGGGCGATGTCTCCTTCAAATTTGTCAGAATTTGTCGTCTGTTTACGGATACAGGAATGAACTTGGCTAATATTGTTTCTTTTGCTCGCTGGCAAAAGTTGCGCGAGCTATCTCTTCGTCTGCTTCACATTCTCTGGATTGTTTTGCACACCTTTCTTCTGACAGCCGTTGTGCTTTGCACAACTGTACAATCATATCCTGAGCCTCTCGGAGTTGTCTCATGAGCCACGCCACATTCCCTTCGTGACCTTGTGTTGTTGATGCTTCTGTGATCTTTGTCGCCAATTGTTGTCTCAACTCCCTGTTTTCTTGGTACAACTCCATGATGGCTAGCTTCACTTGCTTCAACTGTTGATATGTCTCTTCATCATTTGAGCTTGCAGCATCCATCCTCCTCGTTCTACTCCCACTTTCTTGACTCGTACCTTCCAAAGTCTCCAGGCAGACGACGCGCAGAAGTGATTGTTCAACGATCGATCGTGCGCGTGACTCATCTGAGATTTGAGTTTCCCAAACTTCCTTGTTTTTCCTTGGTATCCCCCTTCTCCAAGGTATTCGTTGTTGGGGAGACAAGGCTTCTATTGTCCTTCCTTCCTGCGCAGTTCCTTCCGCTCCAAGTTTTGCGCAGTGTGATGTTATCATTCTCGTGGGTAAAGGAAAAATCCCTTTTTTATCTTTGGGGATGACTGTTGTGAGTGAGAAAGAATCCTAATCACTTTGGGGCTCGGGTCTGGCGATCCTGCCACTATGTGTACCCTTCTTCATGTCCTGAGAGGTCACCACGGTGTGATCGATATCTGTCTTGAGCGAAGTATATCGAGTGGATGCTCAAACTGAAGAATTCGATCAACCTAGGCCTATGAGAAAACTTACAGACAGAGCCCGAATCTGATTTCGCGAATAAAATGGGTGTAGAACCTCTGGGATTTATAACAAATTGAGCAGAAGGAAGAATTCTGCCAAAGAACACTGAATTCATGGCGACTAGATGTTTTGAATGGAACTGCAGATTTTCCATAACACATCCATGCGTGTAAAGTACTGACGATGAGGGCTGCAGGGCATACGTGATGTGAACACCGTGATTTTTCATTCCTTTGGCCTTCATGATGAACTGATAATAGTTACAACACCTACCGACGCGACCTCCATTAACCACTTGATTCGACCTGGGGCATGTAGGGACTAACTTTGACAGGACCCGACTTTTTGGGAACAACATACCCGTACCATTCACGTATGTTTCGACTCTGACATCCTTTCCTGCTTCCAAGGGCCAACCGACCACTTGTTGACTTCGACCCCTTCATTTCTACGTACCTGATTTCACGTGTTTTGACACATCAACTATAACTCGACTGAAAACTGACTCTAATTGAAAGAAAAATGGCGGCGCTGACAGATGGCTCCAATGGGGATGCTATCTTCCCCATGAGGTAGTAAAGATTAGTAGACCAGATGCCTGACCATTGGGCCTTATTTCGACTCTTCGTCACAACAATATGAAAAAACAAGACGCAACCTAAACCTATCGACGCAGTTTCTAAAAAACATCAGCATAAAACTCAGGGCCTTCACTTCGGGCTTCAATTTTCTGCTGACCTATTGACTCGACATAAAAAACATCAGCATAAAACTCAGTGCCTTCACTTCGGGCTTCAATTTTCTGCAGGCCCCCATCCAACACACTCCCCATTTAGTTCTTCCAGAAAATAGGCATTATTTCCGTGATGCGCACTGATTCTGAATGGACCTGTCCACATGTTATCGAACTTTCTGTGCTTTCCTTTTTCCTCATTTATCTCGTTCCATCTCAACACTAGATCACCCAACCGGAAATCTTCCGGCTTGGAACGCTTGTCAAAATCTTTCTTCATCTTTTCCCGGTGGAGTTGTGATTGATTGTATAATTGTTCCCTCATTTGCTGTGTGTGAACCAACTGATTTATTCTTCTATGTGCATCATTTGGCTCGGCCTCCTACTCTTGCAACAATTTTCTAACGAGCAACCTCACTTTAGTAGGGAAAATTGTGTCTGCACCGTATACAATCTAGAAAGGCAATGTTGAGATGGACTTCTTGGTGGAAACCCGATCTGCCCACAACGCAGAGATAAGCTTTTTATGCCAAGATTTCTTATTGTCCTACAGTAGCCTTTTGATGAACCTGGTTAGGATTTTATTCGAGGATTATGCTAACCCTTTTCCTTGTGGGTAGTACGCCGTAGAATGCCCCAGGGTTATATTGTAATCTTGACAAAACTTTTCCATTTTCTTAGACTTGAATGCGACTGTATTGTCTGTTATGATCTTGACGGGACACCCAAACCTCGACAAGATGTTCGTCTCCAGGAATTGGATGATGACTGCGTCGATAGCTTGTTTTGTGGGGATCGCTTCTATCCATTTTATGAAGTAGTCAGTGGTCGTGAGTATCCATTTGTGATGCACCGAGGATGGTGGATTTATTTCCCCTGTGCCTACGAGAAAACTTACAAACAGAGCCTAAATCTAATTTCGTGAATAAAATGGGTGTAGAACCTGTAGGATTTATAATCGATCATGCAAAAGGAAGAATCATTCCAAAGAACACTGAATTCATGGCGACTAGATGTTTCGAATTGAACTGCAGATTTTCCATAACAAATCCCTTCGTGTAAAGTACCACCAATGAGGGATGCAGGGCATACGTGATGCAAACGCTGTGATTTTTCATTCCTTCGGCCTTCATGATGAACTAATAATAGTTACAACACCTGCCAACGCGACCTCCATTAACCACTTGATTCGACCTGGGGCACGTAGGGACTAACTTTGACAGGACCCGACTTTCTGGGAACAACATACCCATACCATTCACGTATGTTTCGACTCTAACATCCCTTCCTGCTTCCAAGGGCCAACCGACCACTTGCTAACTTCGACCCCTTCATTTCTAAGTACCTAATTTCGCGTGTTTTGACACATGGGCTATAACTTGACTGAAAACCGACACTAATTGAAACAAAAATGGCGGTGCTAACAGATGGCTCCAATGGGGATGTTATCCTCCCCATGAGGTATCAAAGAACAGTAGACTAGGTGCCTGATCGTTGGGCCTTATTTCGACTCTTCGACACAACAATATGAAAAAACAGGACGCAACCTAAACCTATTGACACGGTTTCTAAAAAACATCAGCATAAAACTCAGGGCCTTCACTTCGGGCTTCAATTTTCTGTTGACCTATTGACTTGACAGAAAAATAAAATGATTATTTACAATGACAAATGAATTAAACGAAATTTATTTCATCAGATAATGTTTAAGGAACAAGTCGTTTACAGGTCCCCAACCAACGCACCCCCCATTTAGTTCTTCTAGAAAATAGGCATTATTTCCACGATGCGCATCGATTCTGAATGGACCCATCCACAGGTTATCGAATTTTTCGTGCTTTCCTTTGTCCTCATTTCTCGCATCCCATCTCAACACTAGATCACCCAACCGAAAATCCTCCGGCTTGGAACACTTGTCAAAATCTTTCTTCATCTTTTCCCAGTGGAGTTGTGATCTATTGTATACATGTTCCCTCATTTGTTGTGTGTGAACCAATTGATTTATTCTTCTCTGTGCGTCATTTGGCTCAACCTCCTGCTCTTGCAACAAATTTCTGATGGGAAACCCCAGTGTAGTAGGGAAAATTGTGTCTGCGTTGTATACAATCTAGAAAGGTGACGTTGAGATGGACTTCTTGGTGGTAACCCGATCTGCCCATAGCGCGTATATAAGCTTTTTATGCCAAGATTTCTTAGTGTCCTGCAGTAGCCTTTTGATGATCCTGGTTAGGCTTTTATTTTAGGATTCTGCTAACCCGTTTCCTTGTGCGTAGTACGTCGTAGAATTCCCTAGGGTTATATTATAATCTTGACAAAACTTTTCCATTTTCTTAGACTTGAATGCAGTCACATTGTCTGTTATGGTCTTGACGGGACACCCGAACCTCAACAAGATGTTCGTCTCCAGGAATTGGATGATGACTGCGTCGGTAGCTTGTTTCGTGGGGATTGCTAATATCCATTTTGTGAAGTAGTCAGTGGATGTGAGTATCCATTTGTGTTGCATCGAGGATGGCAGATTTATTTAGCCTATGAAATCCAAACCCCACTACATGAACGGTGCTTCGATTGAGATCGACTTTAGTGGCAGGGGATGGAACCTTCTTCTCCCGTCGAAAATTTGACATTCGTGGCAGCTAGAGACTTCTTTGTACACGTCTGTGAAGATTGTAGGCCAATAGTAACCCGCCCTTAGGATTTAGTGCACGATGGTTTTCCAGTAATGGTGTCCCCCATAGTCTCCCTTGTGAAATTCTTATGTGGCTTGCTTCGCATCAGTCTCCAGTAAACAACTCAACAACATTCCCCCGGGATCTTTCTAGTAGAGTGAGTTGTCTAGGATGCAAAACTTAACCACTTTAAGCTTGAGAAATCTGGCCTTAGTCTTACTTACGCTCGGAGGGGCCTGGAGATTCTTCAACATATAGATGATATCTACATACCACGGTGAATCGATGAACTTCTGGGACACCTGCACAGTCGTTTCTTCTTGAGGACTCTCTAATAGATCGGCGATGAAATTTATTCCCACAACGTCCCAGTCTGACTACGCCATCAACTTCTCAAGGCCCTGACCCTTAATTAGTTTTGTAGGCTTGATCTCCAGGTCATATTACAACATGGCCACTATCCACTTACCTCTCCTTCCTTCGGGGTTAGATTGAGTCAGGATATTCTTTACTGAGTTTCCAGGCACATAAGCAACGGCGTGGGAATGCAATATGTACGTCATGAACTACTTCAAGGCCTTCACTAAAGAATATGCTTGTTTTCCCATGATGTCATACCTTAATGGAGCATCCTGCAGCGTCTTGCTGAAATAAGCTATAGGCTTCTCGAAGTTTTGTTCGTCTTTCTGTAACAACATGCCGACAATTGTATGCTCTAAGGCAAATGAAAATAGGATGAAATCCTTCATGAAATATGGACTGGATAGTGCGAGTGCTCTAGTTAATGCCACCTTGATATCTTTAAATGATTTCTTGGCCTCCGGGTTCCACTTGATTTCATTTCCCTTTTTGAGGATGCAAGTGATATGCTTTATAATCTCTACCAGATTCTGGATGAATCTCTTCAAGAAGTTTACTTTTCCCAGGAAGGATTGCACTTATTTTTTACTGTGCGGAGTGCCAATCTTCAGGATCCATTCAACCCTGTTGGGGTCTATCTTAATGCCTTCCCTCGAGATAATATGTCCCAACAACTTCCCTTCTTCCACCCCGAAATGTGATTTCTTTGGATTTAGCGATATGTTGAACTTCCTGCATTTCTGGAAAACTTTCTTCAGATGCTCGAGGTGTTGTTCGTCGAAGGTAGAGTATATTGTGATGTCGTCTAGATATATTACAATGAACATGTCCTTTTCGTCAGCAAACGTGATATACATTGCCCTCTGGAAAGTGGCTCCATCGTTCATTAGGCCGAAGGGCATCTTGGCGTACATGAAAGTTCCCCATGGAGTTGTGAAAGTTGTTTTTTCTCTGTCGTCTGGGTGGGCCATGATCTGATTATACCTTGAAAAACTGTCCAGCATGGACATCTTCTAGGACCCCACCACCTTTTATAGGATATAGTCCATTTTGGGAAGGGGGTAGTGATCCTTGAGGGACACTTTGTTTCAGTTTTGGAAGTCTACACACAGTTTTATCTCGCCGCTCTTCTTTCTTACGGGCACCAAATTAGCTACCCATTTAGAGAATCGCAAAGAAACAATAATATTAGCGTTGAAAATTTTCTTTACCTCTTTCTTGATTAGTGGTAGTAACATGGAGTTTATCTGTCTCAGATTCTGTTTGAAAGGTTTCTGATATTCCTTAACCTTAGTGTCATACACCTTCAAATCATCATAGCTCCATGCAAAAACGTCGGGGAACTCCTTCATGAGCTTGACGTAGTCTTGCTTGACCTCTGGGTTGAGCGTTCTCAATAACTTGATCATTTTTGGGTTCTCTTCAATCTCGATGTTGCAGTCTTCCACATCCTCTTCGTTTGCAGTGATCTTGGGGTTTTTAGCCACGTCATTTTTGTCAAACAACTTTTCAGCGACACTAACCCCTTCAGAATAATGTTATTCTTCAGTTGTATTATGTCCCTTCCTGCGATTTGGTTCTAGAAAGGGTCGTCATTACTATGCGCATCTGCGCTCCCATCTTCATCGCAACAACATTCATTATCGATGTTTATGTTAGCGAACTCATCGCTCATCTGAAGAAATATTTCTACCTGCTTGTCATCCTCAAATACCTGCCAATATTTGATATTATCAGGCACTGTCAGCGTGTGTTTGACTTCAATCTCGTATTTTTTATTTGGGAAGATGGGGATTTTAAAAACCGAGGCCAAGGCGACCAATGCATCGACTATCTGATTTTTCTCCCTTGGGATAGCATATATCTCATACTCCAAAAATTCCTCGAGGAGGTCCAATGCCAAGTTCCTGTACTCTCTCAGCCTGGGGTGTTTTGTTTAATATATGCCTTTAACCTGGTTTATGACCAGTTCGGAGTCTCTATGCACTAATATCCTCTTTGCGCCTAATTCTGTCAACACCTTCAGGCCCATGATCAGTGCCTCATACTCAGCCATGTTGTTTGTGCATTCAAACATGAGCTTGTATGAGCGCAGATTTGTGCCCGTTTCAGGGGGTCTTACCCACACACTGGCACCAGCCCCTTCTTTGCTGACCACACCGTCGAAACTCATGTTCCATAGCCCATTTTTTGCGTGGTCCTCCGAGTCGGCGCACTCTACTATTTTCCACGTGATTTCCTCATCGACTGTCATGATGGTCATCGACTCTTCTTCTTCAAAACTTAGGTCATTGTAGAATATATAAGAACTAGCCTCAATGTCGATGGAGTATATGGGATGGTTATTTGGTTTCGTTTTGCTGCTCACCATGTATTTCAACAACACTTCTCTACACAACCATCTGTCCTAGCCGAAGTTAGGGATGGTGGCGTATGACATGTCCATTTGCAGGGTCCCCTTTAACTTTGCAGCCCATGACCTGGACAACAACATGCAAATCTTCGGGGGTATGTCCGCCACGACCATGTCCATCCCCATGTTCTTCAAAGGGATCTGGGCCAATGACATGATCAAGTCTTTGATGAGGCCCAGGCACTTGACTTTCCTAGAGTCAAAAGATAAAATGTCCTTATAAGGTCTGGTGACATCCAGACCCAATTCGTCCATGATCACCTTTGGCATGAGGTTGTGCGACGCACCTGAATCCAACATAGCGTTATGTAGGGTCATGTCATGGACCTTCAAACTGACATAGAATGGAGGGACGTCCTCAGTATCACTTGTCTCTTCGACGCGTAGACCAAACTGGATAATAGGGTGATCATCTTGGACATTCAAAGTGTTAGGGGTCCCTCCCATTTTCAACATTTTAATAATTTACTCTCGGTATTCACCCTTCTGATAAGTTCGTTGAAAGGGACAAAGATTTTGATTTTAGCCATTTCATGTTCAAAGTTAAAGGGAGGGCAGACTTTCTCCACCTCTTTTCCACCCGCTTCTCGGTTTGCTTCCAGAGTTTTCTTTGGGGCCTCCTCTTTCGACCTTGCCTTCTCCATCGCATCCTTATTCGTGTTGTCCGACCTTGGTTGACTTGTGGAAGGGGTGTCTGCCAGAGGTTTCCTTATGGGATTCGTCTGCTGAGGCTCGGTAGATGCTTCCTTACTCCTAAGGTTATATTTATTTTGAAACTGCATGATGGCGTTCTAATAACCTTTTCGAAACTATTATGTTTCCCAGGACAATGCATCATCAATTTCCCTAATCCATGCATCGTCTGTCTCCAGCACAAAATCATCGTTTCTGCTCATGTATTGATCATGTTCGCTCTTTGTCAGGAACACGCGCAGGTTCTTGTCATTGCAACAATGCATTTGGTCTTTGAACATCTGATCGAAGTCCTCATCTATGTAGTTGTTTTGGAACAAAGGCCTTGTCTGTTGGTTGCCTTGATCTCTCTGCTCCCTCTATTCCCTCTTTTTGATCTGAGGAACCTGACCCCTCCTGAGGTTCTAATTCCTGGGTTGGGGGTCATGCTTTTCTTGGGCAGCGGGTTTGTTTCCCACATACATCTTCTCCATGGTTCTCATCATTAAGTCAAATTTGTTGTCTGCGGATCTCGACGTTGATGTTTGCACATCTCCTTGGGGATTCTTATCGCCTCTGTTGAATCTCTGTTTGATCTTCCCCGACATCATCATATTTACCTTGACTTCGATCACATTGCTCATTATCACATCTGGGTTTTTCTATCTTCTTTCTCTCAACAACAAAGCTAAGTCATTGTCGAAGGAGTTAGCGTATCATAACTACGCAGCCCCAGGAGGTGGCTTGACTTCTGTAGGAATGGAGTTATAAACCTTTATGAAACGGGCTGAGAATTCTTGCACCGTCTCCTTCGATGCCTTCTTCATATTATTGTACTGCATTAGCAACTGCAAGGGGTTCTTCTTATCTCCCCATCTATTGATGATAGATGTTTCGAATGCGACAAAGTCTTGAATACTTTCTAGTCATAGGGCCTTGAACCACTTCCTCACCTCCCCTGCAAAACTCTGCACGAACAACCTAATTTTCACGTCTGCATAGTCTACCTCTTCCAGTTCGACGAAGTCGTTGAACCAATCCAGATGCTTCTGGGCTAAAACATTCCCTTCAACATCATAGAGTTTAATCCTCTGGCTGTAATTCTGGGGCAGATCATGCAGCTAGGCTGGCAGAACGAGGGGGGTGAATCTAGCGGCCATAGCCCTAGGAGGGTTTGGGACCTGAGGATTATTATTGGACACTAGGGTTTGGAATCTCTTCTGGTCGAAAACTATCTCGTCCAAGTTGGTTTCCGACTTAGACCTGAATAGCGTTTTCTCAAACAATGCGTCAAACTCAAGGTCGTCGATGCTTTGCGTGCCATATTTTGGTAAGGACATACTTCTGTCCAGGTAATAGAACGGGTCTGACGCTTGCTCTCTAGTCCTGCACAAAATTTTCTTAGGGTCGTACATAGGCTCTATAGGGTTTGGGTCAGGATTTGCTCTAGTATAGATCGTCTTCAAAGCCTGGGTTCTTGAACTGCGCTACTTGGAGATACTGGTCTTTTTGACTGGAGTCGCCAAGGTAAAGGTTTTCAGCTAGTGCAGATGTTTGTCACTCTGTTACCCTCAGGGGTCAAACTACAACGTTAGTCGTTTTCCCAGGGAAAAATCTATTCAATTTCGTTCCTCGGCAGCGGTGCCAGAATGTTAGCACTTTGTAAGTTTGTTCGGTTGATAAACAGATGACAGAGGTAACTGTTTCAAGCAACTTTGAGGCCCGAAACTAGCCTTTCGGACTTGGAGAGGGCTCTCTCGAGAAACTCTGTCTCCGCGCGGGATATGGATTTAAGACAGTGGCTAGATTTAACACCTTACAAATAATGGGTTATGGTTATATTGGCACAAGAAAGTAAGACTTTGGGCTATGGAGTCGATTTGAGAAAAACCGACATAAACAAATGACTCGGTGATTGAACTTGAGAGGATAAGGCTAAGCGAGCAATAATCTTCGGTGCAAAATTGTAATGTGTGGTGGGGAGAAAACACCGGAAGTAACTCGAAGCACCGCTGTCGATGAATTCAGAGTTAACTTTTAGAAGAAAAACGTTTTGTCTAAATGGCACGAAGAAGGGGCGTTGTGCAGCGAATCCACAGGTTCGAAAATTCATTCTGAATTAGACAGAAAAAGATGTGAATAAAGATGACATGAAACATGTACGCAAAGAATGAGACATAATACATCTAACTGCTACAATTAGAATCTTTTCATCAAAGCTACATGACTTTTGCATTAAGTTTCGGTCGAACTCAAATTACATGCAATAGTTATTGTCTATATTAATTTTGCCAACCAACCTGGCTTACATCGAAAAGATCAAATATATAAATGAGGGCGCCACTTGGGCTACCCTACTCTTCTAACTGCTATCTCTACAAACTAGGGAATTAACTATTCTGTGTTACAAAAATCTTTGCATGACGGTTTCCAAAAATAGACAAAAGGCACATTTGGCTACATCATGATCGTTGTAATCTGCCATGGGGATTCGTTCGTCGATCAAGTATCTGGGTGGACAAGTGTCTGTCAGAGTCCCGTTGTTTGCTGTAATGACTTTTTTTTTCTGCCACGCACTTATTTGCTGGTGGAAGTGTGCGCAATAAGTGGTTGTAGACAGTCGCGGCCGTTATTAAAATGGCAAATGTCTTGGGCGATGTATCCTTCAAAATTGTTAGGATTTGCCGTTTGTTTGCGGACACAGGAACGAACTCGACTAATCTTGTTTCTTCTGCTCGCTGGTGAGAGCTGCGTGGGCTATCTCTTTGGCCACTTCACATTCTCTGGAGTGTTTGGCATACCTTTCTTTTGACAGCCGTTGTGCTTCACGCAACTGTACAATCGTATCTTGAGCCTCTCAGAGTTGTCTCTTGAGCCACGTCACATTCCCTTCGCGACCTTGTGCTGTCGATGCTTCCGTGATATTTGTCGCCAGCTGTTGTCTCAACTCCCTGTTTTCTTGGTACAACTCAGCGATGGCTACCTTCGCTTGCTTCAGCTGCTGAGATGTCTCTTGATCATTTGATCATGCGACATCCATCCTCCTCATTCTGCTCCCACTTTCTCGACTAGTACCTTCCACAGGCTCCAGGCGGACGACGCGCATAAGTAATTGTTCAACAATCGGTCGTGTGCGCGACTCATTTGAGATTTGAGTTTCCCCAGCTTCTTTGTTTTTTCTTGGTCTCCCCCTTCTCCAAGGTATTCGCTGTTGGGGAGACAAGGCTTCTACCTTCCTTCCTTCTTGTGCAGTTCCTTCCGCTCCAAGTTTTGCGCGGCGTGATGTTGTCGTTCCCGTGGGTAAAGGAAAAATCCCTTTTTTATCTTTGGGGATACCCCTTGTGAGTGAGAAAGAATCCCAATCAATTTGGGGCTCGGGTCTGGCGATCCTTCCACTGCGTGTACCTTTCTTCATGTCTTGAGAGGTCGCCATGGCGCCACCGGTATTTGTCTTGCGCAGTATATTGGGCAGATGCCCAAACTGAAGAATTCGATCAACCTGGGCCTACGAGAAAACTTACAGACAGAGCCTGAATCTGATTTCACGAATAAAATGGGTGTAGAACCTATAGGATTTATAACAGATCGAGCGGAAGGAAGAATCATGCCAAAGAACATTGAATTCATGGCGACTAGATGTTTCAAATCGAACTGCAGATTTTCCATAACACATTCCTGCATGTAAAGTACTGGCGATGGGGGCTGCAGGGCATACGTGATGCGAACGCCACGATTTTTCATTCCTTAGGCCTTCATGATGAACTGATAATAGTTACAACACCTACCGACACAACCTCCATTAACCACTTGATTCGACCTGGGGCACGTAGGGACTAACTTTGACAGGACCCGACTTTCTGGGAGCAACATACCCGTACCATTCACGTATGTTTTGACTCTGACATCCCTTCCCGCTTCTAAGGGCCAACCGACCACTTGCTGACTTCGACCCCTTCATTTCTACGTACCGATTTCACGTGTTTTGACACATGGGCTATAACTCGACTGAAAACTGACTCTAATTGAAAGAAAAATGGCGGTGCTAACACAACCTGCAAGAACCTTAAAGATACGAAACTATATAGAGAGGTAGTTATACTAACAACTACTTGTTAATCTAATGAAATATAACAGTAAAATCTCAACAACTAGTATTCTACGAAATATATATGGAAAAATTGCAAACAAAATGTTACAATTACAACATATTTCAAAGGAAAGAGTTTCTATATTGATTCAACAGTTAAGGTGGTTACAACTTTATACTTGTCCCGCGTGGCGCTTCCCTGTCGAGAGAGATCCCAGGTTCCTCCACCCTTGCTTATGCTATACACGATGGTATTGACTTCAGATCTACCACCGACCCAAAGATAATATAAGGGGAAACTCTTGGCAAGATAAGTTGGTGATAAAAGAAGGGGCTGGAAACGAGAGTTTCCATATCAAACCAACAACAATAGGGATGTATAAGGGTTTACAGACTTGGCAAGGTTAGCCAAACAAAGGTTTTCTCAATGTGTGCAAAGAATCATTACTTGTCATTCCTTTCTCCTTAGACAAATGCTCCTTTTATGCGGTCTATAGTTGGTTAGAGACGATTGGGTATGGGTAAAAGGAGTTAGGAAACTATCCAAACCTGTAACTCAACATTTAATTAAGCATACATATATATTTTTAATCATTTTTTGACATGTACACGACTGTCCCTTGAGTGGCCCACGTATATGTGAGTTCCATAACTATGAGAGCACACACATCTTCCAAAAAGAGGTTTTTTGGAAGGTTTCAAGGAGGTATGGGGAATAATAGTTTGTAAATAGGATAGAGATTAGGCAAACAAGCTTGTCAATTTTTCAACGGTGGCAACTGATGCTATAACACTATGTTTTTTTTACGCATTGTAATCTAATCCTGGTTAAGGGATTAGGGTTGTAATCTAATCCAAGTAAGAAGATTGGGGTTTTGGATGCCACATAATACCTACATGTTGTATTGTGAATGGTTAAGTCAGTACACCAAAGAAGATAGAGGTGCAACTCTAACTTAGGTTGGTTTTCTCGGTTAAGGGTTTCCAAGGTAAATCTTTGGGTATTGTGTGTGTGCATTGTTGTTCTTTTTATTTTGCTTAAGGCTCTGCATACATTGCTTTACTTGCAAATGTTTAAAACTTACAGGAAAGACCCTAGTCTAGCTCAATTTTTGTTGGTTTTTATTTTTCCTTCGTGAGATGTGTTTTCTTTTCGAAGGAAAATCTCTATGCACCTAGGCACTTCTTGTTTTTTTTGTTGATTACAACATCTAACTTGGTAAGGACATTGAGTTAGACATGCAACATATCCACATAATCGACTCCAAAACCTTATGCATGAAGCTCAAAACACTCAACCACTCCCATTAGTCCGTTGAGCTAATTTATAAAATGTGTTATGTGAATACATATACTAATAGTGAATAATAAACTGAATAATTATTATCAATAATTTAAATAATTAAATGTTTTAAAATAGATAAAAAGTTTTGAAAATATATAAACATCGTACATAATATTTGCCAATAACCTTAATGTAACAACTTAAACACGAAGAACTAATTTCATATTTCTAATAGTGGCGATCACTTCAAAGTTCCTAACAGAATTTCTATACATGCACACTCTTTGGCTCTTGTAATGACAAATAAACATACAACTCATACCCATTGCCAAACCCTCGTTAGTTTTATTGTTGTAGTATCCATCTTATCCATATGTAAAGTTTCAGGTTACTCAAAAGTGAACTCAGAAACACAAACAAGGGATGGAAATTTCAAGTACACAGAAGATGGGAAATAATGGGAAAGAGAGCGAATGATGCTTCCACGCCTAGAGATGGAATCAAGCATTTGGGTGAATGGATTCCCATCGATTTCTGCTGCTAAAACGCATGAACTGAACAAATATAGAAGATGGGTATCATCTCCCCAGAGAACCCTAAACCCATGGAGCACAATGATAAGGGCCAAAGGCATCCAGCCATCTTCCAAAAGAATAACGCTTCCTCCAATCCATGTGAGCACCAACCCACTGGACGTTAATGTAGATGAGCTTGCAGACCTTCTGAGAATCACCCATCAGAATTGTGATCAATTCCCCGAGATTCTGGATGATGGTTCTGTCAAGCCAGTTAATCCCAAAAAACTTAAAGTTGCATTGATGAATAGCACTGTAGTTGTATCAGTTCACACCAGAGGAGGAGAAGAACCTTATGCATGGCTTGATAGCATGTTTTCTGGAGTGAGAAGTCAGAAATCCTTAGTAGGCTTTGGCAGGGCTACTTCTGACTCCAGCTTAACTGCATCAATTTATGACATTGCGGTGAGTTTTATTGTAATTTTGATTCAACCATTCATAAACATTAGGAAATATTAACATTGATCATCATCTGATGATGGAAGCCTGTTTTATAGGTTGCCCCCTCATTTCAAAGATTGGGTATTGGCAGAAAGATTTTACGAAGAATAATTAGGTAAATTCAATTGCCCATATGCTATGTTTATGTAGGTCATCATGAAATGAAACATAGTTAATGAAAAATACACAATATACCACTGTAGTCTTTTATCTGCTTTTAGTTTTTATGTTTTTTTTTTCCAATAGTAAACTCATGGATGTACAAACAGCGCATTTTTTACAGAAAAAAGCCACAACGGTGGCAGCWTAAGCACTAGCAAAAGGCAATRCATGCCATTAAAGTCTGTAAAATTGCCCCAGATCAGCTAAGTACAAAATATATTGGCTATCCTTAGTAAAATTAACTGTCCAAAACTAATATGCCGTAAGAGCCGCATGATCATGATAAAGAACAAGAAAAATCAAGCTGAAGCCAGGATCAGGCCTGAGGCAGGCGGATCATCCTTTTCATACTTCTGTTKGGTCTCCCCACCTCTCGTTCCGCGGGCCAGACTCGGGGATATCAATTTCCCAGTCATCATTCTCCTGTTGCTTTTYGTCTTCTAAAATTGCCAAAGGAACTTTTGTTTGAGATTGATAACTACTGTCTCTAGAGCATAAACTTTTGAAACATATGATGGTAAAAACCTATATAAAGGAAACCATTGTATTCATCTAACGATATCTATTGAAAGGCATTACACTTCAAGAGAAGTGTTTACCTCTATTTTTTTTTTCCAGGTGATAGATCATGGGAAACGTCATAGGCACTATCTTTCATTCCATCTCCAAGGATGGTACCCAGGGTAAACTTTAGATTCTTCAGCGCATGAACCCAGGTCAACAATACATAAATAGATCATATCTAGCTCATCAACAATTGACTCACTAAAAGCAAACCTATCACAAAGTGAGTTTTCAACCCAGATGGGGAGGCCCGAGGGTAACGACTTTTTCTTACAACCACTCAAAGTACACCTAATTATTGCATCTTTACCTCTATATCAGTATGTTGTAAATTTAGAATGAAAAACCACAACAGCATTTTATATGTCTGTATGCTCTGACATAGTTGATGTGCACACCCCCATGTGTAGTCAATGAATTCAAGATTGTTCAATAGAAAATATAGAATAATTTGTGGTGCAATATCAAAATTCTGACTTCTGCTAACCTCCACAGTGGCCGGCAAGTCAAGACATGAAATGCATACAATAACTTCTAACACGGCCTTACCTTCAAAACCCTCAAGACACAAGAAAATGTAAAATTTCAATTTAGCTTATAAAATAGTCATTGCTTGTGAGGTCTATCGGGAAAGGTCACCTTTTTATACAGGTCTGCCAATATTTCACAGTTTAAATACCAATCCCACAAAGTATCCAAACCAGTTAACCCCAACATCCCATTGTGATTGATGGCAATTAATTTGCATATGAAAGATTCATTTTTTATCTCAATTCTTCATCTTTACAATCGAATTCCAGTCTATTGTTACTGCTGTCTGCAATGTATAAAACGTTATTTCAATTTTTTGATATGTAGTGAATACAGTATGTCAAATTATTTCAGCTAAATATGCCAAGTGATTGTGCAGAATTCTCACAAGTCGAGGGATAGATGATATTGCTGCCCTCTGCTCAAAAGAACAAAGGTATACAATATTACTTTTTATCTCTGAGAGATTTCTTGTCTTATCTTTTACCAGAGCATGCAAGGATTCACATCTAGGAACTTTCTTTCCTATTTTCATCTCTCCCCTCTTACGGCCCTTGCCCTTGTAATCCATTGGTAATTTAATAGATGATATATTTGTGGTCCTTGGATAATGGTTGCTATTATTCCTCAGGGGATTCATCAATTTTACATTGATTCCATTTGCTAGATTTTCAATCAAGAATACCCCGACCGTTAAAGGATGCCCATTCTGCGTGTGCCTTTCGGCCAAGTTTGTTTATTTGACCTTAAAGTTTGAAAATTAAGTTGCACTTCAGAACAATATGCCAGCAAAATTTTTCTGTCATTTCATTCAATTACATATGCAACTGCCTTTTATTTGTGATAAATTCCAGCAGCTTTCGTACATCGCCATTATTGAAGCTGTTTTTTCTTGGTCCAGAAGACTACATATTTTAAATTACACTGTTATTAATCATCAGTTTCAGAATTGTCAACCTGAAAGTGTTATTGCTTGTTCTATTTGCTAACATTGTATCAATTTCTTGGCTGGGTCTTACTGATTTCAACATTTCATTTTACTGAGGATGTCTTCCGAAGGACTTCATTTATGGCATCTGGAAGTTCATTTTACATGGTTGAATTCTTGAGGCAACATTGCGAGAGCTTTCCCTTCTAAATCTTGTAGCTAACTTACCCAATATGTTATAGACAGGACTAGATGACCACATTTATATTTAGTGCTGTTATGAAATAGGATAAATTATCACAGTTTCTAACCTTGTGACAATGGACCTTCTACAGTGTCACATCTATCTCAGATATATTTCAAAACCAGTTGCTTTGTCAATAGGATCCAATAGATTATTCAGGGAATTCAGGGAAACTGATCCTGGCTTGGAATGTGACTCCTGTTGCAATAGCCTCCCTCCCATCTCAAGCTTGCTTTGCTTTGACATTTACAGCAGATGCAATATATTTCTCTCAATTAATATGTTTCTTTGCAATCACAACAGATATGCTATTCTTTCCAGTCTCACTACCTTTATGTTACAATTGGTATTTTCTTCCATTGGATGAAACGTTGTCAATTCAATATAAATTGTGTTCCAATCTTAACCTATATGGAGCCTTATCTCGAGCAATAAGAGATGACTAATATGCGATAACCTGTGTTTTTTTTTGAAGGAAGTGGGGGTAACTTGTTGATAAAACTAGGAAAGTAGTGGAAGTTGTTAAGGGCCATTTGGTGATTTTTTGGCTAGTGAGATTTTAGAGAACTTTTTGGGTGTACACACTTTTAAGTTTGGATCAACTTGGAAATGTATGCAGTGAATTGAGTACAAGCAATGCTGAACTAGATCATACATTAATGGGTCGGACTTACAACATGATGAACTGCACTTATAAAGTGATAAAGTACAGTGAAGCAATCGTGGATTGAATTTATAAAGTGATGACTTGAGATTCTGATGAGTTAGGGCTCAGTCATTCACACTGGAGTTATGCAGAGTTAGTCTAGAGTTATGCAATGTTAGAGTCGGATTATAAAAGGTCTGACCCAAATTTGGCAGAGTGAAACTGATACAGAACGAAGAGAGAGGTCAATGTAGCTGTTAGAAAGTTGAATTAAGTAGACAAGCCAATTGATTAATATATTGAGTTGCTTTTGTTATTAATAAAGTGACTTAAGTGTTCTCTTTGTAATGAATTAAAGTGAATAATGTCAATAAAGAGATGTGAGTAATTGGCCCGACAGAACAAAGAGAGAGGTCAATGAATAAGGAAGTTCAATTAAGCAGATAAGCCAATTGACTGGTATAGTAACTTGCTTTTGTTCTTAAAGAGGTGACTCAAGTAGTTTCCTTGAAATAAAAAAGAGTGAATTTTGTCAATAAAGAGATGCAATTAGTTGGAATAATTCCAACTATCTCTTAACACTTTCTTTTTCCAAGAAAAAAAACCTTTATATTTAATATTTCACGTGTGGAATTATAACATACATTTGGCTGCCTTAGCAGCTAAAAAAGGGACAAAGACTCTATCTTTCCCAGTCCTCTCAGTTCTACACCTACATAGTATAGTGATCCATGGCTTCATTTGGGCACAATGTTTTAAAACTCGGACTTGGACTTCGACTCGATCACCTATCAATTCAGTCATCCACTTGGACTTGGATTGACTTGGACTGATCTCGGACTTGGATTGACTTGGACTGATCTGATTTCAATGACTCGGTTTACAAAAAAATACATAAAATAATTAAATTTTAATGAAAGAAAACATTTTAAAAGATTCCAAACCATTAGAGACAAAATATGCAAATTTTGCTCATCTATATACCATGTAAGGGTGAATATATCAAAATGGCATTGAATGCAATACATATCAACAACAAAATACATAACCAATGAAGTTCTAAATGGTCTCTAGAGTCCAAAAAACATGCTACAAGCTATTGGTCTACTACATAATACATAGTACATATTATTGATCAACATGATCAATCATCAAACTCATCATCACTGCTATAAATGGGATCATTAGGCTACAAAATCATCCTTTGGCTCAGAGTCTTTGTGATCCTCAAACTCCTCAGGGACATCTACAACTGCAGTAGTAATTGTAGCACTATCAAAAGCATGAGTTGGCCAAGTTGCACGATTAGTGCTTGCATATGCCATGCTTGGTGCTTCGCCTACTCCGACTCCTCATAGTGTATCTAAATCCAAACCAATCTCCCCTAACTCCAAGTCATCAATATCAAAATCAGTCTCAAACTCTGCTGGGTGAGACTCCTCTACTTATTATGAAGTTAGATCAATATCATCCAATACAATAGGATCTGTATCAGGTCTTCTATTCAACAATTGGTTGTGTCTTAGTTGGAGGTTGTATTGCACGAAGACGAGATCATTTCACTGTTTTTATTCCAAACGGTTTCTCTTCTTCGTGTGAATCCGCTCAAAGACAGACCAATTGCGCTCACACCCAGAAGCATTGCAAGTTTGGCTCAAGACACAAAATGCAAACTTTTGCAATTGAGGACATTGGCTACCAAATGACTCCCACGGTCCACCAATGTGCTGCAAAGACAAACTTAGTTCAACAAATTAGATTGTGACTTTGGCTAAAAAATCAAGTATTTAAAGTTTAAATTTTAAACAATTGAACTTCATTTTTTTTTGGAATTGCTTACTTGGTTGGTCCACATCTCTTGCAATCTTTGCTAGGTTTTTGCCAAAGGTGCATGTGGCTCTAATGATAGCACTGATCTGTCGATGTATTTCCAGTTGCTCTGACTCATCAGGGACTATGCGCTCCAATGACTTGTACAATCCATCTTTGACCTCCCTAGTGTGATCTTCTCCTAACCGAACTCTGTAATGACACTTTAGGTTCAGGAAATACCCAGCTGCATGTATAGGACGATGGAGTTGATTGTTCCATCTGTTATCAATGATCTCCCAGATAAGCCCATACTTACTATCTATCCTTGTATGTTGTCCTTATCTGTTCCTTTCCTTGATCAATAGCCTCATAGATGTAACCCATGGCCAATTCTTCCCCATCCACCAACCACAACACCTTAACTAGGGTCTCACCAATTTTCACAACCTCTGCTACTTTTTTTTCAAAAAGTGTTTTCAAAAACTTTCTTTTTGGTGTCTTTTCCATCTTGTCTGCGAGCCCATTGAGCTCCATTCCATTCATCATTGTTGAACATTTTTTTCAAGTTTTGTGCTTGGGAAATACGAGATTGCAATGTGAGGAAGTGAGTTGCAAATCTCGTGATGGGAGGCCTAACAAGATCCTTTCCCCTAGTGTTTTTCCTCATTAGGTTCAATACACATGAGTGGTTGTAGATGTATTTTGTGATACACTTGGCATGCTTTGTGGTGCTCTTTATTCAATCCTATTTGCCTATGTCCCCAAGCACGAGGTCTATGTAATGTGCAACACATGGGGTCCAAAACATGGTCCTATATTTGGACTCTAACATCTTACTAGCAAGAACATAGTTAGAGGCATTATCTGTGATGACTTGAACAACATTTGCCTCCCCTACTATCACAACAATCTCATCCAAAAGATGAAATAATAGGTTTGCATCTTTCGCCCTATCAAATGCATCAATTGATTTCAAAAACATGGTTCCTTGAGGGAAAGGGACTAGGAAATTTATGATTATATGGTTCTTTCCATCAGTGCATCCATCTGACATGATGGTACAAGCTGCGTTGGCCCATGAATCTTTAAACTCCTTCAAGTATTCTTGTATGGACAAAACCCCTTTTTGCAAAAGCGATCCCCTCAAGTCATGCCTACTAGGGCCTTTGAAGCCCTTTCCCGCAGCAATAACATAATCCCACATAGGTTGGTAATAAGGTGAGCGGACAACATTGAAGGGGATATTTGCATCATACCACCATTTAGCAGTGTATTCAAAATAAACATCTTTGTATTGCTTCTTCCAATGGCTATCTAAGGTGGGTTGAGTTTGACTTGGTTGAGAGGCACTGGCAGATTTGGGGGAAGGTGTAAAACAGATTTTAATGTTTTTCGTTTTTTTAGGTTGTTTGTTAGACTCAAAATGGGGAGGAACATAATGGAAGGGGTCCATGAAATTGGTAGAAGGCATAGAGAAAGAGCCTTCAAAATCAACACTAGCACTTGCTCTCATTGCAATAAGTTGTCACTTCCTCTCAATTTCATCATTTATCTCCTTTTGCCTAGCTTTCTCCTCTTCAAATTTATCAAACTGCTAGAGCAATTCCACTCTAATATGCCCAACCAGCTTGTTAAGTGCATCACATGGAGAAACTTGGCCTTTTACACCAGCCAAGTGTTGTTTCAAATTTCAATCTATGAAACCCCCCCTCTTGATGTGCTTCTTGCAATGTTTGCAATACATTTGTTGATTAATAATATCATCATGGATCCGTGCAGGGTCTTTGACTCTTGGGGCCATGGAAATTAAATGGAAAGAAATCTGCAAATTAAAAAATGCAACATTGCAAACCCAAATTTAATATGCTGTATGCAAACTAGTAAGAAGATTAATTTAAATTTTAAAGAGGAACAAATTTAAAATTTAAAGAGAAAAAAATTTAAAAATAGGGACATTTCAATTTTCAGATTTGCATTTGCAATTTAAAGAGAGGGACATATTTAAACTTTGAAGAGAGAAAAAATTAAAACAGGGACAGATTTCAGATGATCTGCATGTTGAGATTTGGGTACCTTGGGAAGTGGTCCCCTTGTGGTTTTGGGTCTCTAACCACAAGTGGGAAATAAATTGGGACTATGTACCTTGTACTTTATGTTTAATTCAACTTTGACTTCACTTAAGTCAAAAAGTTGAATTTTTGTCACTTAAGGCAAAAGTGACTTATTATTCACTAAGTGGGTGAATGAGGGGACAAAAAGTGTACTTAGGGAACTTAACCCAAAGTGGGTTTGTGAGTGAGATTATTGTGGGATGATCTTAACCTTTGATTAGAGATGGGATGGAGAGATCTTAGCCATCCATCTCTTAGGTTTCCTTATGGAGGTATATGAGGGGCGCATAGGGCCTTTAGAGGCTCATTCACTCTTTTGTTCACTTGGAGAGCTAGAGGAGAGCAATGGAGATGGGAATGGAAGCTATGATTGAGGGAATCTTGGGTGCCTCCTTCCATGGAGGGCTCATGGAGGCTTAGACCCTCTATTTTGTGGTGTTCATTCTTACTTGGAGGAGGGCACACTATAGGAGGAGGGCGCACAACACACCTAGTGGGCATGATCTAGACTTGGCCGATTGTAGATTGGTTTGTTTCATTGGAGAGGTAGCACACAAGAGATACTTTTTGTGCAAGGATTTCTTCCTCAAGGCAGCAAGGAGCAAGGGTGCAAAGTTTGAGTGAGATAGAGAAACAAGTGAAGAGGGAGCACTAGCTTGGGCACATTTCTCTTCTTGGAATCTCATAGCATCTCGAGAGGAGCTGCCATTGTATCAGGTTCCATTGTTTTAGTGTACTTGTTGTATCTCATGCTTCTTACATCACTTATATAAACTTACATTCCAAACTGGTTTTCCCCGAGGGGGTTTTATCCAGGGTCGTGTTGACCAAAAACACTTGTGTCCTAATTTTCATGCATGCTAGAGTTTAGATCAGCGTTATATAGTTGTAAAGAACTAGAGGTGTATTATATGAATTGAGGTTTGCATGTGCTAACCATTGGGTGACTAAAACTATATGCAAGGGCACCTTAAACGCACATATAACCATAACGATTGAGCAGAAAAGTTCCTAAACTGTTTGCTGTTCTAAAACAGCAGCAAAGGGCAGTTTGAAAGTTGAAACTTAGAGCCAATCTCAGGTCAAAGACAGACCTAGTTGGCAGCCTCATAGGACTGTTATCGCGCAGTTTCTAGCAAGGATAAAGGCTAGAGATTGAAGAGACAAACTGGCGTAACTGGAACCAATCCCACCCAATGTCACCTCAATGGGATGGTTCTTTTTGTTTAGGGTGGTAAGGCCCAGGGGAGACGTCCTTGGTGACCTGGGGTTTTGAGAAGGCAAAAGGTTATAAGACAAAGATAAGTTTCCCCCCCTCACAAGTCACCACCGAGTAGATAGTCTGGCTAACAACCAACAATAAAGTATAACCCAGAAAAAGAGAGATGCACATGCCTAAGACAAAGCAACAAGAAACTGATATATGCAAGCTGCTCAATGGGTTAGTACTTCATATAAATCAATGAATATCTGATACACATATAAGCAATTGGATAATAAATATTGACGAAGTCAATGTTTATAAAATAACAATGATAAATATGTCACTTCTTCAATAAATGCTAAAACAATATGGCATTCAATGTAACAAATCAACACTTTATTCATTTAATGCCTTAAAACCACCATTCAATTTCTTATAAGGGGAACGTTAGCTGCACAAATGATATTATAGCAAGGGATGACGCCAACAGTAGGTTAGTTAGGGTTAGTTTATAAGCTAGAGTTAGTAGTTAGGGTTTGATTCAAAGTTTTGAGAATTGTTGTGATCAAGGTCACTTCAAAACAAGAGGTCTTTAGATCAGTGCCTTAGGGTTAATGGAGTCAAAAGTGAAGGACGCAGGAGTTAAAGGATCAAAGATAGTACGACTAAGGACTAGAGGGAGAAGCTTTGAGGTGTTGCTAAAGAAAGGCCTCAAAGTCAAAACCCTATGGGAGAGAGGCTCACCTCGGTGTAGGGGAACTAGGCCTCGGTGCTCTCTCCTCCTTCCTTAACTCAATGGCAATCGCGGCTAGCTGAAGATATAGCATAAGACCAAGACAAGAGGGTTTGAGAAGCAAAGTGTTGCTACAACAAGGCTTCACCAGCAAACCTTAGGGGAAAAACGATTCTCAAGGTGTAGGGGAACTAGGCCTTGGGACGTCTTCTCCTTCTTAGCTCGACTAGCAAAAAAGAAGAGAAAAGAAGAGTGTAGCTATGGCTAGGCTCTCCCCTCTTCAAACAATGGCTGAAAAATCTCTTAATGGGGACATGAGACAAGGACCAATGATGTGTGCTTGTCACCTAGGGTTTATTCAACAAATTTATAACACCATATGCAAGAATTAACAATACAACCATTCAATCAAGAAGTTTTGCAGAAATTCACTTACATATCACCAAGAAAAGCATAACAAACCCTAGTTGTAACACCTTCCACCAAAATATGCCAAAATATGCCAAGAAAGTCTTCCTTCAACAAGTGCGCCTCACAATTTCAGTGAATAACCTAAGAGAGGGTGCAAATTTCAGACCTCACTAATGAGTGAGTCTGAGATGATTAAAAAACGAAGGTAAAAATCCTTCATTTATACAGTACCTTGACCTAATTTTACATTTTAGGTCATGAAAAAGGTCGACAAGGCCAAAATACTAAATCATATTGTTTTTACATTAAAATGTCAAATTAAAACCCTAATCAAGCTAAAAAGAGACATTGAGCCCCTCTGAGGGAGACGTTAGCCCCTTCTAGGGCAAATGGGGCATCTTGGAGCAAAACGTTAGCCCTCCTTGGGCTTCTCCAACCTGCCACACGTGCCAATACTGCCCAGTCTGCCTCCCAAGGTTGAATGACATCATGGTCATCATGGGTGACGTCCTAGGCCTTCCAAGACCAACGTCCCACTGGAAAAGGGCCAATCCCCCTAGGTCAAGCTCTGCCAGGGTGCCTCTGGTGGAACGTCATCCTCTTCTCCGGTGCAAAGCCCTTGATCCATCTCTGTCCTGTCTTTGCCCCTTGATGGGGTCTCATCATCTATCTGATGGGCTCTTCAACCCCATGGAGGTCCGAACTGATCATCTCCCCATGTGTATCGGTCCAAAATGGTACCTGTCCGTCGGGCATGATCCTGCACATCAATAGCTATGCCCTCCATGGGCTCATCAGTCACGGGGATCATAGCAATGCCAATCACATCTCATCATCAATATTATTAAACATGTGCATAAAATCCCTAATACATTAGTTAAAAGCTCAAAGTCATTACACAAGCCTGCAATACAAGTTTGGAGAAAAAGACAAGGCATCCTATTGGGCTAGTGTCCACTGGAAAAGGAAAGTTCCTGGAAGAGACCTCATCCAAGCCATGTAAGTGGGTGATGTGGTCAGGGGATGTCCAAGCAGGTGGGTACAATTGAGGGCCAAGGATGCAAAAATGTTACCTGTGGGTGCCTTTGTAGAAGGCGAGCTGTACCTGTCCTGGATGCATTTTTTCCAAGCCCATTCTTGCCTTTTATTCTTTATTGTTTTTTTTATGTTCAAGAGCTAATCAGGGGAC